>JAOUQZ010000044.1:6958485-6975209 GCA_028564935.1 Neosilurus hyrtlii
ACAATGTAATCATTAAATTTTAAGGTGAAGATGTTTTAAGATTAGGGTAAGGTTGGGGTAAGGTGACAGTAAGTAGTAGTTAGGTTTATGTTTAGTGTTAGGGAAATTTCTAGTGTTTATGGAAACTTGTGTGTGTGTGTGTGTGTGTGTGTGTGTGTTGGCCCTGCAATGGTCTGGCAAGTTGCACATGGTGTACCCCGCCTTCACCCAGAGTTGGCTGAGAAGGGCACCAGCCTCCCCACAACCCTAATCAGCATTAAGCAGCTGAGAAAATGAATGAATGAATGAGTTCTGGTCCACAATAAGTTTAAATATCTAAGATAAATTCACAAAACATTTGACGAACCAGATTAGAGATCATAAGGTCAAAGGTTTGATACTCCTTGAATATATTGTGCATAAAATCCCCAGATAAACAGATATGGTGGTAGGTTAATTTGTATTTCATTTAAACAAATCTACTTGCATTCATATTGGCATCGAAGATCCTCCTATGCTCTGGGTAGGAGCGAATGGAGAACTGGTTGGTCTGATTCCATAAATGGCAATGTTTAATCAGACACCAGAGCATGTTGTGTTAAGAAATGCCACAGTAACACACACACTCTCGTTCGATAGATCCGGACATGATTCACACCTGAACCATTTTACAGAAGGTATTTATTTATTTAGTTACTTATTTATTTTAAGAAAAGAAAAGTCTTAAATCTAAAGCAGCTGTTTGCGTCAAACTGAATTCAAGATTCACTGAAGCACAATGAAGCAGGACTTCAGATCTTGAAACCAGACATTTCTGACATTCATGACGCTACCAGTGCCGTTCACTCCGTTCAGTTCATCCGTAAAATTAAGATCCCGACATTCTGAAATCACAAAGAGCTCCAAAGAATTCAGGATAGGTCAAGGTCAGTAGTTTAGGAGGAACAGATTTGGCAGTGAGTAACCGGCGAAACATTTCTCCCACTGAGTCTTACCTTCACTGAATATTTGAAGTAATTTGCAGACTGCATGAAGCGGAGGAAGCCATCAGTCTCTTGTGTGGCAACAGTGAGGACAAGGAGTTTCTCTAAAGAAAAATACATTTTGGGAAATAATAATAATAACTAAAAAAAAAGTTTAGGTTCATCTTCAAACACATACAATATTTCCAGATAGATTAAGGCTATCCTTTGAATCACAATCCTGTAAAAGAATGTTTATTGTTTTTGGAGGAGTAATACAATTTAATAATTAATGAGGGTGAGTAAAGAAAATAAATAATTAAGTTTTACTACTAATACTACTACTACTACTACTACTAATAATAATAATAATGATAATAATAATCATAATTATAATAATAATAAAATTAATAATAATAATAATAATGATGATGATGATGATGATATTATTATTAATAATAATAATACTAATACTAATAATAGTAGTAATAGTAATTATAAAATTAAAATTGTGCATTAAACTGCAGTAAATATTTAACAACAAAATATTTTTAAGCATCAGTACACGTTTATCCACCGAGCATGAATGAATAAATGTTTTAGTATATACTACACAGGAACATAAAAAGCAATTTTAACCCTTACAAAAGCAACTAAGCAACACAGGTTTAATGGGCAGAGCAGAAGCACTGTGTGACAGTGACTTTATAAAGTCAGTCAGAGTTTTAGTATATATTATGCAGAAACAAGAAAAGCAAGATTTTTTTTGGCTTAATTTTTCAACTTGTAAAGCCAAGCAATGGTGCAGGTGGCCATGACAAACCGTGCATGTTTGTCAGCAGATTATCCACTCAAGATAGTTAACAATTATCCTGAGTGGATAACCTTAATATTCCCAAGGACAGAACACTGACAGAAAAAACAGCAAACTAAAATAAGATTTTTTAATACTATATATTCACATATGTTAACCATGACAGAAGCAGGACATGAGAGCTCTGCGATTTGAGCCATGCTAGCATTGTATAGCTAACATCTGTTCGGCCTACTCATTCAGAGATCAGTAAATACTAGAGCTTATTTTTAATTTTAAAGCATAACCCTGACTCCGCCTGCTCCAAGTGACCACGAGTGTTTATCAGCCGTTCTGAAACATTATCCACTCAAGACAATGTCTATTATCTCCCAAATAGTAGGCCAATCAGATCCCGCTGTTCCATGTATAACCTCTTTTTTATGTTCAATCACTAAATACTTACTGGATTATTGTTACATGTATTCAATTCATGTTTATTTGTTTGTGTATGCACTTTTTTTCTGTGCCCAATTAAAAGTACATACTGATTAAATGTTTTAATAAAACATACCATCATGGATATAACTACACTTCATATATATTAAAACATATTGTGTTATTATTTTGCATGGTCTGATTAAAAATTAAATGGAATACTGATCCAGAAAATAAAGTTACGGAAAATTTAAACATCGCCCAATTTCGGTCAAAATGTGCAAAATTGAAGGGCTCTGGGGGACCATTTTTTTTTGGGTTATTTTTTCATCAAACCTCGTAAAATAAGAGGGTGTGCGAAAAAAAAATATATTTTTTTTTTCATATTTAAAATTGGCCACCCTACTGTACATCTGTAATGAGCAGGCCTGTGATGGCTATTATAATTCCTAAGCCATTTATTTTTAACATTGCATTTATCCATTATTTACCATCAACTTTTCCCTATCTAAAAACTACACTTATGACATTTCATATGAAGTTGGTGAAATCTCTAACCAGACAAGCGCAGTAGAAATGTGTACAGTGCTAAATGCCAAAATCCCTCACTTTTTAAGAGCCTCTTCACCACATTGGCATGTATGTTGTTTTTTAGCCACAGTATGGAATTAAAAAAAAAGGCTCTCAAGTTACTCGAAACCATACTGTGACCAAACCTCAAACCTATGTCAACATGATGAGAATTGATTCAAGTAGAGTGTTCCCTCATGTTAAATGGATAAATGTAGTCAAGGTTTTTATTCGAGCCTTGACAGACCAGGACTTTTGGAATATTGAGCACTGTATGTCCTTACCATGTACATATGTACACATCTCCAGCAGACTTGGACGAAGCTCAAATCATCTCAGGGAGTTCCCTCACCACTGTCTTCATCTGTCTTGTTCATTTGGGACCTAAATCTACATCTGGATTTCTGTAAAGCTCACTCATTCTGACTAATTTACTGAACTGCTTACTCCTACTATCAGGGTCACGGAGAGGCTGGTGCCTATCTCAGCTGACAATATGCAAAAGGCGGGATACACCATGAACAGCTTTCCAGACCATCGCCAGGGCCAACACACACACAAACAATGAACAGCCAATTAACCAAACATGTATCTCTTGGGACTGTAGGAAAAAAACAGAGTACTCAGAGGAAACTCCCGCAAGCATTGGGACAACATACAAACTCCACACAGAAACACCCGAGCCAAGCCTGGGACCCGAACGTGGGACCGTCTTGCTGTGAGGCAGACGTGCTAACCACTTGGCTACCATGCCACCATTTCTGTAACGCTGCTTTATGAAAATCTACTGTTAAAAGTATACTATGTTAAAAACATAATAGATTGATTTATATTGAAGATTGATTAATGCTAAAATCAAATTAGTTAGCTGAAAGTAGCTTAGACATTTTAGCAAAGTTAACAGTGAAATGTAACACATTCCTTGGACTGTTCCTTCGAATCACCGTCTCTGAGACGTCTAGTAGAGTCGTGTTTCTCTTTTCCATTTGCCTTAGACTTCTCTTACGTCATGAATGGAGAAGGCCTTGGCACTGACTGTACTCAGACAGTATTACTCCATCACCCACATTCTCACTGTAATCTCAAAAGGAGGAGTGGGGGTGGAGTGTAACATCTGGAGAACTTGTTAGTGCCAAACAGCTGTACTGTAACAGAAAGCATCTCAGACACTTCCTTCCTTGTGACAGAACCACAAAGGTAATGTTACGCCTGGGGCTCTTACATGCGACACTACCTCATCGTGACACAATTTTAATGTGTACTAAATGAGAAATACAGCAAAGGGAGTTCTTTTCTATTTATGTAGTGTAAATGTATATGGCAGGCAACATCATCCATCTTTTCCTTAAAAGAATTACGGAAACTTCATCCTTATCTTCTTCTGCTTGTTCCAGGGTGGGGTCGGGTCGGGTCACAGGGCAGCAGCCTAAGCAGTGATGTCCAGACGTCCCTCTCCCCAGGCACTTCCTCCAGCTCTTGTGGGGGTTCCCAGACCAGCTGAGATACATGTTCTCCAGCGTGTTCTGGGCCGACCCCGGGGTCTCTTCCTGATTGGACATGCCCAAAACACCACACCAGGAAGGCGTTCAGGAGGCATTCTAACCAGATGTCCGAGCCACCTCAACTGGCTCCTCTCAATGCGGAGGAGCAGCGATTCTGCTCTGAGCTCCTCCCAGATGACAGAACTTCTCACCCTGTCTCAAAGGTAGAGCCATGCCACCCTGCAAAGGAAGCTCATTTCAGCCGCTTGTATATGCGATCTCTTTGAATCGCCACTTTATTGTGGTGGAGGGGTTTCCATGTCCTAATGATCCTGGGCGCTATGTTGTGGGGGGCATTATGCCCCTGGTAGGGTCACCCAAACCAAACAGGTACTAGGTGAAGGTCCAAAGTAAGCGTGGTTCAGAAGACTCTATGAGCAGTATTTCAAAAACACAGTCTCCCTTGCCTGGATGCGGGTTACCGGGGTCCCCGCTGGAGTCAGGCCTGGGGGAGGGGCTGGGGGGGGCAGCTGGTGGTTGGGCTTCTGCCCAAAGAGCTCGGCCTGGCCCAGCCCAAAAAACGGAGACATGGGTCCGCCCTCCCATGGACCCACCACCTGTTGGAGGGGCTATAGGGGTCGGGTGCAGTGTGAGCTGGGTGGCAGCCGAAGGCATGGGTTCTGCCGGACCGATCCTCGGCTACTTACTCTGGCTTTTGGGACATGGAAACTTTATGTCAAGAATATATTACTCACTCCCTTATTATTTTTATAATGGTGTAGAAGCAACTCTGTGAAACATAGCATGGAGGGGAAAAAGAGCAGTTCCTGTCATGTCTTGAATTTCAATGCCTTGGCTGTACTTTTGCTCATAAACACTGTTGTGGAGAGATTTGCCCTTCATCCATGTAGGTTTGAGGAATAGCAAGGGACACCAATAAACTTGTTAAGGCAGTGGTGGCTCTGTTGTTAAGGCTCTGTGTTACTGATCAGAAGAGGATTCCAGCCCCAGTACCAGCATGTTGCCACTATCAGGCCCATGTGCAAGGCCTTAATTGCTCAGTTGTATAGCAATGATAAATGTGAGTAACGATGATGATGATGATGATGATGATCATGATGAATGCAATGTAATATAATGTTAGAATTACTAGTAAACTCTATAGCACAGGCAAACCTAAACAACCAGTGAGGTCCAATTCAAGAGTAAATCCTCCCCCTCACCCCCAGTGCATTGAAACTCCCAAGATGGAACACTTTAGCCTGTTTTAAGGTCCATTTTTAGAGTGAATCTTGCCCCTGACCCTTGTGCATCGTCTTAAAAAACCCCAAGGCACTTAAATACTAAAGTATCTGGTTCACTTTAGCCACTAGACTAAATTCTTCAATTCTACTTTTACATTAAGGTCAATCTAATCTTTATCCACTAGGAATTCAGTGTATGTGTTGTTTTGTTTAATGAAGGATTGATGTCTCTTCTTTATAAACAACCCTGCATGTTCTGAAGTTTAATTTAACAGTGTTATAATCATGGCCATTTGATAAGCAAAGTTATAGATTCATCTCAAGACAGATCTCCCAAAATCATGAAATGGATCATACATGATACTGCAATGCATAAACAATAGAATTTTCATAAATGCATTTCCTGATTATTGTCCACAATAACTTAACTGCATTAAAACAAAATGCCTTAAATACAATATACCTGAATGCCTAAGAGAAAGAACCATTGTTTGACGCCTTATGTGTGCTTTCCCCACACCCACAGACAGCACCAAGTGTTTTGACCCAGGCATGTCCTCAAGTCCCCCATGCCTTAGGACATCACTAAACCACATCAGTAAACACAGGAACAGTAAATACAAACTTCTAAGTGCACACACACACACACACACACACACACACACACACACACACACACACACACACACACTTCACTCTTTGTAATGTCACCTCGTATTTCTTTCAAACCGGTGATAAGGGTCAATCCAAGCAAGTCAACACAGGATCATCCCTGCTCATAAATAATAGGGGGCCTAAAACAGACCAAAAGTTTCCTCCCTGAAGTTGATTTTAATCCTATCGTAGTGGTTAGCATGCCTGCTTCACAGCAAGAAGGTCCTGGGTCCAAATCCCAGCTGGGCTGGGGCTTTCTGTGTGGAGTTTGCATGGTTTCCCTGTGCTTGTGTAAATTTCCTCTGGGCGTGACATGCACATTAGGCTAACTGGCTGTTCCAAATTGCCCCTAGGTGTGAGTGTAACTGCGAATGATCGTGTGTGTCGCCGTGCAATGGTCTTGCAAGGTGTTCAGGATGTACCCCATATTCACTTTTCCCTGTCATCACAAAATTGATTTCTAGTTAGCTGTCTACCAACCTGTGACCTGACTGGTCAGGGGGAGGGGCATAATACAGTATGGAAAGCCTAAATAGCTACTACAGTCTGAAGACATGCACATTAGGTTAACTGGCTGTTTCAAATTGCCCCTAGAATTGAGTGTTGGTGTGAATGGTTGCGTGTGTGTGTGTGTGTTGCTCTGAAATGTTGTACATCAAAGCAGCATAAAGGAAGCTGGTTTAATTGTGTGATTAATCAGCAGCTGTATATGCATACAACTCAAAATATTTTCAAAAATCACAAACATGACATTATTCTTTTATAAACCAAATTCAGATTCTCATTTGTTTTGCAAGCATTTGTTATTTTTTATTGCTAGGGTATCCCTGATATAGCTATAACCATGCCAGTAAATGCAGACTTTCCATGAATACTACTCCCCCACCCTCCCACCCCTTTCCTCAGGACTCACACTGCAGTCGTCTGTGTAAATGTTAGCATTGCAGAAGCCTGAGTCTCAGAGAACACAGCAAACACACAGAGTGGGGAAAAAGACCTTCACTGCTCACTTAACCACATTGGTGTACACTGTCGAGTGTCCTGAAATCCAGTCAGGTCCTGAAATGTATTCAGCTTATATTCAGACAGGAAATCAGATACAAGTAATAGTAGTATGAAATAATAAATAATGCTCATACTCATACTCAGTAAGACCTCATCAATGCATTATCACTAAATCAAATCACACAAGTGAACTGATATGCAAAATTTTAATTCCTCCAGGAAACCTGGACAGTTATACATAAACACTTAACAAGAAATTGACTTCTGTTTGGTTTGGTCTCAGTATCAACTGGCTGTGATATACCAGAAGCTAAAATGCAATACCTGTCAATAGATAGCGATACTATTTGGGTTGAGTAATGCATCACAAGAGCTCATTTATTAATTAATTTATTATTATTATTATTATTATTATTATTATTATTATCATCATTTTTGACATACTGTATTAATCCTGCAAGGACATTTTGGCTCTGCATTTTGGCCATCCAAAGTGAGCACACACATGTAAACAGTAATCACACACAGACACACTCAGTAGGCAGAGAGCAGATGGGGGTAGGTGCCTTGCTCAAAAGCACTTCAGCCATGAATGTGGAGGAAGGAATGGTGCTGATCATTCCCCCTGCCACACATTTTTCCTGCTGGCTCAGGAATCAAACCAGTCACCTTTAGGTCCCAAATCTGCTTCTCTAACCATTAGGTCATGGCTGCCCCAATACATTCATTTTCCCAACAGCTTACTCCGCCTAAGGTTGCAGGGAGGCTGAAAACTATCTTAGCATAAACGACCATTGCAGTGACAACACACACACACAACCACTTATACTCACACCTAGGGGCAATTTGAAGCAGCCAATTAGCCAAATGTGCATGTCATGGAATTGTGGGAGGAACCTGAAGAAACCCATGCAAGCACAGGAAGAACTTGCAAACTCCACAAAGAAACACCTTCGCCAGGAGCTTCTTGCATGTCGATGGCATGAAAATAATAATAAAATCCTTTTTTATAAATATCGAATTTGTCAAAGAAACAAGATATCACCCTACTGAACTTTAATAAACTACTTCGAATACTACCTGGGCGGAACGGTGCCGAAGAGCTCAACACATGCCTCACAGCAAAAAAGATCCAGGGTTGCATTCCCGGGCTCGTCAAACTGTTTCTGTTTGAAGATTTCACGTTCTCATGCAGAAGAAGCATGGGTTTCTTCTGGGTACTCTGGTTACCTTCAATAGTCCATGGACATGCACATTAGGCTAACAGGCTGTTCCAAAATGCCCCTAGTTGTGGGTGTGAGTATGAATGGTGGTGTGTGTGTTGGCCCTGTGATGGTATGGCAAGCTTTCATGTGTACTGGAGTCATATTTTTACCAGTAGCATCGATACCTTTGGCGCTGGTGATGCAGTGGTTAGGGTGCTGGGCTCATGATCAAGAGGTCAATTGTTCGAATCCCTGTTAGACCCCACCGTGCTAAGATCCCTGGTCAAGGTCTTAGCCACAAGTGTGCCTCTGTCCACCCAGCTGTATAAATGAGTACCAGTAAAAACACTGGGAAGGTAACCTGCAATGGAATAGTGTCTCATCCAGGAGGAGCTGAACTCCTAGTCGCTTCAAGGTATGGAAACCGGGATAAGCTCCTGATGACCCAGTAGGCTCGGGTATAAAATCCCAACAGATGTCTATACTTTGACTGAAGTCACCGCTGTGCATTTTTACAAACCGCCACTGGTGGTCTTAACAGGTACAATATGTTTACATCAACAATAACACACTCTAAGTACCCAGACTTCTCTTCACAGCTCTACTAGTCTGGCATAAGGGAGCTGAGGGTCTGATATGATACACTGGTGCTGCTGTTCTACTGTGCATGAAAACAGATACTGCATAAGTTCATAATCATGGTGCTCATTTATTCTGGATGTTGCATCATAAATCAGCTTCATCTGTGGTGAAAATGGACAAATGCTTGGCGGGACGGCTCTTGCATGGAACACTGTTTTAAGCTCCTCAGGTTTCCTCCCCCAGTCTAAATCCATGCATATTATTTGATCTGCCTGTTCAAATTGCCCCTAAGTGTGGATGTGAGTGGGAATGTTTGTATGTGCGTGGATCCTGCAATGTTCAGTCTTCGCCCAGTGTTGGCTGAGATAGGTTCCAGCCTCTCCGCCACCCTAGTGGGATTAAGCGGTTTGGTAAATGAGTGAGTGAGTGATGTTTGTGAGTGAGTATAAATGGCATGCTTTCAAAAAGAAAAGGAAAAACACTGCTAGGCATTTAGATTATTTATGCTTAATTTGGAGAGGTTATTTTATAGCCAGTTTATGAGCTAGTTTAACATTTAATACATATAGAATGAAATTGTGCCCTGGGACCAAAATGTCGCTGAATAACTAAATAATTAAATTGTGGAATCTCAATCTAGGAAAAAGTAGGTCATGCTTATTGTTGGCAAAAAGCACTGGGGTGAATTCCAGTTAACTGAAAAGAATGCTCAGTGTTCTGCCACTTCAAATTACTACCCTCATCACTGACCTCATTACATCTCTGATCTGAAAGACAGTCACAGGCAATTTACACTTTCCAAACAGGGAGCGAAAGAGACACAGCACGGAGAACCATCTACATGGTTATGTACATACTTAAAGGTACATCATACCACAAATTCTTCAACACCGTGTACTTTTCAAAAGTTTAAGCACCCTTAAAGAAATTCGGAGCAAAGGAGAGCAAAGGTACCAGAAATAATGAAATTAAATGTTTCTGTGTGTGTTTGGTGTGACAACTTTAATGTGACGAAGATGTGGTTCTCAACTAGGGTGGTATGTTGGCATAGGGGTAAGAATCCACCTCACGGCAAGACGGTCCTGGATTTGAGTACCAGGGTAAAAAAAAAAAAACAAACACACCAGCATAGGAAGAGCATGCAAACTTCACACAAAAACACCAATGTGGAGTTTGCATGTTCTCCCCTTGTTTGTGTAGATTTCCTCTGGGTGCTCCAGTTTCCTCCCACAGTCCAAAGACATGCACGTATGTCTAATTGGCTGTTCCAGATTGACCATGGGTGTGGGTGTGGGTGTGGGTGTGAATGGTTGTGTGTGTGTGTGTTGCAATGGTCTGGCAAGCTGTTCAAAGTGTACTCCGCCTTTACTTAGTGTTGGCTGAGATGGGCTCCAGCCTCCCTGCAACCCTTTTAGGATTAAGCAGTTCAGCAAATGACTGAATGAGTGAGTGTTCTTAGGTAGAATGTGTGTATTTTAAGAGGTAATTAGGTCTAGGTTTTACCTGGGAATCATTTAGAGAGGGATTGGAGACCTCGATAAAATCTCACTCGTGTCTTGGACTCATGTTCAATGGCGAGACAGTGCGAGATTTTGAGCAGCATTCACTAATTCTTTTTGATTTTTCTGCCAGTAATCACAGCCGAATGCCATAAAGGTTAGAAGACTTATGGTGTAACACAGGAATGACTGTGTTCTGCAAAAGACCTCTAAGATTACCTCCAAATTAAGCATGTTTCCTGTTCAGACAGGGAAGCCAACATGGCGGTGTGTTGTGATTTAGTGATTTCTTGTGAGAAAGTTTTGAGTGTGAAGAAGAAATTACGAGGTTAAACAGATGTACTTCTTAAGCACACACCAAAAGGTACCAACGGAAATTCTCCCCGTGCTCGCATGGATTTCCTCCGGGTATTCCAGTTTCCTCCCACAGCACAAAAACATGTACATTACACTAAGTGGCTATTCCAAATTGCCCCTGGGTGTAAGTGTGAGTGTGAATGGTTCTGTGTGTGTTGGCCCTGCGATAGTCTGGCGAGCTGATATAGGCACCAGCCTCCCCGCAACCTTAATATGATTGAATGGTTTAGAAAATGTGAGTGTGGGAATGAGGATTTTTCTGTGAGATGGCTGCAATGTGTAACCCCAAAGTTTTGGCATAGTGTCTCTTGAGAAAATATAAAAAGGAAGCATTGAAACATGGATATTTGGGGCAAACGTAAGAGCAAATGTGAGCACTGACAGTAATTTCCTCATGTTAAAAAGCCTTCCCCTCATCATCAGATTGAAATGAAACTTGGTCAGTTTTTAGAACAAGTGTTAATCAATGTCTATACAGAGTTATATTCCTTATTTGTAATTGTTTAACCAAGTGAACTTATTTTTGTATAAGTAACTTATTCCATATGATAATAGCAGCTTAGTACTGCACAGATCCAAAGCATGGATTTCCTCAAAGGCATTCGGGACACAGGTACTGGTATTTGATGGCTGTACTGCCCAGTGCGAGTGCTGTCCAAGCAGGCCAAATGTATCGTGCCAGAGTGGACGAGATGATGGGAACCCTACAAATCTGCAACCAATTTTTTAACCCTGAAGCTGATTGGAACCCATTGTGAGAAGCAAATTACTGCAAAACTCTACAATGAACCTTGAGGAATCTTTTTATTCCTTTTTTTTTTTCAAAGAATTGTTTTAATCCAAAAAAAGCAGGAACCTTTAACAGCAATTCAAAACTGCATGCTGAATCATGGACTTCAGAATAAGTGCCATGAAATGTATCGAGTAAAAGTTCTTTTTCTGTTTGTCCGTCTCCAGGAAACATCGAAAGCTCCAAGAACCCTACAACAGGAATGTTATTTTCTTTTTGAAATTCCTATAGAATCTGAATGGTTCTATCATTTGTCATTTTAAACTAAATCTTAAAAATTCATCACAGGACCTAAATAGAACCTATTTAGAAATGTAAAACCATTAAGGGTCCAGAGATCCATTAGTTATTTTTTTAATATTTTTATTTTATTAAGAAACGGACAGTTTGGAACCTCTAGAGAATTGCCTGTCAGGGAAATTAAGGGTTGGGAAGGAAATCCTACCTGAAATTACCGATTTGGGAAGGTAAGAACCTTTTACTGGTCAAAACCCCATCCCAACCATACACACACAACACCATTATAAGCAGTTGGGCAATTAGCTGAACAGTAGGGTCATCCCGGGTTTATTATTAATATTCTTATTTTGTCAAGCACACTTTAAGAATCGCTTGAGTACTAAGAGAATGTATGTTTCTGCATTATAATGCGACATGGAGAGAATGTAGGTGCTGGGTGCAACAACCACCACAGCACTTAAAACTCACATGGTATAGTAGAACAACACAGGGCGTGGATTGAGACGTCATAATGTAATGTTCTGAAAAAAAACATTTTGGGAGTGATCACACTAGAGGTGCGAATAGAATTTTTTGTGGGTTTTTTTGCGAGTTTTGAAATTCGCATCAAGATATTTTGCAGCTGCACATGCAAGTGAATATTTTAAATACGTATATTGCAGTGAGACGGTTGCGCTACAAATTTTGTGACTGATTTGCAACTAATTTGCGAATGTTTTGCGGATGTTTGGCATAAATCAGTTACATTTTGTTCGCTTTTTGTTGTCATACCATTTTGTTTTTATTCGTGTTTTATTAGTGTGAAAAAAATGCGATAAAATAGGAATGATGACAACACATACAGAATAAGGCGAATGCCAGCAAGTCTCAAACTTTCCACATGGAAGTCTCCAACTTGTCAATTTTACCTTTTGAACGAAAAATTAATAATTTGCAAGCTAAACGCTAACTTTGCGACCTTCACAGTACATCTGTGGACTGTTTGAGAAGAGTTTGAGACTATTCTGAGTCAGAGTCTCGTTTTGCGACATTTGTGGAAATTTCAAACATGTTTCGATATTTTTCTGCGATGAGTTCAATCAAAATGTGATGCTGCAACAAATTTGAGAATCATTTTCGCTTTTCTATTGCACCTCTAGTGCAATCACCCCCTAAGGATCCAAAGAGCCATTAATGATCTTAAAGAAACTAACGACTGGAAACTCTAGAGACGTGTCTGGCATAAAATTAGGTGTTGGGTGGGAAATCCTACATGAAATTACCAATTTGGGAACGTAAGGAGCTTTTACTGTTTGAAAAACCCTTGAAACCCCATCCCAACCATACAGACACACACACATACAAACACATCCACTCACAGTGACTCACAAACACCAGCATAACCATTCTGCTACGCTATCAGATTGGAAGAATTTTAATGCAACCACAAGAAGGTGCTTGTCGTCACTGCCAAAAATAAACTGTACCTGCTAGTCTAGAAGCTCGACACACATATGCCACACATTCTTGTTTCTGTTCTGGACACAAAAACCTTATTTCAGGCCAGGGTGTGCATTAAGCCAACGGAAACGATTCTAGGAGAGACGTTATTTCAGCTGTTCTGACTAAAATAGAAATGTATTCTACTGTGGGCCCTTGGAGCTGATGGTGGGTAAAAAAAAGCACACAGATCTTTGCTCATAACCCAGAAACATGTCATGTGTTAGCTTAGGTTATGCGCGTTCAATGACGCTGCTCCAACTCTGGCATAATGGCCTGTTGGTGATGACTAATAGGTGATATCATCTCCATCTGCCAGATCTATATCCTCCAGACCTCTGACCATAAGTGGTGGAATACACCAAGCACCCTCGTTTAACTTTCCCCAGGATGGAAAATAATTATATTTACAGAGATCAAAGAAAAAGAAGACGTTCAACTAGCTGACAATCATTGCCAACATATCCTTTTCAAAATTAGGTCAGGCGTTGCCGTAGGACATTTTTTATTAGGAAAAAAGAGTGAGATGGGAACAACAGGCACTGCTTGTTGTGGTAAACTGCTAATTAACCACGCTGCTGTAACACTGGTGTACGCTGCTGTAACACTTTAAAGGCCAGGCTGGTAAAGCAGCACTGCATCATGATTCCAGAGTTATATACGCTGTATATAAATGTGCTTCTTCGGAAATGTTAGTGTTTCTATGGTAACAACATACACAGGACCTTGCACAAACACTCCACATAAACAGTTGTATTTGTTAATAAGGTAAAGTTTCATCTTGCTGTTCTTGTACCTTCAGGCAAATCCAACTTTTGGCTATTCTATTCTCATAAAACTTTTACAGGGAAGGTTGCCAGATCTTTTCCTAACCCTCCACAACACCTGGTACTCCCAGGGAGTCTCAAAGTTAACTCATTCCATTTCTTATATCTGCAATTTCATTTTGTCAGTCACTACCAAATGGTCGTATTGTGCTAATGAAAAGTTACAGACATATTTTGGAAGCACGGTGGAATAGGGGTTAGCATGTTTGCCTCACAAAAAGAAGGTCCTGGGTTTAAGTCCCAGGCTCGGCATGGGTTTCCTCTGGGTACTCCGGTTTTCTCCCACAGGCCAAACAATCCAATCACATTGGGCTAATTGGCTGTTCCAAATTGCCCTTGGTGTGAATTTGACTGTAAATGGTTGCGGGTGCGCTGGCCCTGTGAGGATCTGGCGAGCTGTTCAGATTGTTTCCCTCCTTTGCCCAGAGTTGGATAGGAAAGGCTTCAGAAAGTTCCTTAACCCTATGGGGTTAAACAGTTCGGAAAATGATTGAATGAATGATATATTATTCTGTCCTAAAAATTTGCTCAAAGATTAAAACAACTGCTAAAATTTATGATGGATTCGTTTATTTAAATCTACTCATGGATCAAACTCTGATCTCTGTGGCACTGCAGATTCTGTAAATGAGGGGAAAATGTGAACCACCAACATTCAGTAGGGCAAGAAGGAGTTTCTATTTGCCTCATACTGTGAATCAATTTATAAAGCTCCACCTGCTGTATTACATTAGCATTCGAACAACACTGGGATTTCGATATCTTTTAACATTTCTTATAAATATTTTTTTTTTTTTCTGTGTATTAATTATACTGGAGACATGTAAAAATCATGCCTTTCTGCCTTTAAAGTTGTAGCAATGGTCAGATGGACAAGAAATGAATTGAAGAGCAGAAGATGCACAATTACATTTGGCAGTGAGTGCTTTTGGTTTCCACCAACTTTGACCTGAGAATTTATAAACTTTGCTGTTGTATGGGTCTGAGTTTCATTAGGCAAGTAAAAAATTAAATACTGTGTGGAGTTTTCATGTTTTCAGTTTCCTCCAGGTGCTTCAGTTTTCTCCCACAGTCCAAAGACATTCACATTAGGCTAACTGGCTGCTCCAAATTTGCCCCTCGGTTTGATTTTAAATAGTTGTATGTGTTGGCCCCACCTTTGCCCAGTGTCAGCTGACCCTAATAGCATCAAGGCCCGTGACCCAAATAGGACTAAGCAGTTCAGCAAATGAATAAATAAATGAATGATTGAAAGAATTAATTTTGGAAGAGATGCATATTATGGAATACTTTGCCTCACTCTTTTCATATTATTGCTTGGATCATATCTGAAAATAATACCCTTCCTGGCGGTACGGTGGTGCAGTAGTTAGCACGTCCGCCTCACAGCAAGAAGGTTCCAATTTCGATTACCAGGCTCGGGGTGTTTCTGTGTGGAGTTTGCATGTTCTCCCTGTGCTTGCGTGGGTTTCCTCTGGGAACTCTGGTTTCCTCCCATTGGCCAAAAACGTGCACAGTAGGTTAATTGACTGTTCCAAATTACCCCTAAGTGTGAGTGTGAATGGCTTTGTGTGTGTGTTGGCACTGCACTGGTCTGGCAAGCTGTTCAGGGTGTAGCCCACCCTCGCCCATGGTCGGCTGAGATGGGTGCCAGCCTCCCCGCGACCCTAATTAGGATTTAGCAGCTTAGAAAGTGAATGAATGAATAATATCCTCTCCATCAGCACACACTGGGAGGGTGGGGTATTTTTTCTCTCCTGCTCTCAGCTTGCTAGGATTTTCTTCTTAGTATTTTTGAGGGAACACTAAACAAATAAGCGATACTGGTAAGTATTTGAACAATTCAAGTTCTTATAAAGCAGTGGAAGTATATGTTTATTATGCACTTAAGATATTTATTTCTGTCTGCACAGTTTTTAAATGTGAAAATATGAAAGTGGAATTCAGAGGAGCCTTGAGCCTTGTTTTTGGAAAATCTGAGCATTCTGTTCAGAACAGGATAGACAGATGGCAGAGATGAGAAATAAGAACTAGACAGAGGGCCAAGACTAGTGTTTCAGAGCTGTACACCATCATCCATGTGCTGACTGTCAGCTGAAGACCACCGTGAGAAAAAAGAGTGACAGATTCTTACTCTAACTCGGAGTCAAGTGATGATTTGCATAGAGTTCCATAGAAACAACAAACACTGGCAAACCAAGCTAAGCTGTTTACTCAAACACAGGCCGCTTCAATAAAGGACGTGGCAACCCATCACCGTGTTCCCCTGAAATCCAATTGCAGGGTTCTGACTGCCAGCAGCCGCAGCTTGCTGAGCCCAGAGTGTGAAATTCTGGCTCTGCTTTCCAATAAGAAAGGCACATGGTTTACTGCTGTATGCAGCCTGTAAACACGATGAAGACTGCTAGGAAAGGATGTGAAAATACAGAGGGGTAGAGATTTTCAGTTTTCTTACAGTAGCTGTTATTTCACTATTGTGCCAGAGCAAGCTAGGGCTGTCACAAGGCTACCCAAGGCTTGTAGCCTGGATTGTTAAAGTGAAAGAAAAACATCTCAGGTTACACTGAAAACAAACAAAAAAAAAAAAAAAAATATATATATATATATATATAGTTATAG
>JAOUQZ010000044.1:6991440-6996440 GCA_028564935.1 Neosilurus hyrtlii
GTAGTGGTAGTGGTAGTAGGAGTTGTAGTGGTAGTGTGGTAGTAGGAGTAGTAGTGGTAGTGGTAGTAGGAGTAGTAGTGGTAGTTTGGTAGTAGGAGTAGTAGTGGGTGTGTGGTAGTAGGAGTAGTAGTGGTAGTGTGGTAGTAGGAGTAGTAGTGGTAGTGGTAGTAGGAGTAGTAGTGGTAGTGGTAGTGATAGTGGTAGTAGGAGTAGTAGTGGTAGTAGGATTAGTAGTGGTAGTGTGGTAGTGGTAGTAGGAGTAGTAGTGGTAGTGGTAGTAGGATTAGTAGTGGTAGTGTGGTAGTAGGAGTGAAAGGGTAGTAGGAGTAGCAGTAGTAGTAGTGGTGGTAGTTGTTTGGTTTTTTTCGTTGAGTGGTTGTTGGTTGAATGTTTGTTGGATTGATTAGTTGGATGATTTGTTGGTTTGGTTGGTTGCTTGCTAATCCTGGATCTAATATAAATATTAGAGGTTCTAACATTAGAAACCTTTAAACTCACATGAAACTCAGTAATAAAGTTATTATAATAATAAGTTCCAGTACTTGAGTAAATGTTTAGATATGGTTAGATATGGAATCAATTAGATTACAGCCACACCACCACTAAACACAACTAGGTTCATCGACAGTATTAGGGGGTTAAAACAACTTCCACTGTTGTTCTTTTGCTTAAGATGTCTTCGATATTATATTGTTATTCTCTGTCTGATGAAAAAAGGAAACTTTGAAGGGGTCATGTGGAAAACAATTTCACTCGTTCTGATTAAAAACATGAAGCTGGTTTCGAACAGGAATATCATGTGTCTGATGGTCGCCCCTCACATTCTCCTCTCGCTTCAAAGCCAATATTCATAACTCTGTGGTCAAAGTTCAAACATGCTGAGTAGGAAGGAACAAGAGTAAAATACATAACATACACACCCGTCTTGAGACCAAGATGGCGTCTGTCAATGATTGAGTTGCAAAGGCAACAGAAAGCAGGCGTCTGGCAGGCCAACAGACTGTTCAGACTAATCCATCAAATGTACAGATCCAGAGTGACACAGACAGACAGACAGATAGACAGACAGACAGACAGACAGCCTTGTTAGATAGCTAGATATACATAGATGTTTAACTTTTCATGGGCACAGCATCATAAAGAAAAATGTAAATATTTAACGTAAATATTTAACTGAGCAAAATTTCAGAACTTTAATTTAACACTTCACTGCATGAACATACATCAAGATCAACATGTTGTCAGGTGTTAAGTGGCAAAATAGAAAAGTTCAATTCATTATGACCATTTACGGCCATTATCATTACCTTTCGTGTGAGCTACGCGGGAGGTACTGTGAGGGTGCTGATTTTCGTTCCGCAGGAAATGGCGTGTGTGTGTTTGTCTACGAGTGCGCACTCATGTCATGTCATTTTCTGAAGCGATTATTCCTAATTAGGGTCACGGGGAGGCTGGCGCCCATCTCAGCCGACTCTTGTCGAGGGCAAAGTACACCCCAGACAGTTCGCAAGGCCATCGCAGGGCAGAAACACGCTAATGGCTATGCAGCCTATGAGTGCGCACTCGATCCTGGTAAGTTATTACCTTTCACATGATCTATATATTGTTGATGTTATTATTACTTGACATTTAAGAGCTTATGGAAATTGTACTAAAGTAAAGTAATATTATGGTAGTTAGTCAATTTACATAGACAGGAAGTTTCCAATAGGTCTATCGCTGGCATTTAATTGGTCCATTACTTCGTCTTCACGTTAGGCAGAGCATGCGTGTACCTATAACACGTGAAAGCTCAGTGAACACGTGGGTTCAGTCCACCAGTTATTTTATATTTGGTGTTTATTTCATTATTTTTAATTATGCAACTTTAACATAAATGTCAATTAATGTACCAGCTCCTATACTTTGCTACTTTGCTGTTAAACATTACTTATGGTGTAAGGTAAGTCTACTGGCTCATCAGAGCCAGAGCTTATCCCCGGTTTCTGTAGCATGGTTGCAACTAGGAGTTGAGCTCCTCCTGGATGGGACGCTAGTATAATACCTTCCCAGTATTTTACTGGTACCAATCTAAACTGCTGGGTGGACAGAGGCACACTTGTGGTTAAGACCTTGGCCAGTGGTCTTAGCATGGTGTGGTTCTAAAGGGGATTCAAACCCACAACCTTTCCATCATGAGCACAGCACCGTAACGACTACACCACCAGCCCCACACTTAGATGTTATGATTTCTTTTTGTTAATGAATGCCCCTCCCTGATTCGATTCCCGGGCTCGGGCGTTTGTGTGTGGCGTTTGCATGTTCCCCCGTGCTTAACTGAGTTTCCTCCAGGTACTCCGGTTTCCTCCCACAGTTCAAAGGCATGCAGAGTAGGCTAACTGGCTGTTCCAAATTGCCTGTAGGTGTAAGTGTGAATGTTTGTGTGTGTGTTGGCCCTGTTATGGACTGGGGAGCTGTTCAGGGTGTACTCTGCCTTCAGCCTCCCAGTGACCCTAGAAGGATTAAGCGGTTGAGTAATGAGAAAGACTGAGGAGGTGAATGCCCCATGTTAAGTGGTTAGCCCTTTACAATACTCTACCATGGGGGCCAAACTTTAAATCCTTCTGTCCCTCTCTCTCTTTGTCACAATGTACTGCCAGTGAGAGCCGTTCGGTGATGATGTCACAGAAAAAAGCAATAGAGGTTTACGTGCTACTTCTAGTTAGCCATTATGCTTATTTAATGATATCCCAAAATGCATTACTTTCACGTGCATTGTGTCATTAATATCTTAAAAGTAAACACACACATGCACACACACACATGCACACACACACACACACACACACACACACACACACACACATATGCTGAGATGCTTTCTACTTTTTTTTCCCACTAGACTGCTTGATTCTTTTGCTTCTTTCTTTGAAATTAAAGCTGTAAATAGATATGATGGCATATCAGAAACCACGCTATTAATGCTCATAGCATTCTGACCCTAAAAGAAGCTACCAGATAATTGAGACATAAGTAAAAAATGGAACAGATGACAAACACAATAACTCAAAATGTAAATATCAGATATATATCACGGCCCCTTGAAGGATCAACCCGGCACTGACCCGGCTGGGGGAGGAAAACACATGTTATCTGGCTCGACTGGGGCGGGCTACCTGCAGGGAGAGCAGGGAATTCCTTCGAGGAAGGGAGGGGGAACTCCCAGCACTCACCGGGTAGCCATTATTAAAGGGGGGCTACTTGGCCTTGCTGTCAACTTTCACCATCAGCTCCTCAGCCAGTGTTGGAGCTTAATTGATATTTGGTGTATAAGATATAGAGGAGATGCTTGGTTGGGCAGAGAGATGGTGGGAGGAGGGGTGACGATTTTAACTCCGGAGTTTTAAGTGAGAAAAAAGTTACAGGCTTTTTTAACTGTAGCATATATATATATATATAAGAAAGACCCTTAACAGGGGAATTAAACAACTGGAGCACGCCTAGGGTTCAGCAGAACCTTCTGGAGTTGTGTTGTAGGAACTGTAGGAGGTTAGAGGAGTAAGAGTTATGAACTTTTGACAGCAAGAAGTTGCAGTTGGTGTGTGTGCATGTGTGTGTGTGTGTGTGTGCGTGTGTGTGTATGTGTGTGTGTGTGTGTGTGTGTGTGTGTGTGTGTGTGTGTTGTAGACTGTCGCTCCTACTTCATAACTCTGACCCTCAGCGGTCAGTGTGGCCTCAGCCACATGCCAATCTCCCCAGGCGGGCACAGCTCCTCTGCCCTCACACTCACCTCTCTCTCTCTCTCTCTCTCTCTCTCTCTCTCTCTCTCTCTCTCTCTCAGATATTTAAACTTGCTTATCCATGTTTGTAACTAGAGTCTTTTAATTTAAGTCTTCACACTAAGTTGTGTCCTGGTACAAGTGGATGATGACACTCAGATTCAGTCTGAACACATTTTCATTTAAAATACCATTTGCATGTTTGTGTCTGTAGCTCACACTGCTTAGACATGTTCATAAATATATATTTAAATGTAAACAGTTCACCGGTTATCATAACTTAATACTGAACATCAGGCTGCAGTTGTACTACATGCAGTATAAGAGCAAGTTAAGAAGTCAAGAAGTTGGCTGTAAACAAACACACACTCTGGTTTGTGTAGAAAAAAATTATGAATTTTTTTTTTTTAACCACTTAATCGTAATTAGGTCGTGGGGAGGTGGTTCGGTACATAAGTGAATGAATTAATAGGTTAAAATATTTAAATATTAAATGAAAATTATTATGATTAGGAATGATATACTATTCATTAATAATCATTCCTAATAATTTATTTATTATTTAAATATTTTAACCTATTATTTTACTCACTCATGTACTGAACCAAATGCTACTAGAGTCACGGGGAAGCTGGAGCCTATCTCAGCCGACACTGGTTGAAGCCAGGCTTCACCCTGAACAGCTCGACAGACTATCATATACCAACACACACACAACCATTCAAACTCACACTGACATCTAGGGGTTATTCAGAACAGCCAATTAGTCTAATGTACATGTTTTTGGACTGTGGGAGGAAACCAGCGTACCCGGAGGAAACGCAAGCACAGGGAAAACTCCACACAGAAACGGCATCAGCGAGCCCAGGACCTGAACCCAGGACCTTGTTGCTCGGAAGCGGATGTGCTAATCACTACACCACCATCACTACACCACCATGCCACCCTTACTACGCCCAGGTTTCAATTTGTAGAATTTATTTTCCAAATATTACATGTTGGAACTATAAAGAAACAAAATTCTTTATTAAGATTATCTTGTGTTCGGAGGATCGTTTTATACCCGGTAATTCTGAAAACCTGCTTTACATCTGTCTATCTATCTATCTATCTATCTATCTATCTTTCTATCTATCTATCTGTGTGTCTGTTTGTCTGTCAGTCAGTCAGTCAGTTAGTCAGTCTGTCTGTCTGTCTGTCTGTATGTCTATCTATTGCTACCTCCTTTACAAATGTAACCCT
>JAOUQZ010000044.1:7006440-7013799 GCA_028564935.1 Neosilurus hyrtlii
TTATCATATTTATTGTGCTTTGACTTTTGTTTATTTGTTTTTGTTGGTTCCAAATTGCCCCTAGGTGTGGATGTGAGTGTAAATTGTTGTGTGTTGCACTGCAATAGTCTGGTGAGCTGTTAAGGTGTACCCCACCTGTGTCTAGTGCTGGCTAAGATTAAGGATTAAGGGGCTCGACAAATGTGTGATGAGACTTTAGCCTCATTGATTTACTTAGCTATAATAAATGCGTTTCATCGGTTAACGTATAAATAGATAGATAGATAGATAGATAGATAGATAGATAGATAGATAGATAGATAGTGCTTGGAGAAAGCATTTCTGTGTAGAGTTTGCATATATTCTCTGTGCGTGTGTGGGTTTCCTTCGGTTACTCCGGTTTCTTTCCCCGTGTCCAAAGACATACTAGAGGAATAAAGAGGTTCAACAAATGAATGAATGACAAATAACAAGGAATGAAGGGGTCACATATTTAACTGTAAAAGTTAAGGAATTTCTTCTTACTAAGAACTGAGTAACCATTCACTCACTCCCTCATTCACTCACTCACTCCCTCATTCACTCATTCACCCACTCACTCATTCACTCACTCCCTCATTCACTTACTTACTCATTCACTCACTCCCTCATTCACTCACTCCCTCATTCACTCACTCACTCATTCACTCACTCCCTCATTCACTCACTCACTCATTCACTCACTCCCTCATTTACTCACTCCCTCATTCACTCACTCCCTCATTCACTCACTCACTCATTCACTCACTCCCGCATTCACTCCCTCATTCACTCACTCACTCATTCACTCACTCCCGCATTCACTCACTCACTCATTCACTCACTCCCACATTTACTCACTCCCTCATTCACTCACTCCCTCATTCACTCACTCACTCATTCACTCACTCCCGCATTCACTCACTCATTCACTCACTCACTCATTCACTCACTCCCTCATTCACTCAGTCCCTCATTTACTCACTCCCTCATTCACTTACTCACTCATTCACTCCCTCCCTCATTCACTCAGTCACTCATTCACTCACTCCCTCATTCACTTACTCCCTCATTCACTCACTCACTCATTCACTCACTCCCTCATTCACTCACTCACTCACTCATTCACTCACTCACTCCCTCATTAACTCATTCACTCACTCCCTCATTAACTCATTCACTCACTCCCTCATTCACTCACTCCCTCCCTCATTCACTCACTCACTCCCTCATTAACTCATTCACTCACTCCCTCATTAACTCATTCACTCACTCCCTCATTCACTCACTCACTCATTCACTCACTCACTCATTCACTCCCTCTCTCATTTACTCACTCACTCCTTCATTCACTCATTCACTCACTCACTCCATCACTCACTCACTTACTCATTTACTCACTCATTCACTCCCTCCCTCATTCACTCACTCCCTCCCTCATTCACTCACTCACTCACTCCTTCATTCACTCACTTACTCCCTCATTCACTCACTCCCTCCCTCATTCACTCACTCACTCGTTTACTCACTCATTGACTCACTCCCTCATTCACTCACTCACTCATTCACTCACTCACTCATTCACTCTCACTCATGCACTCACTCACACCCCCACTCACTCACCTACTCATTCACTCACTCATTCACTCACTCATTCACTCACTCCCTTATTCACTCACTCACACCCTCACTCACTCATTCACTCACTCCCTCATTCACTCACACCCTCACTCACTCATTCACTCACTCCCTCATTCACTCACTCACACCCTCACTCACTCATTCACTAGCTCACTCCCTCACTCATTTACTCACTTACTCATTCACTCACTCACTTATTCACTCACTCACTGATTCACTCACTCACTCATTCAATAATTCACTCACTCCCTCACTCATTGACTTACTCATTCACTCCCTCACTTATTCACTCACCATTCACTCACTCACTCACTCATTTACTCACTCCCTCACTCATCCACTCATTCACTTATTCACTCACTCCCTCACTCATTTACTCACTTACTCATTCACTCACTCACTCACTCACTCATTCACACACTCCCTCACTCACTCACTCACACATTCATCCTTGCACTCACTCTTTCACTCTTTTACTCACTCATCCACTCACTCACTCATGCACTCATTCATTTATTCACTCATTTACCCACTCACTTATTCAATTTCTAACTCACTCACTCACTCATTCACTTATTCAATCACTCACTCATTCATTCACTCACTCACTCATTTACTCACTCACTCACTCATTCACACATTTTCTTACTCACTCATTCACACACTTACTTACTCACTCACTCACTCACTCACATACTCACTCCCCCATAGTAAATTCAATAAATTCATGTACTCACTCATTCCTTTACTCGCTCACTGCCTCACTTCCCCATTTACACACTTAATTACTTACTCATTCACTACCTCACTAACTCACTCACTTAATAACTCTCTCATTTATGCCCTCACTGATTAACACACTCATTAACTCACTCACTCGCTCACTCACTCATATACCCGTACTGCTTAATCCTGCTATTAGGGTCATGGGGAGGCTGTGGCTATCTCAGCCGACACTGGATAAAGTCGGGGTACATCCTGAACAGCTCGCCAGACTGTCGCAGGGCACCGAGTAACCAGTTAAACTTAAATCTGCAAGCGCTCTGTAAACACAGCCAAGAAAGTGTACATTGTAGCTATGCATTCTTGTAACCACCTTCCTAAAAGTAGTGAAAGTGGTGAAAAAAAATAGCTGTCTTTGAGTTGTGTCTCTCATAAATTGAATGCTAAGACAGGTGGGTTTAACTGTGTGATGCCTAATCAGGGGCCTTTTAGCCTATCAGGGTGTTTGTAGCATGCATTAACATGTTCACAGTTACAGGTGCATGACTGTGCATGTGCGATTTAGCCTTGCTAATTAACCCACTCTGGTGATGTGTGTGTGTGTGTGTGTGTGTGTGTGTGTGAGAGAGAGAGAGAGAGAGAGAGAGAGAGAGAGATCCAATAAAATTATCAGATGCGTTCTCCCACTCTGTCCCTAAATACCCGAAATAAACCATCAACCAGCTGGTCAATGGAACATGGGGAAAAAAATGGCCTGTTTACTATTAGTATTTGCCTCATTGGTAACATCTAAGCAGATGAGCTCTGAAGCTCTGGCATGAAGCAATATGATAACAGGACACATGTGGTATAGGATAATTAAAACAGCACTGATAACATCTCTTCCAGTATAATGGCCGCAAAATGTTGTGCATCAAATGTTGGACCATCGTCGATAGAATCCCAGCATGGCTGAGCACAGTATGTGCGTATTTTGGCATTGAGGTTTTTTTTTTTTTCTTTTCAAGCTTTTTAAAGCCAGACTTGGGCCTCCTTGGGTGAGAGCTAAATGCATTAATGTTGCTGAAAGGGGGACCAAAATCTCTGCAAAGGGTTTGGGTCTTTTCAAGGAGAGCAGCTGATTACAAGCATTTGTATTGCAGAAGCTGGTTTGGCGAAAGCTTGAACAGGCGACTGTGTACATTACGCCAGATTGCATGTGCTTCAAAAGCTTTAAAACAAAAATCAGGAGGAGAAAAATCATTTGAAAAGCGACCGTTCTTCCACAAAGTGGATCAATGTGATCACGATACTCTTATGACCTTGACTACCAATGACATAGCGCTGGGTGTTTTTGTTACCATTTGTGTGATGATGAGGCTTTCTAAAAGCTGGAGGACATACATCGGAAGAAGAGATAAAGGACATTGGCGATCCTACACAAAATAGCGTCTTTGATATAAACTCCCTCATTTCACTCTCTTTCACTCGCTGTTTGAATACCATACCGGAAGCGTCCATTACCATCTGCCAAAGAAGAGCCTCGGTGCATCGACAGTCCGAGAGCTCTCCAACAATAGCCCCTTCAGCTGAAGATCGCCGACAAAGGGATTAACTAATTCAATTAACGAACCAAAGTACTTTATAACTGTTAATTATGTGGCTCCAAGGACCGCTGTAGGGCCACCCGTCCCCTTTGTGCTGAGAGGAGCTCATCTGTCCTAATTGACCTCTGGGGAGCGTTCAGGGGGAGAGAGATGTCTTAACGCGAGCCCACGGGTTGTACAAACAAACTGACAATTCACTTTGCGCTGGAGTGACACTCTGTGTAGCTGCAACACAAACCGCAATGACCTTGAAAGAAGTGACGAAGAAAAGGCATCTCTCGCTTTTTTTCTCTCTTTTGCTCGCCGTCTTACTTTCTGAGTGCAAAGCCTAAAAGAGCGTGAATAGCTGCAGAAGCTAGAGCAGATGTTTGCGTTCGTCTTTTGATTAGCGGTAAGTCAACAGCTATTAAAGCTCTTCAGTCTGGTCACTGGGAACATCCTGAGCATCCTGACGTTTTAGGTTCCAGATTTCTTTCACACATTTCTTTAGTACTTAACTTGTCATCATGATCTCAGATTTAATTTTACATCACAAATCTTTTTCCAAAAGACCCCAAAAAAGGCCTGCTTTTCCCTTTATTATAATCGTCGCCCTAATAATCATCTGCATTAATGCACTATACTATTCGCCCACACAATAGTGGGAGGGTGTGTGTAAATTGGGATTTGGCCGTAGCCTGCGTCCTCTTCAGCTCTATGCATGTTTTCTCCACCCAACAAGAGTCCCAGACAGTGTCACTTTGAACGCGTGGCCAATTCTGTTATTAATAGCCCTTCTTCCAGTGAATGGGGACTGCGTCTGACCTGCCTCCCCATCCATCCGTGCCTGCGCTTTACTCAGCTTTTCCCACTCTCCCATTAACCCTTTCTCTCCGTATCCAAGCCTGAGTCTCTAGAGCTTGGTGGAGCCATGGAGGCCACTAATGACCTGTTCCACAGGCCATCCATCAGCTGGCAATTACAACATCTGTCGCCATCACAAAAGAGGGCCACAAAGATGGCTCGGGCAACTGTCTCTTTTAGAGCTTCCCCTTTTCAGTGGTCGGATCCCCCTCGATTATGTCTGGAGCTGAAAGGAGGGGGAGACACAAACACACGGTTACTTTGTGTGGCGAAAGGGCCAGCCGCCCAACACAGACAGGCATGCTGACAGCAAACACAAACATGGCTAAACAAATGGTTCACGCCTACCTCTTTAGATTTCCATTCGAATGCACTCTGTGACTCTGAGAAAGTGCTCTGTCTTCCCGAGAACCGAGAGGACCTTACCAGCTGCCATCGGCCCTCTTCACTACAAAGAGACCTTTTCATGCCTGAACAATGAGAAGCTCCTTCTCTTTATCCTTCTAAGTTCGCTTTGCGCTGTGTATTAACTCGCCGAATGCCTATAGACTCTCAAGCTTATTTGATTAACAACTTGGGCCGAAGTCATTCAATTTTAAACCTTAGCACAATCTAATATATGTACAAATACATCACCAGGACAAGAATATCTGCTTTAAACCGCCTTTCAACTTATTAGGATGGCATAGTTCTCTTTCATGCTGTAGAACGCTAGACACAATTTACCTTCGTTTTTAAGTACCTACATTTGCAGACGATGCTTTTCGGCATCTTTTCCATCTCACAGTAGGAGGACAGTGTAGGACAATGCCCCATCTCTCTCTCTCTCTCTCTCTCTCTCTCTCTCACTCTCTCTTTTAAAAGTGGGAAGGGGGGGCGGATAGATGGCATGACATCACGGGTAAAGGCAGCCTTACACACTGCAAAGGTCAGGCAGCCCATTGATCCTGGGGCCCCCGCTAGAAAACCAGTGCATTATGGGCCCTCTCCACACACACTGAGCCATAGAGGCGGCCCACGGACGCGGCCTTGTTGACTCGCCATTCAGAGCCAACCAATCAGCGGATTTATGCTTTGATGTGCGGCCGAGAAATAAAACCCTTTGGAGTAGTGACCTTTATCGACGGATGGATTAAAATCCATCACAACCCTCCCTTTTCCTTTTTTTTCTCTTTTTCTTTTTTACAATCACAAATCTAAGTTACAGTGCAGCAAGGTTTCCCCTGTTATTGCTAAGAAAAAGCTTATTCTTTACTCCTTACTTTTTTTTCTTCACTCACTCTTTCACTTGATGTTGGCATTTTGTGTCAGGTTGCTAATAGAAAACAGTTTCCTTTTTTTACTGGTCCACACCACAACAATACATTTTACAACAGTAATTGTATCCTGGTTCAGTTCATTCACAACTGTCTGCTGAGAAAACACACAAGCAAAGAACTATTTCTACAAAGGATTATTATTTTTATTCACTACTGCCATTGTAATAATAAAAAAAAAAAATTAAGGTGTTCAATAAATTTTTGCTAAAGTTAAGGAATCAGAGCAAAGTCCTTTACAAGGCTATCAGTGTTTAGGTAAAATTCATAATCAAGAATCAATTGGCAGCAATGAAACATGGGGTCTCAAGTCATTTTGTCTCAAGTGATTAATTTCCGAGTAACTTTCCACACAGCATGTTACTTTTGTGCAGAATATCCGTCAATTCACAGTGACGTAACTGTAGAAAAATCCAATTTGGCATGAAAAAAAGAAAGACTGACGTTAATTTGAGTCTGCTTTTAAAGCTATGTTTGAATTTCCTCTTACATCAGACATGTTTGACATAATAAGGTATTTAAAAAAATCCACAGGACTAAGTCTGAAGGAGCTGCTGCAGTTGGCATATAGAAAATCATTCAAATACAGTTCCAGATTTACAAACCAATACAGACAAACAATCATTAATGGATTCAGACCTACTACTACTACTACTACTATTATAAATATTATTGTTATTATTATTATTATTAATAATAATAATAATAATAATAATAATAATCAATTTACTATTATGTATATTATTATTAATTTTACTGTTATTATCATTATTATTATTATTCTAAATATTATTATTATTATTATTATTATTATTATTATTATTATTTAACATTATTTATTTATTTATTTATTTATTCATTTTTATCTCACTGAACTATGATTCAGATAGGAGAGCATGGTGGTGTAGTGGTTCCTACATCCAACTCACAGCAGTAAGGTCCTGGGTTTGAGTTGAGTCCTTGGTGAGGATATTTCTGTGTGAAGTTTGCATGTTCTCCCTGTGCCTGCCTGGGTTTCCACTGGGAACTCTGGTTCCTTCCCACAACCCAACTATGTGCACATTAGGCTAACTTGCTGTACAGAATTGTTTCTAGGTGTGATTGTGAGTGTGTTGCCCTGCAATGGATTGGTTAGCTGTTCAGGGTGTCTCCCGCCTTTGCCATGAGTCAGCTAGAACACACACACACACACACACACACACACACACACACACACACACACACACACACACACACATACACATATACACACA
>JAOUQZ010000044.1:7190927-7202699 GCA_028564935.1 Neosilurus hyrtlii
TCTCCCCCTCTTCTTCACCCAGTTTGGTGCACAAACATGAATGCTTCTTGTTGCTGACTGGCTGGGATGGTGTTGTGTGGCTCAGTCTGTGCAACACTGCTGGTGGTTTTATTGTTTGTTTGTTTTTTTGGACACAAGACTGTGTACAAACTCCAGAAATTCTTACACCGCACAAACAGAGAAAAATTAATTAAACTGGAAAAAAAAGAAAATGAAAGTGAAAACTTGAATCAGCCTGAATTTATTGATATAAACTGTGTGACTGTTGTCAGATCGTGTATTATGTCACAATAGTGGAGCTGAGTTCATGGCTCTCTGCCTTAAAGGATCCCAGAAAGAGTCAGCAACCTATAGGTAGCTTGATGAGGCTTTCCTGCTGGTGTTTCAGGTGAAGATTGTACTGGAGATGTCATACTGAGTGCTTGACTGTACAGCGGATGGTACACAATGGAACATAAGAAAAATGTGGGTGCATGAAAACACTCTCACTCACCTATTTGCGGAACCGCTTAATCCTATTACCTATAACTCGCAGAGAGGCTGTGACTATCTCAGATGGCAGGGTACACAGTGACCACCTCAACAGACCATCGCAGGGCAACAAACATAGACAACCATTCACACTCATATATATATATATATAAGATCTTGAGTCGATTTTTCATAAAACAGTGCTCGATATATATATATACTCTCACATTAAATCACAGGGAGATGACACACCTTCATTTTGGTAATTTTTTTCATTGGTAACGGTGAGGACATTTTGCACTGTAGTGGATAACATTTCCGATAGAAAGAATTACTTATCAGTCCAAAATGTCACGCAACCTTCTCGCGATTTCCACACGATATACATATTTAAGCTGCAAAATATTCACGTGCCCCAGTGCAGCTAACTGGGTTATCAAAGGCCAGCCATGTCTCTCACTGTCTGTATTAAGAATCATATTACAGAACCACTGTTGTTGTTCGAAAATAGTTGCTGTCAGCATGTTTCTGCCCTGCGATGGCTTGGCGAGCTGTCCAGATTGTACTCTGCCCATGGCCAGAGTCGACTGAGCCTCCCTATGACCCTAATTAGGATTAAGCGGTTCAGCAGTTGTGGAGGCGCAAAACAACTTCATGCGAATTTCCAATTTTGCCATAAATTCACAAAAAAAATCAATTTGCGTCAGTCGCTTTTCTATCACACCTCTAGTGTGATCACCCCTAAATGTTTCATCAAACTGGATCTTCTCACTGGAAAATTTCCCCATATCAAGCTTAGCACTAATCTGGTTATGTCATATCCCATACTAGTCTCTGTGTAAGCAATTACTTATTAGCACAACCATCAGCTGTAACTACTGTCTGAGAACATTCTGACGAATCAGAACCAAGAATTAAGCAATGCTCGGGTAATTAAAATAAATGACTTCAGAATAAATCTAAAATCATTAGCAGGTAAAGATTTATTTAAAAAAAATCAGTCCAGGCCTACAAACACAGTACACCAATAGTTTTTTTAAGGAAATAATAAGGTATAATTTAGAGACAGATACAGACTGATGAGAAGGACAAAAATATATAAAATATCCAGGATTTTCCTGTAACCAAGAAAAGAACAGGTGGAAGAAGGGGAAATAATTATTTGATCTGTCCTTTGACTGTCGCTGCCCTAATCACTCAAGACTGATTCAGAAAATGCAGGCTTGAATGTCAGAGGGCCACCTGCAGAGAGCTAGTCCGTTTTCCTGGCCTTGCGCGCACATAGCCCTGTAATCACCACTCTCGGCTCAGGCTTGGCACTCCAGCACTGCCTTGATTGAGCACCTCAATCTAACAAGGTATCCACTGGTGCTGCCAACCTCTGCTGGACAATTGAAGATGTCCCCGATGATCTCAGCGCAATGCATTTGCAGTCAGTCTTATGATCTATTACCTATAAGGCCTTGCACTACAGTGATTTAAGTGTAAAAAATATTATATATTCATGTATTTATATATATATATATATATATATATATATATATATATATATATATATAGAGTATATATATATATACTCTTGGTGCATGTCACAATAAAGTGTTGCAGAAATTAATTTGCTTGTGCTCAAAATGTCACTCAGCACCATACTACATGTTGCTCATATACTTCTGGGTTCCCAGTGCTGGACTTCACATATGGACACCCCCGTTCCCAGCAGGCACTGCAAATCCACACAGCTGTTCCACATTTCGGCTCCTAATGACTCATTATATAAATTAGCCAAGTCCCGCCTTTTCACTTTAGCATCAAGGGACCTTATTTTGGAAAAATATATGAATGGTAGTCAAAAAGGGAAACATTTATTTATTTATTCATTCATTCATTCATTCGTTTTCTGAAGCGCTTAATCCTAATTAGGATCGCAGGGAGGCTGGCGCCCATCAACCGACTCTGGGCGAGGGCAGGGTACACCCTGGACAGCTCGCTAGGCCATCACAGGGCAGAAACACGCTGACGGCTATGCAGCTACTCTTGACGAAAATCTACAATGGTTCTTTTACATGCCTCTTATCACAGACAGTGAGAGACATGGCCGGTATTTGATAACCCAGTTAGCTGCACTGGGGGAAAGCAGTGACAACCCGGTGATAGTGGGGCTTGAACCCCCAATGTTAGGATCAGTGATACAGCACCCTACCATCGGGCCAACACTGATTGATTGATTGATTGATTTAATCAGTTCATCAAGAGGTGAACAAGCCTATCAGAAGTCAGCTTCCTTAGCATGGCTTGGATTAAGGACAAAATATATTTTTATTGGCTCACTGGGTTAATTTTGTACCTTTATTTCATATCTTTAGTGGGAAATCCATGGTATGTATTAATACTGGACATGACAGAGTAATCCACAAACATCATGCAATGTAGACTAATGATATTGTGGCATTTTCCAGATATTTCTCACCTTCTCACACAGGATTTTGATGCATATACCAGGAGGGAGTTTTTTCTTGCCACAGCCACCACGAGCTTGCTCATTAGGGATGTACAGGGTTCATAGAGAATTGGTTAAAATCCGGCACACAGTGGCACAGTGATCAGCACATCTGCCTCACTGCAAGAACGCCTGGGTTCGATTCCCGGTCTCAGGGCGTTTCTGTGATTTGCCCTTTCTCCCCGTGCTTGCATGGGTTTCCTCTGGGTTCTTCGGTTTCCTCCCACAGTCCAAAAACATGCATAGTAGGCTGATTGGCTGTTCTAAATTGCCCCTAGGTATGACTGTGAATTTGAATAGCTGTGTGTGTGTTGGCCCTATAGTGGTCTGGCAAGCTGTATAGGGTGTACCCCGCCTTCGCCCAGAGTCAGTTGAGATAGGCACCAGCCTCCCCATGACCCTAATTAGGATTACGCAGTTTAGAAAATAAATGAATGTTTAAAATCCTACGTGTAAATTCTTCACCAAATATGTTTTAGTATGTAAAGCTGCGAGCAGTGGTGGTTCAGTGGTTACGGCTCTGGATTACAGATTTGAAAGTCAGGGGTCCAAGCCCCAGTACCCCAAATGTGCCACTATTGGGCCTTTGAGCAAGGTCCTTAATCCTTACCTGCTCAGGTGTATAAAAATGATAAATTTAAGTCTCTCTGTATAAGGTTTCTACGAATGTAAAAATCATTATAGAATTGATTTGAATGTATGGTCAGAGTTTATTTTCAAAAACTGAATTACGTGTAGCCTGTGCTAAATTGCTATTGACTCATTAATGTATTAATCTGCTACAACTTCCAGCTGCTTTTGTGCTGGTGGGTCATATTTGATGTCAATCAAGTTCGAGTTTTGCTAAAAAAACTGCAACAAAAAAGATGTTTGACGGATATCTCAGACTGCACAGCACATCCTCCAGGAGTGGCCAATCTTCCAACCTCTGAATGGGCTGCAGGGTCCATCAGATGACTCCAGGTTGTAGACGTCCCCATTTAATGAAATTATATGAGCGAAGATTGATAGCATGCCGATTTCACAATAAAACGCATTCATGTCTTCCAACACCAATAACTGTTAAGCGACTAGCGAAACAAACCCGCAGGCTGCATGATGTTCTTTTACTGAAAACGTGATGCATTTATTCATCTTCAGGAAGCGCTAATTCTCCATCAGGATCACAGAAGCTCTGGATCCAAGCACAAAGTGGGAATGCATGGGAATCTACATGTCTTAAAACCCCTGTAGCTGTGAGCTCATGTTGGAATTGAATTTTACCTTGGTGAAACACACTACTGTTAAAACCAGCTCACTTTATTACATCGTATTAGAGTATGCCATGATTGTTTCTGGGATTTCCCACTCACAGAGGACAAGCCACAAATTAGGCACTTATCTGCTGGCGATGAGATTTCTATGAATGATGACAATGATTGTTAAGGGAAGTGAATACAGGAGCACATGGAGACTTTTAAGCTAATGAACAGTGATATCACAATCTGCCATATGAACACATATTTCCTGAAAGGAATAGTTTCAATGCCAAAATACTCAAAACAAAAAAAAACCCACACTTTAAAAAAAAATCCTAAGAATTACTCAGATATACATATAAAAATATTTTAACTACATGGCCAGATTATTATTATTATTACTAGTATAAAAAATATTTTTTTTAATCCAGCAATAAAGCTTATTTATGAAATCGGATATGCAAATAATTATTAATGAAATGGTCAGAGGAGCATTTACAAAGGAAAATCGGCATTCTTGAAAAGTTTACTATTTTAGAGAATTTATATCCCACAAAAGTTACTCTATTTATTTTATTGTTTAAGGAGACTCATTATTTTTTCTCTCAATTCATCAGCATGAATTTAATTAAAAAATAATAGTTTTCATGCTAATGACTGGAAAGAAAGCAATAAAAGAAATCAGTACATTAAGACAAATATACTTAGCTGTTTCATTGAAGCAAAGTACTGGATGTGTTAGTGTGCTCTCTGTGGTAGCCGAGGCGTTGCAGTGGCTAAGCTGCATTAGTGGAATGTTTTGCATGAACCACTTTAGTGAGATGCACTTTTAATGGTAGTCACTCACTCATTTGCCAAACCACTTAACCCAGTCTAATTCCCCAAAGGGCCGGTGTGGGTGCAGGTTTTGCCTTCAACCAAGCAGTAGCCACACCTTCTAACTCTTTCAATTACTGATCTCAAAAAAAAAAAAAAAGACTAGATCACACATTAGTGTTTCGACAAAGTGTGAGACCACTTTGTTTTAAAATCTCAAAATAGAGCTGTTGAAACCCAACACAGTTAAAAAACCCTGAAAGTTTTACTGCTGGTGGTCAGAACACCTTAAATTCATATAATAATAATAATAATAACAATAATAATAACAATACTACTACTACTACTACTACTACTACTACTACTACTACTACTACTAATAATAATAATAATAATAATAACAATAATAACAACAACAACAACAACAACAATAATAATAATAATAATAATAATAATAATAATAATAATAATAATAATAATAAAGCTCTGCCTGGCTGCAATTTGTCAAAAAATAGGCTTTTAATTAAATGTACATCTTGAATGTAATTATTCCCATTTCAACCTTTTTTTCATGCTATTTGAGTTTAACTCTCAACAGTAAAATGGTTTCACTAAGATGGCTGCCACCCGGCTTCAAAATTAAAACAATAATGTGCAAGCTATCTTTTTCCTTTTCTTTATTTTTTAGGTCAGTGATTGAAACAGGTGGAAGGTGCACCCACACCAACCCTTTGCGGATAAGATTGGACATCCCTGACTTAATCCTGCTATTAGGGTCATGGGGAGGCTGGAGCCTGTCTCAGTCAACACTGGAAGAGAGTACACTGAACGGCTTGACAAACCATCACAGGGCAACATATACACAACACCTCACACTCGCATCCACACCAAGGGAAAAAGTGGATTCAGCCAATTAGCCTGATATGCATGACTTTGGACTTGGGAGGAAACCAGAGTACCTGGAGCATGGAAGCACAGAGAGAACATGCAAACTCCATAAAGAAACACCCGAGCCTGGGACTCAAACCCAGGACCTTCTTGCTGTAAAGTGAAGTGCTAACCACCATGCCACCATCCCACCTCAAAGAAAAACAGTGTTTCCAAAACACATATAAATTTGCTTTGTGTGGTACGTCTTAGAAAAATATGTATACATACGTGATGAATTAAATTGAAGGAATTATTAAATAAATTAGATCAACATTTCAATACCTGGGGCAGCACGGTGGCGCGGTGGTTAGCACATCCGCCTTACAGTTAGAAGGTTCTGGGTTCAATTCCCGGGCTCTCCTCCCACAGTCCAAACACATGCACAGTAGACTAAATGACTATTCCAAATTGCCCCTAGGTGTGTGAGAGTGAGTAGGAATGGCTGTATGTGTACAGGTTCTGTAATGGCTTGGCGAGCTGTTCAGGGTGCCTTCGCCCAGAGTCGGCTGAGATGGGATCCAACCTCCCCGCGACCCTAATTAGGATTAAGCGGCCTAGAATGAATGAATTTCCATACCGTCCATGTGTACATATGTTCATTTATATTTTAGTCTGTATGCGTACGTATGTGAATATAAAAGATGTGTGATGTTAGCCTTCATCCTTCCCGCTGTTGCAATGCTCACTCCTCTAGAGACAGCCTAAATGACACTCATGCCAACAGGCACTTGTGAGGCATGACACTCCAAATTTATGATCAATTACGGCTTTTCTAAAGCTGGATTTAACGTGCCACGTGCGTTCTCGGCTCACTCGGATGTAATGGCTTTGAATGAATTTGAACGGGTTGAAATTTATCCTCACATTGCCGTGGGTTCCTTTAAGTCCACATCCGTTTCCAGCTTAATATAATATTGTTGATTTAACCATGATGTATTTGAACCTCCAGGCCCTTTTCTCCTCTGTTTTGAGATTAATAAATGGTTTTTCAGGCCATGTTAGGGTGGTACATTATTCTAGCAGAGCTTGACGGAGAGCTAGGGCCAGTACGTGGCGTTCAGTCCATCAGTGGCAGTTATATTCAATTTCTGTGCCGAACATTTGTCAGATGGGACAGGTAGCATTAAGCCATGGAAGAAGTCTTAAGTCGTTGTTCAAGTGGCCCCACAAGCCGCATTATCACCCACGGCCACTGTTCTCCCTCCGCAGCTCAGCCATCTCACATAATCTGATGGAGGGTTGATTAATTGTACATTTAACTGGATGCATGGCCCTCTTCTCTGTAATAAATTATGGTCATTAATCAATAAAGCGCTTGGTAATCCAGGGAGTTGGAGGACATGCTGCTTCCTAATAGAAAAGTCTGAAGCACAAGGCTGCTCTTCTACTGCCCGTGACCCTCAGGATGAGCTGTTCCACATCTGCCTCTGTCCAATTAGATGACAAAATTAATGAACATCCTTTAGCCGATAATGGGATTTGTCGTTTCGCTGTCCTGCTCATAAATTTTTGATAGTTAGCATTTTTCCCCCTCGCCCTTTAAGTGCTTTAAAAGTTTTCAGGAACATTTCTTGCAACTCAGAGATAAACCTTGTGGATTTTTCCCTCTCTCTTTATTTTCTTTAGCGCTCTGTGATGAACGAAGGTAAATGAGCCGGGCAGATGTTTCCTGATAAACAGCAACAATGGTGCCGAGTAAATATTTTAGCTCTCTGGGTGATGACGCTCAGGTGAGGAGGCAGGAGATGCAGATGGCACTCCACAGAAACGCAGCACGAAAGAAAGGACTCGACATGGAGAGATTATACAGGAAGACTACAGACACTGTCGGGTCAAAGATTTCATTCCGTCACCAATATGTGCTTTCCCTCCTTTTAAACTAAAAAAAAAGATTTCCCTTTTTTATTTTGTATTTTATTTCTTCCTGTTTTTGATGTTTCTTTAATGAGTTACTAAAAATTAATAATATTTCACTATGTGATATCTCATCTGTTTATTAGAATTCTTTATTAACACAAAAATATAATGTTATTATATTACTTTTTTACATTTTATTGCATTTATTTAAGAAATCTTAAAAAAAAAAAAAGGTAAATAAAAAAAAATATATATATATATATATATATATATATAATTAGTATTATTATTATTATTATTATTATTATTATTATTATTATTATTATTATTATTATTATTATTATTATTTGATTGGCATGGTTGCATAGTGGTTATCGCTACTCTCTCACAGCAAGAAGATCCTAGGTTCGAGCCCCATGCCTGGCAATAACATTTGTGTGTGGAGTTTGCATGTCCTCCCTGTTTCCTCCAGGTTCTTCAGTTTCCTCCCACAGTCCAAAGACATGCACATTAGGCTAATTGGATATTCCTGATTACCACTCTGTGTGTGTGTGTGTGTGTGTGTGTGTGTGTGTGTGTGTGTGTGTGTGTGTGTGTGTGTGTGTGTTTTGGCCCTACAATGGTCTGGCAAGCTATTCAGGGTGTACCATTCTTTGCCTGGGATGGACTCCAGCCTCCCCACAGCCTTAATAAAGAATAATGTGGTTTGGGAAATAAAAGAAGAATGAAATTACTGATTGTGTAAACAGATTAACTGTACCACTTTTAAGCAATGTGTCATCAAGTGCAAAAGTTTACATCTGGGGAGGTTTTCAAAGAGAAAAAAAATCTACATCTATTCTTTTTTTAATACTGTTACTAAATAGATGATGCCTGAGATGATGGATGTGTTATTATAGAAAGGGCAAAGAAATGAGTACATGTGTGTGAGGATGGGCAGGGATATTACTGCTGAGATTTTTAGACTTCACAAGTTTAATATTAAGATTAAAGGTCATTTATGAGGGAAGGATACTTTCAGCACTTGTTGAAAGGTAATTTTAATTAAAACTTTTTATTAAAATTGGTCTGTGTACAAAATCTTAGACCGATAGCTGCTATTTTAACGATTCTATGGGTGATTATTTGAAAACTGTATCTCACTATGATGACATCATCAGGCTCAAGTTAACAATGAGAAATTTGGCTTCAAACTTCATTAATTTTAGTATTTCAGGGGTTAGTGCTTAAGTGTATGAATCCATGCACTGCCAACATAGATAATCATTCACACTCTAGGGTAAGTGTGGAACAGCCAGTTAGCCTAATATGCATGTCTTGGGAGGAAATTGAAGGACCCGGCGTAAACCCACACAAACGTGCAGACTCCACGCAGAAACTTTCTCTCCAAGCCTGAGCGTCGATCCCAGAACCCTTCTTACTGACGTGCCAGGCAGACGTGCTAACCACTACACCACCATACTGGCATTTAATAAACATCTCCATATGGATAGTTTCACCAAATTACAACAAGTTGTTCTGCCTTTAGCCTTGATCTCGGCATGTAATCTCCATGCCACTGTGTCAACAAACTCGAGCAAAACAACCTTCATTTCCATCCACTGTTGGATCACTGTTCATTTCTTATCGACGTCTTGAATCAATGAGGGAAAAACTGAACCACTCCATAAAGTCTTCTCCAGCACATCCCGAAAACTTTCAATAGGGTTAAGATCAGGACTCTGGGGGGCCGATACATATGTGAAAATGATTCCTTGTGCTCCGGGAACCACTCGCTCATTATTTGAGACCCCATTTTATATCCGCACCATCAGGGAAGAAAAAGTGCATTGATGTGTCATTGCCACATTAATGTTGCTGAGCCTCGACCGGACCAACTGGAGCAACAATGCCATGATTACATGCTGTGATCAAGGATAAATGCACTCCATGAAAATATTACACTGTGACTTTTTTTGGTCGGGCAGTGTATACATATGTATATACTTATATATTATAAAACACCTTTGATTTCAGTTACTGTTATAGAGCGATAACCATTCCCATAACCAATCAGAGACCAGCATTCAAAAGCAGAATAGAAAGTGTTTTCAATCTTCCATAAATACACTCAGTCACAAGGTTCCAGATGATCAAGGCTCTTTAGTAGGGTCTAATAGGACAAGGTGAAAGGTGCATTAACTAGACTGAGAGCCATTTTTTTTAGATGGGGGAAAAAAAGAGAAATAGATATGTAAGTAATAACAGAGGCGAAAAAGACAATTAAGTACTTCAGTTGTGGATAAATGACTTGAAAGGTTTGCCTCTCTAGCTGAAAAACTCTTTCTCCATCTGAGGCTGTCAGTACGTCTGAAGGCTGAGGTGGCTTGATGGATGGCGAGCTGAAGGGCACAGCTAGGAGCTAAAGTCTCAATTATGGAAAAGGCGGTAAGTAGAGCAATGTTACTGAAGCCTTTATTCCAGTGACAGCGGTGAAAAATCGCAATATCGCTAATCAGAGTTAAGGCATTAATCATTCATTTATTGGTGTTTCCTAACATGTGTCTGGCTTCTTCTCTCTCTCTCTCTCTCTCTCTCTCTCTCATACACACATCCTTAAGGCCACACTCTTCATCCTCTTCATCTTTTCACACACCCCCCTCTCCACTACTTCAAGTTAACGCTCAATTATTAACCTAGAGGTCATGACCAGCTCTCCTCCTCCTTCTCTTCTATCAGCAACTACAAGATCTCAGGGTTACTTGAATTCCCCTACAAATCAATTTCCTCCTGTTTAATGTCTGATATTTAGTTGTACGTGCTAAAAATAAACAAAGACACAAAGCCATCATCTTCCCCCAGCGCCAGCCGAAGCGTTTTGAAAATGGAAGACCCATAACCATCTTCCTTCATTAGAGCCTGAACGAGTTATGGTGAGTTTGTACAAAAAAGATAAGTGAGTTTAATATGCACTGGAGGGTAAAGAAAGGATTCTATTACTGCACATAAAAATTACCTCATAAAACAACTAATATGGCAATTCTGGGAGCAATTTTAATGACGTCTATGATGCACAGTTGTAGTTATGCTAATGAAGTTGCCGTTTTACTCATATTCCGCACATAATGCAGGCCTTATATTTCAATTTCGGCAGATTAGCGCTAGCTAACTGTTCCTAATAAATTTCATTAATATAATGAACACAAAGGCGTTCTCTCCAGCTCTGATTCACTCTCTCTCGTCCATCATGCGTTCGGAGCCACATGTGCTGATACTGTAATGTTTATTGGATTATAAACTTCAGTGCGGTGTGCTGTTACAGTGGGGTTGCTCACTCGGAAATGGGACTTCTCCAAATCCAAAAACAGCAGGCAGCGCTGCGGTGCTCGCTTTATGGCACAGCTCTGAAAATGGCTTCTCCTCCATCCATCTCGGAATGGAGTTTTCTCGAAGTGTTCATAAAGCTCAAGGCGCTGGTATAAAGTGAACAGCGATTGCTCTATACTGGATTCCCTGCCAAACACACACACACACACACACACACACACACATATATTCACACCCATACACACACATGTTCTTGTCCATGCAAATGTGCGCACCAGTCTCTAGCAGAGAGATTTTTATTCGCGGCCTCCCTCTTGCTTTTCTATTAAAGTGAGTAAATGAATTTTAAACTTTATGGCAAACCTTAAAAAGAGAGAGCGAGAGAGAAAAATTGGTGACTCTGACCTGAAGAGTTCGTAGACATTTTAATAAAAGTGGTATCATAAGAAAAGATATGAGCAATGACTCCGCCCCTTAACCATAACTTGCATCAGTGACAGCTGAATTAATTATTTTAATTAATTTTATATTAAGTCACTCATGAGCACACACATTTATAGGCAGCTGCACATTACTGTGAGTGTTTTTGTGTGTGTGTGTGTGTGTGTGTGTGTGTGTGTGTGTGTGTGTGTGTGTGTGTGTGTGTGTGTGTGGTTT
>JAOUQZ010000044.1:7221200-7238266 GCA_028564935.1 Neosilurus hyrtlii
ACACACACACACACACACACACACACACACACACACACACACACACACACACACACACACACACGCACACAACCATTTACACTCTCTCACATGTAGAGTGAATAGAAACTATCCACTGAATCTAATGTGCCCAGACTCTATCTATCTATCTATCTATCTATCTATCTATCTATCTATCTGTCTATCTATGTATCTAGCTAGTTACCTAGTTAGTCACCTTAGGTTTACATTGGGGCATGATGGTCTATGATCTGCACGATTTAAGTGAATCATGAGAGGTATGGGGCATTGTGAGATCAAACTGTGATGATCTTGAGGGAACTTGGTGGAATCATAATGAGCTTGAGGGAACTTGGTGGAATCAGGATGATCTTGAAGGAACTTGGTGGAATCATGATGATCTTGCGGGAACTTGGTGGAATCATGATGATCTTGAGAGAACTTGGTGGAATCATAATGAGCTTGAGGGAACTTGGTGGAATCAGGATGTTCTTGAGGGAACTTGGTGGATTCATGATGATCTTGAGGGAACTTGGTGGAATCAGAATGATCTTGAGGGAACTTGGTGGAATTGTGATGATCTTGAGGGAACTTGGTGGAATCAGGATGATCTTGAAGGAACTTGGTGGAATCGTGATGATCTTGAGGGAACTTGGTGGAATCGTGATGATCTTGAGGGAACTTGGTGGAATCGTAATGATCTTGAGGGAACTTGGTGGAATCGTAATGATCTTGAGGGAACTTGGTGGAATTGTAATGATCTTGAGAGAACTTGGTGGAATCAGGATGATTTTGAGGGAACTTGGTGGAATCGTGATGATCGTGTAAACCCAGGGTTAGTTTATTAACACTGAAATCTCTGAATAAGTAAAAATGCGTACATGCATATACACACTTGTGAAAAAATTCCCTTCATGCTTTTTATTTGGATGATTGCCAGAAAGACATTCACTGTGTTTTCCCAGACTGCCACGCATATATGTAATGTTATTCTAATATTAGCCGCAGCTGGTTATCTGAGATTAGCAGCTTTACCTCAGTATGGCCTCCATCAGCCCAAATTCTACTGTGAATTAGATTAGAAACGAAATCCTATTTGGCGTTTAACATTCATTTTCAAATCCATGTCGTGCGCTACAAGAACAGCTTTCTGTTTGCGTGGCCTTTATCGCCTGAAACTACTAACGCCTCAGGTATTCATACCCCGTGCCACGAAAAAAAAAAAACTAATACAAGATCTGATGGTGTTAACCCACTTCGACTTAGGCACATCTCAGCCTTTTACAGCTGCTTTTGAGCACACAATAGCAGGCATAGAGAAGAGAGGATGAAGAGTTACCTCTTGAACTGTGTAATTTGCATCATGGATCCCACTTCAGCCCTGCCTATTTTTTTTTTTTTTTTTTTTTTTTTTTGTGGCTGCTGAGATGTTGAAGGACTCTTAAAGTAAGACCTTGAAGGAATAAAGCACACATAGGCATTCACGGGGCCTGGCAGAGTTCACCGTCAGCTCTGAGGTCTCTACCTGAAAATCAGTCATTGATAAAGCATTTTTGTTGACGCTGGTGATAAAAACAGACCGCTGATTTCATCAGCAGTTTGATTGGACGTCTCTGCGTCTTGAAGTCAGTCAGCGCTGTTAAGTTAAGCTCTTGTTTTTTGTTTTTTTGTTTTTGTTTTGTTTTGTTTTTTTTTTTTGGAAAAATGAAGTCCTGTGTTGCTAAGGCGCCGGCAGTAAATAATCAAATCATCAAAACTTTTTTTTTTTTTTTTTTGATTTCTAGAGACGTTGTGATTCTGTGCATGCCACAGTGCTTGTGCTGACTGTCACGTCTGATCAAATATTTGACAGGCTTGATTAAAACATCATATAGCACTCTTTTCCCACCCGGATGAGGTCCTCTTATGTCTGTTAAATATATAATTTTGTCCTGTAATCAAATTTCCGCTTGTCACATAATGACAGGTAATCACGTGGAGCCCTTTGCATCTTAGATGGTCAGACAGACCTATCTAACTATATTAAACTCTGCATAAAACATTCATGATATTAATGATGTTTCGATTAAAAAAAAAAATCACAGATCTCATACAAATGATGTGGGACACCTACTGTTTATTTGTTTTTGGCGAGCTATAGATTGTTGCCTGGAGCGTTAAGTAATTATGATTAGGGAGGGGTGATGTGTAGAGGGGAGGAGGGGGAAAAAGTGTTAGCATTAAGATCAGATAAATTAATTTGTAATGAAATGCGCTAGTTTTGCTCGACAGCTGGCGAGAGCCATTGAGAAGGGAAAAGGGCCTTGTGACGGCAGACAAAAGAGACCATCATCCACAGCGTAGATGGCGTTCGCTCTCAGTGAGACAGTGTAGAGCGTGCAACTGACATGTCGACAAAAACCCACGCTCACCGCACAGCCTGGATCAATTACCGCTGATCACAAAGCCAAGAGCATGTGTTCGGGATGAATATTTTGTTCCTGGGTATTTGTGACACACCTGACTGCTCCCACTGTCTAACTCGGCAATAGCGCTAATTGCTGTCTCATAATTGCGGTGAATTGCCTGGAAATAACCGAACCATAACTTTTATAGTGGAATGCATATGGCACCCACGTGCAAAAATAAAATCGTCATGAAGCTGTTGTTCCTGCCAAATCTCTACACATTGCATCCTCAATCCTTTTCATCCTCAATCCGTTTACTGTTGGGATATTAGCGGTAAAATATTAGAAACAATCTCAGAACAGAAAGCAAAATGTCAACGTCTTCATGTTGACTGACTCAATTAAATTTTCTATACCGATCAAGTAGTGATGTGTATCAGTTTGTGATCATGTCCAATGTGCAAATTATTACCACATCATATGTCACCTGGAAGCTTCTAGCAACAGAACAGAACCTGCACCTAAGTGAGTCTGCTAGCTCATTCATTCATTCATTCATTCTCTGAACCGCTTAATCCTAGGGCTGCAGGGAGGCTGGCGCACATCCCTGCCGACCCCGGGCGAGGGCAGGGTACACCTTGGACAGCTCGCCAGGCCATCGCAGGGCAGAAACATGCTGACGGCAATGCAGCCTACTCTTATATGTCTGCTAGCTAATTTAGATAATGTGAGTAATAAGCAAAACCATATATTCTCTTGGAGGTGGCATGTTGGTGCAGCAGGGTTCGAGTTCTGGGTTTGCTAAAGGTGCATCTGTGGAGTTTGCACCCATGCTTGCGTGGGTTTTCTCTGGGTACTCTGGTTTCCTTTGACAGTCAAATTGGCTGTTCCAAATTGCCCCTAGTACTGAGTGTAAGTGTGAATAGTTCTGTGTTGGCCCTGCGATGGTCCAGCAAGCTATTCAGGGTGTATCCAACCTTTGCCCAGAGTAGGCTCCAGAGGCGAATGAATGAATGAATTGATTAATTTATTAAATAATTAGTGTTTTGTTTTGCATATTCTAACTCTGAATGGCTGAAATTTGGCAAAAATTAAAAAAGGTTTTTAAATAAAATGTACATCTATAATGAAATTATTTCCATGTCATCATATTTTCAATGCATTTTAATATAACACTCAATGGAACAGTTAAATGTTACCAAGATGGTGCCGTTCCGACTGCATGCAAACAATAGGATAATTAAAAAAGATTGTTTTTTTCTGCACGTGGGAAAAGTTTGTATAGCATAAATCACTTAAACATCCTGTTCTGAATTTGTGCTCTCAGTTTCACAGATTAGCATTATAATTATTATTAAATATCTGGGGGCAGCTGAAGCCTAAAGGTTAGAGAAGCAGCTTTGGGACTGAAAGGTTGCTGGTTCGATTCCCGAACCAGCAGGAAAAATGTGTGGTGGTGGTGGTGGGGAAGTGAGCTGCACCTTCTTCCATGGCTGAAGTGCCCTTGAGCCTTGTGGCAGCCCACCGCTCCGTGTGTGTGTGCTCACTTTGCATGAGTTAAACGCAGAGGCAATAATTTGCCTTGCGGGATTAATGCAGTGTGGCAAAATAAAATTAAAAAAAGGAATAGACTGGGGAGCTACTCAGGGTGTACCCTGGGTTTCAGCTTCCCCGTGACCCTAATAAAAGATAAAGCAGGTCAGAAAATATGAAGAGATGACATTAATAAACATATCAAAACTCAAATAAGTCAGCATGGTGGTGCAGTGCTTAGCAGTCAGTTTTAGTTTGCCTCACAGCAGGAAGGTCCTGGGTTTGATTCCCAGGCTCGGGTGTTTCTGTGTGAAGTTTGCATGTTCTCCCTGTGCTTGCGTGGGTTTCCTCCAGGTACTCTGGTTTCCTCCCACAGTCCAACAACATGCACAGGAAGCTAATTGGTTGTTTCAAATTGCCCCTAGATGTGAGCGTGAATGTGAATACCTGCCCTCTCCCAGAGTCGGCTGAGATGGGCACCAGCCTCCCTGTGACCCTAATTAGGGTCAAGCGGTTCAGAAAATGAATGAAACACTCAACTCATGAGTCCCAGTCCAACTTTACCAACAGTTATTCTTAGCCTCAGATGCTGTTATATACATGACATATCTTACATGATGTCTTGTGAACACTTTTCTGGCCACAAGCTTCAGAGTCTTGAAGGTTAAAATCTAGCAACAACAACAACCTTTGGACCTTTGCAACACAATTACTGGAATGCAAACTAAGCTATCACTGGGTAATTTAGCTAACAGAAGTGATTTCAGTGGGTTTCAATTAAGTCTGAGAGACTGCAATCCCATTTCCACTGACCTGAGACAAACATAAGCGATATTGTGACCAGCTTTGGAGGCTTCAGCCTTGGATTCTCGTCCTACTGGATATGACATCATGTGTGTTTTCTGGCCACAAGCTTCAGGAACTTTAAGGTTAAAATCTGACATATCAGATAAAACAAACTTTTTGAACAAAATCAATATATTTTATATTTATTTATTTTTTTAAATTGAAATATATATATATATATATATATATATATATACATACATACATATTGAAGCACTTAATGCAAAACACTTATTTTAAGGTGTTTCAATAGACTACAACTGATTCTTGGATCCTGAACTTACTCAATGTCTGTTTCCACAAATTCATGCTATGATCTATTCGTCAATCTTGCTAGAAACCTTGCAATAGATTAGCGACCTGTTCAGGGAATAATCAGCTGGGATTGGCTCCAGCTTTCCCTGCAACCCTAATGGGTAAGTGATCTAAACAATGCATGGATGGATGGACCAGGGATGCATGAATGGATAGCTAGCTAGCTAGATAGATGGTGCATTACTGTGGCGTAGTGGTTAGCACAGCAAGCACTGCAAGAAGGTCCTGGGTTCGAGTGTCATTGAGGGTGCTTCTGTGCCGAGTTTGCATGTTCTCCCCGTGCTTGCGTGGGTTTCCTCCAGATACTCCGGTTTCATTCCACAGTCCATAGACATGCACACTAGGCTAATTGGCTCTCCCAAATTGTCTCTAGGTGTAAGCCTGAGTGTGAATGGTAGTATGTGTGCGTGGGGGGGGTTTGGCTCTGTGATGGTCTGGCAAGTTGTTCAGGATGTACCTCACCTTCGCCCTGTATCGGCTGAAATAGGCTTCAGCCTATCCTAATAGGATTAAGAAGTTTAGCAAATGAATAAAAGTGAGTGAGTGGATAAACGGATGGATGGATGACTGTTGTTAGGGTAGTTAAAAAACAGGTAATAAAACATGGTTACAGCCCTGTATACCGACAGCCCATTGGCCTGACAGTTATAGCCCGTTAGTGTGACAGCCCTAATCCTAGCCCCAACCCAAATGATTTAGGCAAGGTGCCCAACTTATATGAGTAAGACTGTCAGACCAGTGGGCTGTTGGAACATGGAGCCGTCCTCATAACACTATAGTTAGGTAAAGAAATTCTACTCAAATCCAATTAAGATAAATCTGAGCTAGTTACCTAGCTAGCAAGCTATGTGTAATGATAGTAGATCTTGATATTTCAGTGAGGATAGATCTGGGCAGGATATTGTCCTCATAACTAGCAGATATACTGATGTAAAGTCACATCTATCTGCAATCGATATTGAATAAAAGCCTTTTCTGAACACAAGCTGTGGAAGGGAATCAGTGCGGAATTACTGCTATTAACTCTTATTCCTAACCTTCCCTAGTAGCTCATCCTAATTCTGTCTGCGTCTATGCTGCAGCCATGTCCTCCTTGTTTAGCCATTAGGTCAGGGGTTCCAGCATTCAGCCGCTCTGACGAGGCATCCCTTTGTGCTCCGTGCCCGAGAGAAAAAGCCTTCACTTCGGCTCAGCATCAAACCGTAACCTTTCTCGACTTGAATTGCACCGAGGAAGTTTGGTGCATGCTGCGGCACTGTCTCTTCAGCTCATCCCTCCAGTGGTGCTGATGAGAAGTCCACATGTGTGCCCAATCTCCTGCCGTCCGGCCAACACACATCGCACGCTACGCAGCACTGACGTCTCTGAGCATGCACGCATCCATGCACACACACACACACACACACACACACACACACACACACACACACACACACACACACACACACTCTGAAAGAACCAGTAAAGCTGTGCTCTGTTTCTGATTGTGTAAATAATGTTGTAATAAAATGAGAAGTGAAAATGGGAAAAACAAAAGGAACAGCTTTTTCTTTTGTCCCCTTTTTTTCCTGCTAAACCCTAATATAGGAAATGTTTTCATATTTAAACTTGTTCCACCACACAATGCCGAGACATCAAATATTCATGAATCCAAATCTAAAAAAGTATTGCAGTACATTTCAGCATGAAGCAGATCAGGCTGAAAGGACAAATAGGTTGCTGTGCAGTTACAACGTGTATTCTGGAAACCTGCTTTTAGCCAACACCAGACGAAGGTGGGGTACACTCTGAATATCTCGCCAGCCCATCACAAGATCACCACCCGGACAACCATACACACTCACACTCACAACTAGGGGCATACAAACTCCACACAGAAAGACCCTTGCTGAGCCCGACACTCAAACCCAGGACCTTTTTGCTGTGTGGCGGGCGTGCTAACCACTATGCCACCGTACCACTCACTCACACATTTGCCGAAACACTTAATCCTACTGGGGTCACTGGGAGGCTGGCGCCAACTCAGCCAACCCTGGGTGCAGGAGGAGTACACCCTGAACAGCTCGCCAGTCTGACGCAGGGCCAACACACACATACACACACAACCATTTACACTCACACCTAGGGTGTTTTTTGTTTATAACCTATTAGCCTACTGTGCATGTCTTTGGACTGTGGGAGGAAACCACAGTACCGAGAGGAAACATTGCATGGAAGAGCATTCAGACTCCACACAGAAGTACCCTCGCCAAGCCCAGGACTCAAACCCAGGACCTTCTTGCTGTGAAGTGGAAATAAGCTCCTCCCCAGGTCAGAGCAGGAAACGGTTATGCTTGACCTTATAAGGCAATGTATTAAATGGCTTTTTTTTTTTTTTTTGCGAAAGCAAAGACTTCACAATATTACTATTGGATGTCATTTTTAAAGCCATGATAAAAATGACAAATATCTTCTTCACAAATAAATGAAATGAACAACACTGGAAGTGATGCTGGATGATAACGCCTTCGTGTGACTGCATGATTGTTGGTTTTTGTGCACAACAGCTTGTGGAGCTACTTGTGATCAGTTCACCTTTTGAAGCCAAATTTAGAAACAGCTAGATGAGCGATAACTGACGATCATAAAAGGATTAAGATTTGAAACTGTCAAGGTCTTACTTCGACTTCCTTCAGGTCGCTTGCATGTTTCTTTACATTCATCACCAGACTGACTTTTGAAGGAAGTGGTTTTTAGATCAGTTTCAAATTGTGTGTCTCCATCCATATCTCTCTCTCTCTCTCTCTCTTTCTCTTTCTCTCTCTCTCTCTCTCTCGCTCTCTCTCTCTGTCTCTCTCTGCCGTTTAGGTAAACCTCAGTGACAGTTTGTCCATTTTTAGGTCACCCTGACTCTATTTTAAGCTGCGGTTAGATGTGTAGAAAGATTTTATGAAAGCACTAACATTTTCCTGTTGCCTCTGCAGCGGAAAACAAAATTAAGGGTGAGTCGTTATTGAAAGCTGCTATCGCTCAGGCAGAGAGAAGCAGACTGAATCGGCTTTGCAGAGGCAGATTAAAAATGCATGACATTTGCTTTTTTAGCAACTGTGGTGTTTGCCAAGAGCTTGTCCTTATAGAGAAATGTTACAAAGTGGTCAAGAACTTTCAGCCTGCAGGAGGGAGAAGAGATGCTCCGTCAGGGAGAAAGAGAGAAGAAGAGACAGATGGTTAGAGAGAGAAAGTGTTGCACAGAGTGACTTACCTTTATTCCTGCAGTCTCAGCACTGTTTGAGCAGACTGTGTGTGTGTGTGTGCAGATTGTGTGTGGGTGTAGATGGGTTCATCCTGCGGATATGTACTACCCTAGGCAAGATGGGCCCTTCCAGCTAATTTTGCCCCAGATACGTCCTCGAACACACACAAACACACACACACACACACACACACATGTCAATCTAAACCTATTCACTATTTTATAAGATGTTCAGTTCATGGATTAATGTTACATTACATCCTAGTGCTATTGATGAGTGACTTTGTTAATATCTTACACTACAGATATCTTACACTACAGATAGTAGTGATTACTTATCACTACAGATATGACTGTTAAAGCTGTACTCTGGAATGTACCATTATATGAAAATAAACCACTTTCAAAGCAATCTGTTGAGGAGAATTTTTTTTAATAGCAACACTCCCTGTTGTGTTTTTGTTGCGTTTACCATTTTGTAAACCATGCATGACTAGCATCAATAAACCCAGGCTAATTTTAGCATACTTGAGTAGCATTTGCTATAACAACAGTCATGAAGTAGCTTGGTAAAAAAAATTAACGAACAAGGAAAAGTTCTGTCCGTGCAGTATCAAACTATTCATGTAATTAATTGGCAATGTGTCACCGGTTGTCACTCATTCACTCACTCACTCATTTGCCAAACACCCTAATCCTATTAGATTCACGGGAAGGATGGAGCATATCTCAGCCGACACTGTCCGAAGGGTTGAACTCTTAGAACATCAAGATCGTCTTGATTCTAGACCATCACACGGTCAACACATGCATACCTGTTTACAGTCACAGTCACACCTACAGCCTGTATGAAACAGCCTGTTAGCCTAACGTGCATTTCTTTGGACTGTGGGAGGACACTGGAGTACCCGTAGGAAACACACAGAAGCACAGGGAGAACATGCAAACCCCACACGACCTTCTTGCTGTCCCAGGAGAGTCATAGTCTTATGAAAAGTGAGTTGTACGTAATATTCAGTCCTTTATTTATTGTGTGACATTATCTAACTTGTTTAGTCACCATGAGAACTAATCTTATGCAGAAAGACCACTGTTACACTTTCAGCATCTATAAATACACAAGAACCCACGTTATGTGAAATTTTGTGATTCGAGTGTATATCTAGACGTCCATAAACCCTCCAATTGTTTGTACTATGCTAGGTAAGGACACCAGTGTGTGTACATTGGGAGGATTTTGTTACCGATATCTGTACAATTCATCTTTAAATCAATATAAAGGCTCGAATGTGCAGTGCAAGTAATTCATGCTTGGAAATCCAGAAAAATAATCAATGGAGGGGAATGTTGATCTACTACACATATATGACTCCAATCTCCAAGCAGTGTCCAAGTACGCTAGCAGGTTTTAGAATAAGAACAGCTACATGTCTGTAGGCAAAAACAAATGCTATTTAACAAGCAAGTCAGTGAAATAAATGAGCCTCCTTGACTGCCAACACACAAAAATGCCAAAACATCTCGGTGTCTCCAGAAATACTGACACTTGGTTGCTCTGCTTCTTTTTACATATACTTTGGCTGTACGCTAAATATTCGTACCATATCATCATGACATGTTATGGCGTCAGGAAACCATATGAAAGGCTCTCTTTGCAACGATCACCATTACCAATCTTATAATTAGCCCTAATAATAAATTTAGATTGGTCTGCTATCATAGGATTAAAAAACATAAACATTTATACATAAAACATTGTCAGGGTCACTTAGGACAGGCAGCATCATCATTATCAGACCTTAAAATGAAAAAATAAACTATAAAAAAGCTGGTTTTAGTGTGTTTTTATGTTTCTGTGTATTATGTACAAAAACGCATTGACGGATTGCAGTAAACGTGCGTTTCTGTGTGGTACAAATGCATTTTGCTTTGCGACGTTCTGTCTGGAGGACTATTCAGTGGCAACCCCCTTGCCTTCAGTGCATAATTGTTAATTATCCTTATCAGTGTAGACCTGTTTCTGATTATAAGATTATTGGTTTGCTGTTTTGTAGTTTTTGAGCCCCAAGTCTTATTCCACAGAAGCAGCAATCTCAGTTCCAATTTATTTGATCTATTATAATTTTTAGCACTTTCTTATCCCATGTATACTACCAGTGCCCCAGTTAAAAAAAGAGTCCTCTATTTCATCATAAATAGAGGGAATAAATTAGAACGAGAATCACAGTTTGAGGATGGAAATGAGCACTCGCTGTAATTTACTAACTGTTTATTAAAAGGATAAAATCTTCAGCCCAAGGATTAAATAACAGCAATAACACTGAGACCTATTTGTGACAGACTTGTTTGATTAAATTGGTGAAAAGCTGGTCACGTGCTGTACTCAGCCTACCTCACAACACATTTATATTATTACAAAGCAGCCATAACCAATGATAAAATGACCTAAAATATAACAGGACAAGGTTTCCGGTATATGCTGTATCTCAGATCATGACACTGCTCACAATCCCTAACGTCTCATTTTCTAGATGTCAAAAATTCGTTATGACCTCCGACAGCTCGGCAGAATAGATTTATTCACCTGTTCACACGGTGCAGTTCATGCATGACTTAGACATGAATAAAAATTATTAATGACAACGGAAATTGTGTCTAAATCATACCCGGATGAAGTCCGGCAGAGAGTATGTGCAGGATATTATACACTGGGAGCAGCGCTAAGGTCCCCTCACAGCTGACAGAGATAAAGTGTGTTTGCAGAACTGTCTCTTTTAGTCTCAGTGATCTGCACAACAAGGAATTATGGTTACCAATGCTAACACTGCCTGGCTTTGTGTTTACAGATTATGTTTTAACCTAAGTTACATCCACACGCCTTGCCACTGACCTGTACGCTAAATTTGACTATTTTTACTCGAAGTGCGGAAGTGACTAGGAAAAGATTTTGGGGAACTCAGTGTTTGGCATCATTTGTCAATCAACCGTATCTTTAAGCTCTGATTGGTTATGAGTAGAATCGCGCTGTGTGAAAGTTCAGCTTAGCTGAGCTCCATGCCCACCCACTTGATGCCACTTGAGAAAATTTTGCCTCTTGTTGTTCCTTTTGCTGCTGTACATTGACTATGCATGGCCACTTGTTGCTCATCGCTTCCTGTGTGGATATTGATAATGATTGTTGATCCGTATCTTTTCTCATGTTGTAGCCATTGCTGCATAGCTCAGGATTGCTGTTCTCCCGGCCGCTTCCATTTGCACAGACAGGCAGAAAGAGGATGAGCAAAACAATTCTGTTCCTTAATGTACCATCTGGACCCTGGCCGAAGAGAGAGTGAGCATGAGAGAGAAGCTGTATCATTAGAGTAGATAGTGTATGTAGCTTATGTATGGCTAAGCAAGTCGATTTCCTCGTCTGTTAGATGACTTGGCACAAGGTGTGGCATGAAGATGAAACTAATCTAATCTCTTTCTTCAGTTTTATTAGGATAACACACACACACACACACACACATACACACACACACTCATAACATTTTCTTACTATCATTCGTTCTTTCATGTCTGAGTCCTGACCAGCAGCTAGAACAGGAAATAATCTAAGTCATGTTGAGCAGTTTTACACGCGTTAGTTTTATTCACTGGACACAGTCTACTAGAGAATTATTCCTGGTAATAATATATAGATTTAGGAAGTGCCTAAATGCATTACTCCTCATAGATGTCTCTATTTATAGGTGTCTGAGATGGGGTTTGCTTTTCAGCACCTTCCCTTTCACTAGCTGATTTCTGATTTTAGTTGTATCACCTGCCTTCTAAGTATCCGTTTAACGACTTCATGTTTTGTCAAACTTCTGAGTTCATCATTTGCTCCAAGAACATTTATTTACCCGCAAATCTGTCTGTCGGCCTTCCTGGGTCAGATTGTGTTTTTTATTCAGTGTGAGTATAAGCGGTGGTCTATGAGCCTTTTTTTGGGGGGGTTCATTTTCATTTTTTTATTGTTGCCCATCAATACATAACAGCTAATCATCATCAACTTGGCGACACAGTAGGTTTCTTGTGATGGGCACGGGACAACCATGCAGGCTATATTCTATGACTGTGGTGCTCCGTTATAAGACTAGCTCTCTGTGTCTGTCTTTCTTCTATTTCCTCAACCACACAGGTTTCCAGAATCACCTTACAATTCCTACCATTCCATGATTGCAGCATCGGTACTTTTGCCCTATTGAATATTCTGATCTGTCTTACACAGTTATTTAGCTGTAGATGAATTGAAGAGCTTGTAGGTGTGAAAAGAGCTGGAAAATATAAAAAAAATACATCACTACCTAAGCTGCCAACCTTAGGAAAGCAAAAATATACCAGCAGAGTGTTTTCTCACATTCCAATAAAAAGGACACTTGAGCCAATCACATAAGAATATTGACTGATTTGCATAAGTATTTTGAAATGTCCAATATTTATCGATACCCTCGGAAGCCCTTTCCCCCTGCCCTGGCCCCTTTCATCATATTAAATCACAGATGTTTTGACTGCTGCTCTATTTTGATTCAATTTTCCCTTTTGAATGTTTTCTCATTCACTTTCTGTCACAGTAAATGGAGATTAAAATAAAATCTATTAATGTGTTCGGCTTAACTAATATTAAACAAACATACACTTCACATCAGATAACAATACATTTACTATATATTTATCTGTTTCCCAAATTACACATTTATTGTTGGCATCCCTAATAATTCTATTATCATCACCAAATATTTTTAATATTTCCATAAAAAAAGAAAAAAAGCATGCAGCCTACAGTAGATAGTATGATGTGCTATTATTGCTGAAAAATGTAATAAGTATGACATATAATTAGCAGTATAAGTGGACAGCACAATATAACTTGTCTTGCGGGTGTTTCTCAACATTAAATCTTACTATAATCAGATAAAAATGTACGGTGTTATGTGTTACGAACAGATGGTACCAGATTGTAACAGGTGGTACCAGATTGCACCACCTCGCTGTTGATTATTTTTAAAGATGCACCGAATGCATTTTCTTAGCAGATACTGATTGCTGATTTCTCTGACCTGCTGATACTGATTCTGGCTGATTATACTTTTCTTGGTTTAATAATACAGGCAGACTGCATTTTATTAAAAAGAGTGATTGAGCAGGAGAGAGAGAGAGAGAGAGAGAGAGAGAGAGAGAGAGAGAGAGAGAGCACATTATATATGACGTGTATGGTATTGCACTGACTAGTGTTATGTTTCCATGTAGGCCAACCTTTTACACAGAGAGGGGAAAATCATGTCCTCAAAAAGCCAGTACAATGACTTACTGGTTAGCACTGTCACCTCACATCAAGAAGGTTCTGGGTGCAAGACTTACAGCTGAATGGGGTGTTTGTTATAGTCTCACGGCCAGTATAAACTGTATGATTTTTGGATGTTCCAGATGAAAGATGACATACGTGGATTGATCGTAACGATTTTTGTGGTCGTGGCTCCTAAACTGTGCTCAAACGCGTATTGTGAGATGTGAGTGGTCTTACAACCAAAGATAACTCATTCACTCATTTTCCGAACCAATTAATGCTAATAGGGTTGCACGGAGGCTGGTGCCTATATCAGCCAACACACACACACACACAACCAATGACACTCACACCTAGGGGAAATCTGGAATAGCCAGTTAGCCTACTGTGCATATTTTTGGATTATTGGAGGAAACTGGAGTACATGGGGGAGAAAAACCAAATTAGCACACGGAGAACATACAAACCCTACACAGAAATGCCTGAGCCTGGGACTCGAACCCAAGACCTTATTGCTGTGAGGCGGATGTGCCAACCACTATGCTGCCATGGCACCCATCAAAGATGACCAGCAATCATTTTCTGACAGAAATGTCAGAGATTTAGGATGGCCAGCTTACAGTGTGTGTGCTGCTATGACTAACTGGCTCATAAAAATTCCAACATGAAATAACATGACATAGTGCACAAAACCCAATAACATGAGGTGATATTGAGGAATAATGATATGGGTTCGAATACCTGTTAGACCCCCACTGTGCTAAAATCCCAAGTCTTGACCACAAGTGTGCACCTGTCAGGCCTCTTAGTTGTCATAGCCAAGTTCATTAGATCCATATTGAAGAGTATGATTTTTGTTGATCTTATAAGTTTGCTGAAATTGCACATCATCTGTAAAAGGCTTTATACATAATGGATGTATGGATGTGCACAAACAGGTATATCGGTATGCTTATATTTCCAACACATATTATGTTTTACGGATGATAGGATGGATCGTGTGCACACACTTTTTCAGGGAAAGTGGTGGGGCCACCAGAAGTATGTGGGTGCAAACAGGAGAAGTTGGCAATTGGCTCATAAAACCAGCAATATTTAGGCTGTCCAGGCAATCAACAGTCAGTCGGATCATCTTTACTCATTTTCATATTGTGGCAGAGTTTTATTTCTTATTAGCTTGTAAGAATAGCAGAATAGTACGCAAACTGTGCATTAGATAGAAATGTGTGATTAAATATATTCATTCATTCATTTTCTGAGCTGCTCATTCCTGATTAGGGTCGCGGGGAGGCTGGTGCCCATCACAGCTGACTTTGGGCGAGGGTAGAGTACACCCTGGACAGCTCGCCAAGCCATTGCAGTGTGAATAAATTAAATGAAAAAAATGAGCTTGATGAGAGGGTTGTGTGATTGGACAGCTCTGTATTGTGTTCTTTTTTATTATGATCATCAGGTTCAGCTGCTTGTGATTAACAGCTGTGTTCTGCTGTTATAGACCTGATGACCTGATCTTATATAAACATTGGGACTTGATGTTTGAGGGGAAGAGAACAATGCAGGCGTTGTAATTAATTTCTCAATTAGGGTAAACAAAAGTGTGTGTGTGTGTGTGTGTGTGTGTGTGTGGTTGCATGTGTGTGTGATGGGGAGTCTCAGTCTCTTTTTTTAGAATAGATAAGCCTTTATTTCTAAACAATAGAGGTGTGGAATTACACTGTACACAGAAAGAAAACAGAGCTGGGTGAGAGAGAGCGAGAATACGCAATGGAATGAGGGATCGTTGTTCTGCCTCTAAGCCGGCAGTGGTGGTAGTTAGAGTTGAATTAACGTGTGCGTAAAAGGGAGATCCTGTGTAAAAGGTGTGTGATGTGTTATATGTGCAGCCAGCTGGTAACAGATTTAGGAATCCGAGAGGAAATAGTTTGCTGTTAATCTGAAGCAGATTAAGATACGAACTGCACACAAAAACGCCCAAGCACGGGACTTGTACCCAGGACCCTCTTGCTGTGAGGTGGATGTGCTAACCACCACACTACCATGCCACCCCCATTAGACTAATTAACTGTTCCAAATTTGCCCTTTGGTGAGTGATTGTGTGTGTTATTGCTATGGTGGTCTGGCAGCCTGTTCAGGGTGTATCTCGCCTCCTTCTGGTGTCGGCTGAGATAGGCTCCAGCCTCCCAGTGACCCTAATAGAATTAAGAGGTTTGGCAAATGAATGACTGAGATGAGTGATGAAATACTCTTGACTAAAATTTAAACTGAAGAATACCTCCACCCCCACCCCACCCCCCACCCATTTTTCCCCTAGTATTATCGGTATTCGATTCCCACCCATCAAATATTGTTAACAACAAGGGAGGGGCATGAGCATGAACATGCCCCTTCTGTGACATGCAGTGTTGCCACCCGCCTCATTTCGTACTGCTGCGCATGCGTATTTGGGGGCAGCTTAATACCCTTGGAGGGAAAGCGCTATCTGCCCCCTTTTGGCAGTTGGCTGAATGTGAGCTCTTTATCTTGACCTTTTTAGCAGCATATTTTCAGTTTTTTCTCGACACTGGTATTCTTTGTGCCCTATTAATATGCTGATTACAAATATGCTGATGACACTGCCTGTTTTAATGTAAATGTCACCACTATCAGTTTACTAGAGGTTTTATAAGGATAATAGGGATTTTATCGCTTGGCCTGATCTCATTACCTATACTATGTTTTAAGGTGCTGTTTCCTTTTGTTCCTTGTAGTGTCTGGGTTTCTATCTTTGAAATAAGCAGTACTTAAAGCCAATATCAAACAGCGCATTAATGAAATCATACATCACACCACCCTGGATTTCATCAGATGAACAGGGGAAATTTACGTATCATCTGTTTGAAACCACTGGCAAATTATTCATTTTGTTTTTAGAAGAGTGACAGAGGGAAAGTTTGTCTTTTGACGAAAACGCCCTTCAAAAGCCAACACACTGACAACCCAAGCTTCTGTCCCCCCACTGAACTCAGGAGTACTGTGGTGTAATGTGAGGCTAGTGGGTGTATCTAATCTCTGTAGAGCAGGGGTCTCAAACTCGCGGCCCGCAGGACGATAGTTTGCGGCCTCCGCCTCAATATGAAAGTTATTTAATGAATATATAACATCATGAATATATAATGAATGTTAGTGCAGCCCGCAAGTTTGATATGTACGGCACTTTACAGTGTTGTGGGCGGAGCTGAACAAAACTACCAATCACAGTGGGTTATATGGCTCTCGGTGGCAGGACATCGGCCGGGTTTGATGCAAGCAGAGAAACATTTCTCAGTGAGTGAAAGTTAGTGCCTGGCTGGCTGCCTTGTTTCTATTGGACACACGCGGACATTCGTCCCAACGCGCTGCGTTCACAACACTTCAAAATAAAAGTGTTTTTAAGTTGCTGCCCAGCGCGATATTATACATATAT
>JAOUQZ010000044.1:7252428-7265615 GCA_028564935.1 Neosilurus hyrtlii
TCAGCACCTCCAAGTCCGAGACCATGGTTCTCAGTTGGAAAAGGGTGGAATGCACCCTCCGGGTCGGGAATGAGGTCCTGCCCCAAGTGGAGGAGTTCAAGTATCTCGGGGTCTTGATCACGAGTGAGGGAAGGACGGAGCGGGAGATTGACAGGCGGATCAGTGCAGCCTCTGCTGTAAAGCGGAGCTTGTATCGGTCCGTCGTGGTGAAGCAGGAGCTGAGCCAAAAGGCAAAGCTCTCAATTTACCAGTCGATCTACGTTCCTACCCTCACCTATGGACACGAGCTCTGGGTAGTGACCTAAAGAACGAGATCGCGAATACAAGCAGCTGAAATGAGCTTCCTTCGCAGGGTGGCAGGTCTCTCCCTTGGAGATAGGTTGAGAAGTTCTGTCATCCGGGAGGAGCTCGGAGTAGAACCGCTGCTCCTTCGTGTTGAGAAGAGCCATTTAATGTGGCTCGGGCATCTGATTAGAATGCCCCCCGAACGCCTCCCTGGTGTGGTGTTTCGGGCATGTCCGACCGGGAAGAGACCCCGGGGCCGACCCAGAACACGCTGAAGGGACTACATCTCTCGGCTGGTCTGGAAACGCCTTGGCGTCCCCTCGGAAGAGCTGGAGGAAGTGGCTGAGGAAAGGGACGTCTGGGAGTCACTTCTTAGGCTGCTGCCCCCGTGACCCGACCCCGGAACAAGCGGAAGAAGATGAGAAATGAGAAATAAGGCTATTGGCTGTTTGCTGATATCAGAACATTCTGGGTGTTATTTATAAATATTTTAGTTAATTTATGCAAATATTTCCCAGAAGTCAAAGAGCCCAAATTGAAAGTTCGTCCCAGATCTACAGAAGTTCCTGTAATTCTAATTCTTTTCATGTGCAGATGTGCATGTCGATAAATGCCAAGCAGCCATAAATTTATTATCACAACTGATTTCGATTTAGTCCCACCCACAATACCCCATAAACTACAAAGCTCTCAGAGAGCTGAAAGCAACAGATAATAACTAATGATGACTAAATGGTATAAGAGCACCTCCTACGTGTGACATTTGTACGCTAAATCTTCCAGTAATGCAGCTCAGCCACTGCAGAACACCACACACACACACACACACACACACACACACACACACACACACACACATGCACCTGCACATACACACTCACACACTTTGTCCTTTATAGGGTGTCATTACTTTTGTCCTCATTGAATTACAAGGCTTATTGGTCTTAAATAATACATTATATAAAGTTATTGGGATAAAAAAATACACAATACCTTATTTGTTTGTTTTTTTGTGATTAATTTATCTCCTTATGTGTAGATTTATTCAAGTTTCAGATTGAACTAATTGGGTTTTCATGAACATCAAATTTCTTGTTTAAATCCTCCTTTACCAATAAACTCATTTGTATCCGTTTTGGGCCGTTTTTTGGTTAAAAACATTTCCTCACAAACACTCTGAGGTCTCCGATGTGAGAATCACTTGTGGTAAGTGCTCTATTGCTCAGAGGAGGTTGATACAGCTGGTCAGTGGGGTGGAGAAGGGGAGTGTGGGTAAAGTTTAAAGCCATTGAAGATTGTTTTCACAGATGCCTTGTTTTCAGATGACTTCAAAAGGCAAAGAAATCCGAGTCACACCAGAGCAAAGTTTGGACTAAAATCACTGAGAATCAGCTGTTCGGCAAAAAAAATAAATAAAAATAAAAAAAATAAAAAATAAAAAAGACAACAGAGTGGAGAATATTTTCTGTTCTGTCCCACTCATGAAGAACAAAAAGAGGTCAGATGGAAGGGCCAGTTAACCTTCTGACCGGTAGAGAGTGATTGGGCTTATAATAGCAGGGGTTGGAATTGTGCTTGGTGCATCCCGGACACATTTCTGATCAAACTGCTTCCACCTGTTCTAAGAGGAATGTAGCACTGTCCCACACTCTATATGACCTCTACAACTAGAGGGCCAGAAACATGTCCCGGGGGTCCAGTTGGGTGAAATCTAACCCTGCTTGTAACTTCTCTTCAGTTAGTTCAGTGCCACAAAGCACACTTTCAAACAAGGTATCAGTGATGCAAACGCTAATACTTACTTTCAAATTTGCATATTCACTGATCTGTCAGAAATATTTACATATAAAACCATGCATGATTTGCTCATGGCACCACAAAACAGCACTGCATGTGTTTGCAAAATATAGTCAAACTACTCTCTCTCTCACTCTCACTCGTTTGCCAAACTGCTTAATCCTATTAGGGTCGCGGGGAGACTGGAGCCTATCTCTGCCAATTCTGGACTAAGGTGAGGTACACCCTGAACTGCTTGCCAGACCATTGCACGGCAAACACACACACACACACACACACACACACACACATACAACTATTCACACTCACATCTAGAAGCAATTTGGAACAGCCAATTAGCCTAACGTGCATGTCTTTGGACTGTGGGAGGAAACCGGAGCACAAAGAGGAAACCATGCAAGCACTGAGTGAACATGCAAACTCCACAGAGAAACGCTCTCGCCACGCCCAGGACTCGAACCCAGGACCTCGTTGCTGTGAGGTGGATGTTCTGACCACTACGTCACTGTGCCACCCATAGTCAAAGTAGCTATTTGAATATTTATGAAATAGAATCGAATTATTTACATAGTTGTAAAGTAACCAAATTATCAACCAACTTCTATTATTTGTTAAAAATTAATAAATAGAATTGCATGATTTTGATGAAGAATTAGTAGATGGCAGTGCGTATGAGCCATCAAAAACCACAATACAATGGAGAAGTAAGTGCCCCCCCCCACCCCCTTCCAGGCTGAGTTGGAGTCTTGAGCATGCACTAGTAACCCCCTACTTCCCTGCCTGAGTTACAGCAAAGATCCTATTGATGGGATTTCCTGATCTCACCATTTGAACCAGCGAAGGAGGACTGGGCCAGGTGGACCGGCTATGACTGGCAACCCCAGTTGTCTTTGGAATCAGGGACAGTTCATTGTAGTCTCATTCATTCATTTCCTGAACCATTCATTCATTCATTTATTTTCTGAACCCCTTAATCCTAATTAGGGTCACAGGGAGCCGACTCTGGGTAAGGGCAGAGTACACCATGGACAGCTCGCCAAACCATCGCAGGGCAGAAACACACTGACGACAACCCAGTGGCCTACTCTTTACGAATGACAACAATGGTTCTTTTACATGCCTCTCACCGCAGACAGTAAGCGACATGGCTGGCCTTTGATAACCCAGTTAGCTCCACCCACCAGATCCTGCCTGGCTCATTTCATATGTGCTGCAGAGGACACTCTTGAGTATGTGGGTCACTTCCCAGCAAGTTGGGATCCACTCTAATGAAATCCACGTCTACTCTGACATTGATTGGCTGTAAGTATTTACAAAGGAAATAACTACAGTGGAATAACTTGTCGTATTATAATCAATATCGTCAACAGTTTAAAGCCGCGGGGAGTTTAAAACAAAGGAGACAAAAAAGTTCACTGAACAAGCTGCATTCAATGCATTTGTAAAGAATGTTCCACTGCCTATGTTGGGATCGATATACATGTTGCTGCTGATTGGGTAACACCACTGATCCAACTATGACATGAGAAAGAATGGATGTCAAAGCCGCACAACCATTCAACCTGGAAATAGTAGCAAAATGTGCCCCAGATGATAGCAAGAATACTGACCAGTGATTGGTCAATTGGAACACTGGTTCACGCAAGTGCAAATCATATAGGATTTACGTGATTGTGGTGTAGCATTAAGCACTTCCTCCTCGCAGCAAGAAAGTTCTGCATCCGAGTCCCCTGCCCAGCTTGGGCATTTCAGTGCGGAGTTTGCATGTTCTTGTGTTCGCAGGGATTTTCTCTGGGTGCTCTGGTTTTCTCCCACAGTCTAACGACATGCACATTAGGCAAACTGAATATTCATGATTCCCCCTAGGTGTTAATGTGTGTGTGAATGGCTGTGTGTATGTGTTGGGCCTGTAATGGACTGGGAAGCTGTTTAAGGGTTATCCCATCTTCACTCGGAGTCGGCTGGAATGTGCTCCAGTCTCCCCGTGACCCTAATAAAGAATAAAGTGGTTCCGAAATTCATTCATTCATTTTCCAAGCCACTTAATCCTAATTAGGGTCACGGTAAGGCTGGCGCCCATCTCAGCCGATTTTGGGCGAAGGCGGGGAACATCCTGAACAGCTCGCCAGACCACCGAGGGCCAACACATATACAACCATTCACACTCACATCTACACCTAGGGGCGATTTGGAACCAGCCTACTGTGCATGTTTTTGGACTGTGGGAGGAAACTGGAGTACCCGGCAGAAACCCATGCAAGTATGGGAAGAACATGCAAACTCCACACAGAAACACCCAAGCCTGGGAACCAAACCCAGAACCTTCTTGCTGTGAGGCGGACGTGTTAACCACTGCACCACCATGCCGCCACTGAAATGAAAATCAATGAAAAATCAAAAGTGGTAACGTACAGTGAACCTGCTCTCTCCGCTTGTACAGCTAGCAGCTGTTACTTGATGCTAAAAGCCATAACGAGAGCAAGACATTCGCTTATATCACAACGTTTGAATATAAAGGGGATCTAGTAAAAATCAATAAGTTAGAAACACAGCTAAGGCTTGTGAAAGGTCTGAACAGAGTGAGAGTGTGGCAGAGTACACTGGTCTAGCAGCAGCACTAAGTTATTTTCCTAGAATAAAAGAAATCTCCACTGCAGCCTTCATCAAATATGCAATTCAGTACAGCACAGAATCAAAACAAAGCACAAAAGAAAAATCAGTTATGCAAATCATCTCAATTAATCAAGCCAAACGGAGGCCATGGAGGAGACAAAGTTGGAATGCCACGTGCATGGAGTCCAAATGGCAAATGCTAAGCCGTGTTATTTGCATCTATTAAACTTTGACTTCTGAATTGAGCGTGGATTATGCTGATTACTAGTGGCGCTTTCCTCCAGAATGGCTACTCCATTTAAAGAACACTTTATTAAGCTAAATTTGCTATTTGTAAAATTCATAATCTGGAGTGGGCTCTGTGACGGCAAATTGAATGTAAATGTGATATCTGAGAAAAAATATGTTGTAGTTGTGTTTTTTTTTGTGTGTGTTTTTTTTTTGTTGTTTTTTTTTTTCCGTGCAAATCAACAAACAGGAATTTATCAGGCAATCCCGGTCTTTTCTTCGCGAATTAGTCGTACCAGTAATACCAGAGCTGCTGATTTGATACAGCTCATTATGACGGTAATGAAAACATGCTTATTTTATATTAGCGCAAAGCAAAATTACATCCTTGTGCAGAAATTTTAAATGCGGTGTAAGAAACACCCACTGCACTTCTTAGCACAACCTCAGTCCATGATCGTTACAAGAAAGATATGAGAGAGAGAAAGAGAGAGAGAGAGAGAGAGAGAGAGAGAGAGAGGCAGGGAAGGTCGGTGTAAAAATGAAGTGTCTCTGAGCTCTATTTGGGTATTAATTTCATGCCACCAACAGTGGTCTCCATGCGGCACATTTTCGAAGCCGTGGCCCCCGGCGACGGATTGATCCACTTCACCGACTCAGTGGGAGAGCTGAGGATCTGGAGGGGATCAGCAGGGCTCCAAATCAATAAGGTTAATAGATGTGGGGGCCACACAGTCAGAGGTGAGCAGCCTGGCATTTTCCGTGCCAATGAAGAAAATTCCTGATGACGAGATGTCAGATCCAGGGTCTGCATTAACGTCAGCCTGATTACCTGCAGCCTCAGTGTCAGTTAGTGCGTTAGTCAGGGACTGCCCATTATCAGGAATTATCTTTACCACAAGTCATCATCCTTCAAACACACACACACACACACACACATGCTTAATACATGACTTGTCATCATTTCCTCGGACCAGCCCCAACAAATTGCCCAGCCATTTTCGCCTCCTCTTTACAGCGCTGATTTCTATACAGCACACGGTTTCATAATCACTTGATGCGTAATTTGGCCTAATTTTGAATTTGCTGTCGAGTACCCCAACCCTCCTCCCCCCACCCCAGCCCTTTAAAACACTCACCCTTAAAAGGTCTTACACATCCGCTTGTTGAGAGGGCATAATTGTGCAGTAAACGGCGGGGTAATAAAAGAAAACTGAAAAAAATATATTATTGTGGCTTCGGTTTAGTTAAACAACAAAAAGGGTCAAGGGGAGTTTAAACAGAGCTATGACTAATGTCTTTGCTGTACGATGCCATGCTGGACTAATAAATAAACTTCCCCGCTGCTTTATCAATAGGGAAACTTGACCATTCAACATATTTCCGTGTTCATTTCTCCAAAAAAAAAACTAATTATTTTTCTTCAAAACATAAACAATAAGTGAAAAGGAATGAAAATGAAGCTCCAGGCCCAGAAGAATGGCTCCCACGCAGGCTTGGATTGTCTACGTAATTGTTCATAAACTAAAATGATCCGCTTGTGTTTGTGCCCTAGCTAACGAGCTCACAGTATGGCTATCACTCCGCTCGAGGCAATTAAAGGCTTGCCACCGCAGATTTCACCACGCAGGAAGTTTCACAGTCACTCCTCTCTCATTGTAATGTACACAATCCCATTTACATGTCTGAATGGACCCTTTTCATGTGTTTCCGAGCACCGAGTCCCAGGCCCTGAATGGGAAAATGCAAATTGGGTTGCTTGCTGGTCTATTATGTGCGTGTTTTCTTTGCCTCCTGTACCTGGCAGTGAGAGACCGGAGGGGGACGACATGCCTCCACTTCACCACACCTCCACCACACCTTTCATTATTCATTATTCTGTGCACCTGGAAGGGCTTCACGATACAATGTGGGAGGGGCAAAAAAGAGTCATGCTGACATGTGTCGAATTGTATTACCTAGAAGGTTGTGTTTTCATCTGTGTGGGTTTATTTGTTTACTTGTGTGTCAGCCTGTTAGCAACTTCCTGTCCAAGGTTTTTGACAGATTAATCGGATTTTTTTTTTTTTTATGATAGGTAGGTGATCAACCAAAGATGTTCCTTTTAAATTTCGGTAAGAATCAATGCAACAATGACATCACTAACAATGATCCCAATTAAAAAAATATACCTCTCTTATAGGCAGCATGGTGGCACTGTGGTTAGCACCTCCGCCGTACAGCAAAAAGGTCTTGGGTTCAAATCCCAGGCTCGGGCATGTCTGTGTTCCCGTGCCTGTGTGGGTTTCCTTCTCATACTTCAGTTTCCTCCCACTGTCCAGAGACAATCACATTAAGCTTGTTGTCTGTTTCAAATTGCCCCTAGGTGTAAGTGTGGGTGTGAATGGTTGTGTGCTATGGTCTGTTGAGCTGTTTTGAATTACAGTTTACATTGAAACGTTGGTGCAGGTTAACTGGTTGAACTGGAAAAGCTATTCATGAAGCACATTACTGTAGTCATTTACGTCTTTAATGTGTAAGAGGATTGTCATGGCATTAAGGAAAATGTCGAGTATTATTCATTTATCAAAGGAAATCTGAAGTGCCTTCATCGTGTAAGACTAAAGTCATGGCGCCAAACCCTGACACACGAGTAATCATCACTGCTTGTCAACATCCATTCCCTTCGCAACATGTACAGGAAATGTTAATATTCCTTCACGAGTGAAATATATCATTCTCTATGACTGTGTTCTATAACACGGTTATTTAACCCAAAATTCAGGCTCCTGCACATCGATAAGGTGCGTGACTATCAATCTGGAGATCATCAGTGCGATCCAGGTTGATGCAGCGTCCATCCTCGACCGGGTGTCCATGGGACTAGGAGTCCATCGGCCGAGCTCTCACGGGAACGAGGGGTACACTCACTTTCCTGTCACGCACAGCGATCACCAGCCAATCATGAGCTCATTTATACGAGAGGCCGGATAGCGCTTTCCCTTCGAGTGTGTTAGGTCCGCCACCAAATGCGCATGTGCAGCAGTTCATAAAGAGGCGGGTGGCAGCGTCACGTCACGGAGGGAGCATGTGTACATGCTTAGGCCCTTCCATGGTTTGTGGTGGTCGTATGTGATTGGGGAGGCAAAATGATTTGTGGGCGGCGTTAAAATAAATAATTAAATACATATTTAAGTAAAATCCAATGTTTGCTCAGTAAACCATTAATTTTAATTCTACACCATTAAAGTTAAAGTCATGGCTATCAATGCAATTGTTGAAGCACCCACCCCCCCTCCACCAGACCACGTCACAAGGCTAACACCTGCTTCCTCTGAGATAAATGCAGCTTTCTGAACTGTTGCTCATGAGTCACAAGGCACATATCACACTCAGAGGAATATGCTGCTCTCCGCCCTCTACCTCATACATACAAGATTGACTGATGTCACTATGATTGACATGGGAAAGACCGTACACCCCTCCTCCCCAGAGAGCACACCATTCTTGCTGTCTTGGCTCACGGCCGTGGTCGCGGTGGCTTCGTCAGGATACGAACTCACGGAAAAAACTGCAAACACCTTTCTGGATGAATATGAATAGGTGTAACAGATGGGATATCTATTTTAATTTATACATGAAGAGAATAAACAGATTTTATATCAAAATATGCCATGTCATCAGATCACTGATTTGGCTGGACAGATATGAATATAACAATGAATTACTCATTTAAAAATGAATTATTTCAATATATTTAAATAACGTGAGTACATAAACAATATGATTTAAAGTTTTTCATTTGTCTTTCCTGACTAATTAAAACAGAAATAATAAAAAAAATTAAATTGAAAAACCCTGGACAGCTCCCCGGACCATCGCAGGGCCAACACACGTACAACCGTTCACACTCACTCTCACACCTAGGGGCGATATGAGACAGGCAGTTAGCCTACTGTGCATGTTTTTGGACTGTGGGAGGAAACCAGAGTACCCAGAGGAGACCCATGCAAGCTCGGGGAGAACATGCGAACTCCACACAGAAACGCCTGAGCCCGGGACTTGAATCTAGAATCTTCTTGCTGGTAGGTGACCATACTAACCACTACGCCACCTTGCGGTGGTGCAGTGGTTAGCACGTCCGCCTCACAGCAAGAAGGCCCAGGTTTGATTCGCAGGCTCTTTATAGGCGTTTCTGTGTGTAAGCGTGCTTGCATGGGTTTGCACACTTTAGTACTTTTTTGCGGGTATTTGAATAAATTTATGGGGAAATTTTGCTACTCCTGCATCCACATCACAGTGCAGTTAATAACCACAGTTTCTTTATTCATTTTTTTTAAATCAAAAAGAGCTTTATGTGGCCTAATAATATCATATAATGACATACTAAGTCTTGTTTTTATTCTGAATTTGTTCAGGACCTAAGAAAGAGCTCATGCCTAGTTAAACCCAGCACCTCATAATCTTTTTATGGGCGACCTCTAAATTTAACAAGGTTGTATTTTCTCTGTTCTTTAAACTAGTCTTCACGAGCTTCTCCCCACTGTTTGTTTAGTTCCTGCGTGGGACTGGAAGCACTTCTGAGCCAGCGACGAGCAGCAGGTGAGGGTCGCCAAACACTTTGAAGTCCAGACTCCTTATTGATTGTGTGCATATTCTGAAAACCAAAGAAGGCTTCAAAGGCATGTCGAAATTCTTGTGTGTCCAAAACAGGCCAAGCTGTGACACCGTGAACAAGAAAAGCAGCTGCTGCCCGGAGACGGTCCGCCATCCGTCCCCTACCTCAGCCCTACCGTCACACTTCATTTGAAGTCCATGCGCTCTACGCTACGCTGCTCCGTTTAACCAGTTCACCAGTTCCTGCTTCTGTCGCCGCTGACTAACTGTGACAATGCTGTTAACGTGGAAAATTCGGAATGACAGCTGTGTCCACCAATCAGAAATGAGCTGTGCTGTTTGATTAAGACGTGTGCTTTATCCTGAGCGAGCAATCAAATCTCTCCATTATAGATTATACAGTGACTATCCACAAACTATCAACCTCTGGTACAAGAAAATGAGTACGCACTGGGACGGCACGGCGGCGTAGTGGTTAGCACGTCCATCTTACAGCAAGAAGCTTCTGGATTCTAGTCCTGGGCTCTCGTATTTCCGTGTGGAGTTTGCATGTTCTCCCTGTGCTTCCGTAGGTTTTCTCCGGGTACTCCGGTTTCCTCCAACAGTCCAAAAACATGCACGTTAGGCTTATTGTCTGTTCCAAACCAACCCTAGGTGTGAGTGTGAGTGTGAATAGTCATGTGTTGCCCTGTGAAGGTCTGGGAAGCCTTCGCCCAGTGTCGGCTGAGATAAGCACCAGCCTCCCCACGACACGGTTAGGCAAATGAGTGAGTGAGTGAGAGAGTGAGTAGTACACTCTGCTCATGTCATTAAACGATGCGAATAGGACATGCTAACCATTTTGCCACCATACTGGCCCTTGTGGCAACATCATTGGGCCATTTATGACTGTTTATTTCCATGGCAACATCTAACCAACTATGATTAGGGAGAAAATGTAACCCTGCTACATCACATCACTCTATCAGCTATTAATCCTTTAACAGCAATCCCACAATGCCTCCTTCCTGGTCCAGGTGCACTGATGCCTGTATCTGTGCATGAATATCCCCTCTCCTGATATTCAAGAGTTACAAAGTGGCTGTGCAGCATCCTTCATTAGCCAGGCAGGATATTACTCAGCCTGCTAAGTGCACTCCTCAATACTCTCATTCACCGTCCAGCCATGACCTGCAGACACGTATCGATAAGTCGCTGTTGCATTTCGAATATATAGTCACATGAGCAGTATTGGCTTGGGTGACACCTGCCGTGACTCAGGTTCAAACTGGCATCCACAGCTACAACAAATCCTGTACCAGGTTCAATACTACATCGACGTCTTTGTTCGGGAGCAGTTACAGCCGAGTCTGCAGTCTGTCCTATTGCTACGTCATGTTAAAGTGCGTGTGTGTGTGTGTGTGTGTGTGTGTGTGTGTGTGTGTGGAGAGAATCAGGAGGAGACATCACTACCTCGTGGCACTGTCACACCCCTTGCATGAGAATCAGGCCTTGTCATGGCTGGGACGGCATGGTGATCTGATTGAACCTGTTTCCTGCAGTCTGACACTCTCTCCTATCCTCTTCCCCCGATACACACGTCTCTGTAAAGTGTTCGTGAGGTCAAGACTCCTAACTCTTATTTAGGTGCTCCCAAAATGACTTCCGTTTACATGTTTACAGAGTTAAAGGAGTATTAATCCACACAGAAAGTAACCACTAACATAGGAACTAGGAACCACTGGTTCCCATGACAGTAAGTTCATTCATTCATTCATTCGTTTTCTAAGTCGCTTAATCCTAATTAGGGTCGCGGGGAAGCTGGATCCCATGTCAGCCGACTCTGGGCGAAGGCCAGGATTGTGGGAGGAAACTGGAGTTTCCAGAGGAAACCCGCACATGCACAAGGAGAACATGCAAACTCCACACAGAAATGCTCAAGCCTAGGACTCGAACCCAGAACCCTCTTGCTGTGAGGTGCATGCGCTAACCACTAACATGGGAAGTGGGAATCACAGGAACTTTTCTTTCAAAAGCTTTTAATGGAACTATAAGTATGTCACTTTTTAAGAAATTGCTGTAGTATACAAGTATTTAATCACTTCAGGAAGAAATCAATCAGCTTTAGGATGGCAGCAATAATTTCACATCATCACACCACCGTGTTATTGATTATTTTCCAATAAGAGATGTGTTTTCTTTCTTACACATGGACAGGACGTTTCAAGAATCGGACAATTTCTGCAAAAAGTACATTACAAAAAGCCAAGGTTAGACACTTATTTGAATTTCCCAGCATGCTTAGTTCATGTTGTTTTTTTGAAGCTTTCATAATGTGTTTCTTATCCCTAATTGACTTGTCCTTGGGATTTTTCAGATGAAACCAATGGCTGAGGATTTGTGGTTATTATTTGTGGTTATTTTGAGATTCATCATCTTAACAATTAATTAAAAGGACACTTCAGTATGAGCATCCATTTCACATTACATGCTTTTTTTGCGACTTGTTCAGAGCAGTAGATAAATGGAGTGAGGAGGAGCTGACACGGCCAGTGAGGGAACACACACAGTAGCTTAGTGACCCGTGGTGATCCCTGCACACATCCCTTTCTCTCATTTTTGTCATCCATGTCATGTACTTATAACTCAAACACCAGATTAGGGGAAGATATACATCTAATGCAGCCTTAAAAAAAAAAAAAGAAAAAACTCGACTGAACCTCGACTGAAGTATGTAAATTTAGTCTGATCAGGAAATGAGCTGTGAATGTCACTGTTAACTTTTACTCCCTTTTAAAATAAAAAAAAGTTTGTGTCTTTAATAGATTCTGTCCACAATAGCTTGCAAAAGGACAACTGGGACATTTCACAGGAGCGTTGTGAAAAAGTCCTGTGTCCACCGCCAAAAAGAAGGAGCTCTGGCAGGCTGGACAGCATGAATGGGCCTTTTTACAGGTCACGGACTCCATTCAGCTCTGTGAGACTGTTATTATCTGACAGTCATGGATGTGGCTAATTAATATTCCAATCATATGCAGCGGCAAAAATAAATAAATAAATAAAATCCTTTCTTATAAATGATTTATCCTGCTTTGTTCAAGATTTTTTTTGTTATTTATATTTATTATATTTTTCCAATAGTAATATTAATAATAATAATTATAATAATAATAATAATAATAATAATAATAATAATAATAATAATAATAATAATAATAATGATGATAATAATAATAATAATAGTCATAATAATAATAATACTCCCACATCAGGGAAATTTAAATTACACAGCAGCACACGTGTAAGAAACAGAAAATAAATAAATAAATAAATACATACATAGCCAAAGTGTCAATCAAACATTGATAGAAATAATAAAAAGGTAAGAATACAAAAAAGAAAACAGAAAATAGAAATAAAAATAATAAATTGCAAGGAATCAAATACAAGAATAATAAACATTGCAATAGACACCATAAACAATAAATACATCATACATATTATATTTTATATTTTTTCTTTGTTTTAGTACTATTATTCATACACATGTGAGCAATAATAGAATTATTTGTTCAACTTTTTTTTCCATTAATGTTATTTTTTTAAATAAATATATGTATATATATATATATATATATATATATATATATATATATATATATATATGTGTGTGTGTGTGTGTGTGTGTG
>JAOUQZ010000044.1:7287904-7298538 GCA_028564935.1 Neosilurus hyrtlii
CTCTCTCTCTCTCTCTCTCTCTCTCTCTCTCTCTCTCTCTCTCTCTCTATATATATATATATATATATATATATATCCATACAGTCATTGTTTGTGTTAAAGCGCTCTTGTGAAGTCAGAGTTAACCTGTCAGTAATTTCCACTCCATCTCCCAGTGAAATAATACACATCCATATTAATGAAATATCTCCAGGTTCATCTAGTACATATTTACTATACTATCTGATACATATTTCTAAGATAGTACACTTTATTACACAGGAGAAAGGGGGCGTTGTCGAGTCTGTTCACACTCGAACTGGAGAAAATCCCTGGTGTCCAGATGCTGACTTCATTTCTATATAATGTAAAGAAGTGGTCTTCAGCCTTGCACCTTACTGCAGGTTTTATCTCCAATCAAAATCATGCACACCTGAGTACCTGATTATTGCCTTGAAGAAGTTCTTGAAAAGACCAAAGAGGTGTGTTACATTTTGGTTGCAGATAAAATCTGCAGGAAGGTAGATCCCCAGAAACAGAGGCGGAGACCACTAATGTGAAGTATAGACCTAGATTCAGCCATGATCAATCAATCAATCCATCGATCTACCTATCAATAAATCAAATACTAAAATGCTATTTAAAATCATTTTTAATTTTTGGTGATAATGAATCACATCCATCTGAGGCCTGGACTCCAAAAAGGGTGTGCTTTTTTTGTGGGAGGGGCAACATTACGGTCTCATTTGTCAATCAGAACAACACTAACCATTTGTCGGGGGTCTGTGAGTGGAAAAGTGCTGAGTTTTTTTTTTTAACCTCACTGTTTATGGTTCGAAATCTCCAGACATGTGTGGACTGGATCACTAAATAATCAGATGCTGTGACGCTGCTGTCGTTTGCTGCATTTTGAGCTATTTTTGTTGTCTTGATCATTTTGAAGACGATCAATAAACGCAGCGCACCCTGATGTGCATTCCGCTGACTGTTATGTTAATAGGATCGCGCTTTAACCAGGGGAGACTGAGGTCTCGACTCATTAGGGACAGACCGATAGAAACTGCAGTGGAAGAGTGATAGGCCGAACGTCCTGTACGGCACGTTCCAAACACGCCAGAACTTTTTTTTATATTTTATCATTTATCAAAAAGTAATCCAAACTTTCATTTTTATTTTTTCATTATTACTTGAAACGGAGACTGTTTGAGTAATGACATGAAAAATGATCTCAATATCCCGTTCACGCCCCATTTACTTTATTATTTCAGACTGCAGTGTAGCCGTGGACGTATGCCGTCGGAGCCGCTAACACCTGCTGGTGACTCACTTCTCTGTGTGTTTATACGTTATTATTCCATGGCGCTCTTCACGTCTCCAATCTGAAGGTGCAGGTTCATTTTCTGTAACAGCAGCTCTGAGAACTGTAACGCCAACAAGGTTTATATCAGCCCACTAGTTCCTATACACATTGTTTCTATAGAAACAGAGATTCTGCAGAAATACAACGATGATTAATGTAATTATTAATGGATTTTAAAGGTGTTGTTATTTAACACTGTATGACTGTTGATATCGTGACGTCTCCTGTTTGAAGGCGTTTATTTAAAGAGGAACCGATGAAACACATCAACACTGGTTGGTGCTGATCAAGGCTTGTCCTTGTTTCTCCCCCCATCCCTACTTTCTGACTTTTGGACTGTAGATTATCCTGTGGAACTTTACCTCTAGTGAGATATTTGATAAACTACTATTGATAAGAAAAGACAGAAAACATGACTTTAGGCACAAACGTTACCTTATTTAAAAAAATAAATAAATAAAATCAACCAAAAGCCTGGTTGTGTTTCGACTCCACCAAAGCACAGCAGACATAATTCTTTTAAAGTACTTCCTCTCCAGCCTCTTTCTCTCCCTCTTTTTCTCTATCTCTCACTCTGTCAGTGTCTTACCCTCGTCTCTTTCTCTGCAGCTCTCTCTCTCTCTTTCTCTCTCACACACACACTCTCTCTTGCTCTCTTTCTCCAAACTGCAGGATGATTATTCTGCCTGGAATGGAGCCAAAGAAGTGACTGCGTCATCGTTCTTGCTGTCCAAACAAGGGCAAACACGTCCAGCACGGCACCTCATCATGATCAGGAACTACAGCACCAACCCAATTGGCAAGCGTGCAGTCCAGTCCAATCAACCTGCAGTCCAGCTGGAGTAAGACATTTTTTTAAATTCGTGGTTCTTTTGGGATTTCTGTTCTGTCAGTATCAGCATAATGCCAAATCCCAAGGAACCAGTATGGCTACCTGCTCGTCTGTCCTGGCGGAACCTGAGCATGCAGCTTCGGCTCTTTATCCTGGCTTCCGGAGTGGCAGTAGTCACCTGTCAGCATGTCCAGTACACCACAGTCACAACAAATTATGGAAGACTCCGCGGCTTTAGAGTGCCATTGCCCAGTGAGATCCTGCGGCCTGTGGAGCAGTATCTGGGTGTACCATACGCCATGCCCCCTACAGGAGAAAGAAGGTTCCAGGCACCCGAACCACCCAATTCCTGGTCTGGTATTCGGAACGCCACCCAGTTTGCACCCGTTTGCCCCCAGTTTCTGGAGGACAGGTTCCTGTTGAGTGACATGTTGCCAGTCTGGTTCACAGCTAATCTGGACACAGTGGCCTCTTACGTACAAGACCAGAGCGAGGACTGCCTGTACCTGAACATCTATGTGCCCACAAATGAAGGTAAAGTCTATGTGCATTGTGGGTGAAAAAGACACTTAGAGAGCTGAATAAATCTAATAGGGGTTTAGTATTTCTTTTGTAAAGGTCTCTACCAGTCGACACATTTTATCCCATTTCCTGAGTTAATAGTAATATTAATCATGAGGACTTGTGTCTGAATTATTCATAAGACTCTCAAAAGGAATCAGAACGTATTTCAGAATACTTGCTTGATGACTGCAGCAGGTTTCATCAGGGAGATTCCAACATTAACATGAATTACACATTGTTGGACTTATTTGACTTTGAGCACTTTGTATTTTGAGCAGTTAATCGACGTGTCTCATCGCTAATCAGTGTCACAGCTGAGTTTTTATTTCAGTTTGTCTTTTCCACCAGGGGAAGAATCCTAACAGGTCTCTGAGATCTTTCAGGGAATAGTAAAAGTCGTATGTGTGTCTTCTGTCGGACTTACTCTAGGATAGGGAGAACTTTTGTATCAAAGGCTGTGGTTCAGAATACGTTAGAGTTGCAAAAATAGAAAGTTGCAAAATTTCCATTGGAATTAATATTTCATTTGCAAAATTGTAGATAAGCCTATAACAGGAACCTTAAACATAATTTAAAATAAAATGTGCAGAGTAATTTTGGTTAAAACAAACAGATTTAATGCAAATTCGGTTGATTTTTTAACTTGAACATTTTTAATACATAGAAATATTTATAAATAAATGTAAAAAGCAGTCATAAAAAATTGTATTAGAAATTGCATGCATGTCTGCTTATAACAAAACAATATTTTTGTATTTATATTTGTTTATGACACGGTTTATATAAATTATCCCAAATTTCCAGTAAATTCCAATTGATTTCTACATATGTGACCCTCCCTGGCATAATACGGATTAAGTAGGAAATTTGTCATACTGAGATATTAATATATTTGGGAAAATTAGGTATAAATCATGATTATAGCATGAAAATGGACTGAGTTACATCACTTTGTAAGTCGCTAAGGCCAGATAGGAAAAATATCCTGGTTTTGGATCAGAACTTTCTGAATACCTAAATGTTTTATTATTTTTTTTTGATTGTTTGTTTTTTTAATAGAGAAATGAGGTAACTGTCGAAGCCCAAAAGTTATTAAAGCTAAATGTAGGTAAAATGACTGAAGCTATTAAATCCACCCGTACATTTAACATGGATTAAACTCAAACTCTGAGCAACTTTCTACAGAACAGCAGCCTTGCAATTACAAAAATCTTTAGAAAATAGAACTATTTCAAACAGAACTAAACTCACAATCACACTCACAGCATCTAACTCTCATTACCTTTTGTGTCAATTTTAATGTTGTCTGAGGTTTTGAGTCTGTTTTTTCAAAATAAAAAAAAACTCAACAAAAATTGATGCGGCACTAATTTCCTGGCATGGGCGCTGATGAGAAAACAGATTTTTTATTCCTCCTAATGAGAAAATGCTAATTTAGAGAGAATAGTGATTACAGTTACAGAACCAGTTTCTATATGTTCACATCTGAAACTCCCCAACATCCGTACAGTAAATGAATCCTACTTTCCACCAATCAGCACCATCGTACTGGTGTCTTCCCAGGAACAGATGTGTTCTGTTTACACCGAGTCGTGTGTGTTTTAAGGCCTCTCATTGGTTTGGTGTTATATGATCGGGGGAATCCTTCTGGGATTCTGTAAGTAGGGAGAGGATTCTGGTAGTGAAGATGGATAATAAGGAAATACCCTGAGCAATCACAAAAGCCGTTTGAGAATCAGTAAAATAAGTGGAGATTTCTATTGTTTTCCAACTACGTGGACATGGAACCCTTTCTTACACAAGTATTTTAGCATGGAAAGATCGTTCGTTATACTGAAGATTAAGATTAAGAGTGTTATGCTGGAATGGCTCACATATTCTTGTTAATTCCCATAGAAATTCCCATTTCCAACTTGAAATATTTCCAAAAATAACCAGCTTAAATAAACACGGATATAAATTAAGGCTCAAATAATGAAAGAGTCCTGTCATTTTCAGAGTCCTGACCTTAACCCTGTTGAAAGTCTTTGGGATGTGCTGGAGAAGATTATATGGAGTGGTTTGATTTTCCCCTCATCAATTTAAGATGTTGGTGAAAAATGATTCTTACTCCGGATTAAAATAAATGCAATGTTGATTAGGTTTGTTGAAACAATGCCATGGAGATTATGTGCTGTAATCAAGGCTAAATGCGTAAATGGCTGAGCAGTGTATTATTTTACCGAGCATGTGCTTCTCAATGATGTTATCAATGCTTTAAATTCACTTAATGCCAAGTTCAGACTACACATTATTTTTATTCTGGTAGATTAGACAATCACAGTGCTATAAATTCTTACTCTGTCTTGGTAAGGAGACAGGCACTGCTGCAAGTTTGACCCCAAACATTTGTAGTAATAGGATTACTAGAATTACTAGTGATAATAATAGAGGTAATGATAGTTGCAGTATTAGTAACAGTAGTAATAATAGTTGTAAGGTAGTATTAATTGTAGTGGTGATAGGTTAAATGGTAATTCTAGTTTCAGTGACAACTCCAGATTGTAATGGTATCTTCCTTATTCACAGCCCACCTCTGGTAAAATTTCATAAAAATGTGGAGACGTTTGCAGGGTGGCGGGGCTCTCTCTTAGAGATAGGGCGAGAGGTTCTCTCATCCGAGAGGAGCTCGGAGTAGAACCGCTGCTCGTTGGAGTAGAACCGCTGTTGAGAAGAGCCAGTTGAGGTGGCTCGGGCATCTGATTAGAATGCCTCCCGAACGCCTCCCTGGTGTGGTGTTTCAGGCATGTCCAAACAGGAAGAGACCTCTGGGTCGACCCAGAACACGCTGGAGGGATTACGTCTCTCAGCTGATCTGGGAACACCTTGGCGTCCCGCAGAATGAGCTGGAGGAAGTGGGGAGTGGGAAGTCTGGACCTCACTGCTTAGGCTGCTGCCCACGCGACCCGACCCCAGATTAAGCTGTGATGATGATGATTAAGTAAGGTTGTTAGTAGTAGTGAGGGTATTATTATTATCATCATTATTATTATTATTATTATTATTATTATTATTATTGTTATTGTTATTAGTAGTAGTAGGAGTAATAGGAGTAGTAGTAGTAAGGGTGTTAGTAGTAGTAAGGGTATTATTATTATAATTATTATTATTATTATTATTATTATTATTATTATTATTATTATTATTATTATTATTATTATTATTATCATTATTATTGTCATTATTAATATTATTATTATTATTATTAGTAGTAGTAGTAATAGAAGTAGTAGTAAGGGTGTTAGTACTAGTAAGGGTATTATTATTATTAGTAGTAGAAGTAGTAGTTGTTGTAGTAGTAGTAGTAATTGGAGTAGTAGTAGTAAGGGTGTTAATAGTAGTAAGGGTATTATTATTATTATTATTATTATTAGTAGTAGTAGTAGTAGTAGTAGTAGTAGTAGTAATAGTAGTTGTTGTTGTAGTAGTAGTAGTAATTGGAGTAGTAGTAGTAAGGGTGTTAATAGTATTACGGGTATTTCTTATTATTATTAGTAGTAGTTGTAGTAGTAGTAATTGGAGTAGTGGTAAGGTTGTTCATAGTAGTAAGGGTATTATTATTATTATTATTATTATTATTATTATTATTATTAGTAGTAGTAGTAGTAGTGGTAGTAGTAGTTGTTGTTGTAGTAGTTGTAGAAGAAGTTATAGGAGTAGTAGTATTAAGGGTGTTAATAGTAGTAAGGGTATTATTATTATTATTTTTATTATTATCAGTAGTAGTAGTAGTAGTAGTAGTAGTAGTTGTAGTAGTAGTTGTTGTAGTAGTTGTAAAAGAAGTTATAGGAGTAGTAGTATTAAGTGTGTTCATAGTAGTAAGGGTATTATTATTATTATTATTATTATTATTATTATTATTATTATTATTATTATTATTAGTAGTAGTAGTAGTAGTAGTAGTAGTAGTACTAGAAGTAGTAATAGAAGTAGTAGTATAAAGGGTGTTAATAGTAGTAAGGGTATTATTATTATTATTATTATTATTATTATTATTATTATTATTATTATTATTATTATTATTATTATTATCAGTAGTAGTAGTACTTATACTAATACATCTGTCTTACCATCATTATGAGTACCTTCATGTAGTTACTAATGTGGGTGATTAATGCAATGCTGCACTATATAACCTTAAACTCAGTTCTAAAATCAGTTGTATTTTTTACCTATTTAAAGCACAGTATTGTTTATGTGTTTGTTTTTCTGTTAAAGAGCAAATATCTTCGGGAGGATCAGCCAAAGGCCAGCACAAGATTAAAACTTTCAGATATCTCTGTCCTTGTGAGGACATTAGGTCCCCATAAAGATATGAAAACATGCTGAGAGAGGGAGACGTAAATGTTGTGACCCTCAGGACCCATCAACAATTTTTCCAAAGCACTACTAGCTAAAAGACGTCTGTGCCTATAAAGGTAAGCCAAGCCAAACAACCGTAGGGTCTCGGAATTCAAGCTAAGGTCACCCCCGCCTTCTTTCCCAAAAACTCTGCTTCTCCCAAACGTTTTTCTCGGTTAATCAGGGATCCCGGCTCAAGTCGGCCTTCAGCTTCTTCTCCAATCCGCACTAAGCCTGTCATTTCTGGCCATTATTTACTTTAATGGGCTTTGGCTGATCCGGGCGCACCGGCGGAGGGGTGAAGAAAGCGGCCGAGGGTAGCAGGGGCATTAGCCGCCGTGCCCGCCGCTCCCCCTCTAGATTAGCTCTGGCAGATGGGCTTTCCGGAGGCTTCCTGTGAGCCGCAGCCTTGATTGAGAGGCCATAATGAGAGAGACGGTGTCCTCACAATGGAGCTGAGCACCTCGCTGCACCTCCAGCGTCTAAACAACCCCCCATTCTTCAGATTCAATCTTTGTTCCCCTCTGCCTTCTCTTTTCTTTTTTTTTCTCACTGCTTTATTCCTTTTTCTTGTCTTGCTCCTTTCTTTCTTTAATTCATAGGAAGTCAGAGTGGAAGAACAAGCACAAAAAGCTACTGTAAATACGCAGGAGTGTGTTAAGCCTGCATTAATTGGTCCTTTTTACACTTTAGTGAGCACTTTATTTAGAGAGTCGGGGAGTGCCGAGGAAGAAACGATGACTCTATTCTTCGTCTTTACTTAACAGTAATGTTTGGAGAATATATATATATATATATATATATATATGTGTTTTTTGTTTTCACTGGGGGGGGTTGCGTAATTGTTTTATTGTTACGTTTTATACAAAAGAACCATTTTATTGATATTTTTTTATCCACAAATAGCATTCCATTGTTTGTTTTTCGATGAAATGTAAGTATATTTACACCAATTTAATCTTGATGCATGCACGTGTGTGTGTGTGTGTGTGTGTGTGTGTGTGTGTGTGTGTGTGTGTGTGTGTGTGTGTGTGTTTTCCTCACGCAGGCCCAGCACTCCACATGATGAGCTATTGAAGTCCATCAATGTCGTCGGGTCAAGTTTGTGTACAAGAGTTGAAATTTCTGCGTGTCCGACTCGCTCTTTCCTCCACGCTCTAAAAGTTTCCACACAAGAGCCGCTACAAGAATCCGGAGCCACCAATTATCCCCCCCCCCCAAGAACCCCCTCAACACCACCCCCACCACCACCCCACCACCACCACCACCTCCTCCTCCTCCTTTCCTCCTCCCTACACTTTTAGTAACTTTTTCAAAACTCTTTTCTCTCCCCTCTTGTCAAGCGAATAAAGAAACTAACCACCATGTCAAGAGAACTCGGCTGCCTAGCAACGGGGCCACAGTTTAATTCTGATTTGCTTCAGGTCTTGAGTAATGGAAATTGACAACGTTAAGCTAGTCACTTTGCGTTGTTTGTCACCTCTGAAATGCAAACAAAACTTCATTGTTTCGCCGAGTATTGAGCATGATTGATGTCCAGAGTCACAAAGGCATCATTCATTTCGCCCTTGTGTTTTTGCGAGGATTGATGTCATATCTTTTCATGCCGTATTAAACGTTCCGCAGAAGCAATGAGACCGGCCGCCTTTTTCATCTCGAGGCGAGCTGCGGCTCTGGCTCTGACGTATTCCTGTAACTAGCAAAGTTTAACGATTCTATTCAGGTTGTGCATCCATTTCACCCAGAAATAATGTAATAAGAAGCGAGGCCCTCGGAGCGCCCCTGACACCCCAGCCTAATCTGAAAAGAAAGGATAAAGGAAACTTGAAAGGCTCGAGCCTTTAGGATGAAAGTTTTTCTCCTTCATTCTTTCAGTGACACTCCTCTTTTGTTGGTCACGCCACTGTTTTTTGTCGGGTTTTGTCTTTGACACACTTGCACGTATAAATATTTTGATCTTAGGATTCGTAAGGGAACAAGAAAGAGTCGGGAAAGTTGACTTTGAATTAAAGGGCTGTATTCAAGAACAGGAAGAACTTCTAATGGTCTGTATTACTTTTGTAATTGAAGACAACTTGTTTACAAAAAAACGTCGGAAACTGAACTTGAGAAATGTGAACGGTGTTCTTTTCTCACGTGTGAGATTTTTGCACACACTTCCATTGTAAACCCTGTGACTCCTTTATTTTACATGAGATAACCGAATACTGTAGTGAAGGTCACGTGATGAAGTCACATGTTCCGCTTCAGAGATTTAGGTGTTACATGTCATGACATAATTTTTAATGTATGGTTTTACTTATTCACTCTGATAGCTGAATACTATGGCGAAAGTCACATGATGAAGTCATATGACCAGCCTCACATTGTTCCATGTCATGTTATGTTTTTTCTTGATAAATGATCAGAGTGATTTTTCCAGTGCATCAAGAAGGTCCCGGGTTCGATTCCCTGGCTTTTTGCATTTCTGTGTGGAGTTTGCATGTTCTCCCCTCCCTGCATGGGTTTCCTCTGGGTACTCCGGTTTCCACCCACAGTCCAAAAACATGCACAGTAGGCTAACTGGCTGTTCCAAATTGCATATAGGTGTGAGTGTGAGTGTGAATGGTTGTGTGGGTCAGCCCTGCAATGGCCTGGTGAGCTGCCCAGGGTGTACCCCGCCCTCGCCCGGAGTCGGCTATGATGGGCGCCAGCCTCCCCGTGACCCTAATTAGGATTAAGCGGCTTAGCAAATAAATGAACGGATGAATTTTTCAGTGAGGTCTTGTTTGTATTTCGAGGACATTTTGCAGTGTTTTAGGGACTGGACATTAAAACACTGGAAATAATGCTAATAATGGTTCAATTAATTAATCAATTAATTCATTCATTAATTAAACAATAATTTCTAATATAATATCATCCATCTCAAGAAGGCACAAAATTGATCCTGTACCTGAAACTGAGCTCGGTTTGATTTTATGAATCGTGACACCTGACAGATTTCAGATAAGATTACTATAACTAGTATTTTTTTTTTCTACGTATACATATACTGTACATATAATACACAAGCTGTAATGCCTCGCCACACTTTTTTAAATCCATGCTTTTATCATCATCATCGAAATTTGAAATGTGTTCAGAAACTGTTGAGATACTAAGCACCCCAGAGAGCCATGACACCAAAATTGGGAAATTGTAAATTGTCGTGTCCACAAACGCACGTCCTTTGGGTGCATCTCATCTCGATTTGCCCGTGAGATCTGAATGAAGATCTAATGTCTCAGAAAAAAAAAAAAAAAGGGGGGGGGGGCACTCAGCATGCTGATTGCTCTAGCTGAGAGCCGGATTTGTATGATATGGAAGCTGGCAATTTCTTCTGCTCCAGAGAACATTTTTCAAAAGCCCAAATGGCACAATAAGAAAGCCATCCATCACAAAGGAGAGAAAATTAGTGCATAAATAAATGTCTCTCTCTCTCTCTCTCTCTCTCTCTCTTTCTTTCTCTCTCTCTCTCTCTCTCTCTCTCTCTCTCTC
>JAOUQZ010000044.1:7323606-7339419 GCA_028564935.1 Neosilurus hyrtlii
GTCTCCTCTGTGAGTCCTGTGGTCGGTCCTGGTGTGCTGATGCTGGCTGGAGTTCTCATCATCTTGGAAGCCCCTCGCTCCAACTGATGAAGACCCATATGAGCTTGTGAAGCTGCTTTGTGACAATGTCAATTGTAAAAAGCGCTATACAAATCAAACTGATTGACAGAAACGCCTTCACCAAGCCCGGGACTTGAACCCAGGACCTTCATGCTGTGAGGTGGACGTGCTAACCCCTATGCCACCATGTCCCTTCCACACAGCAATTTAAATTAAAGCAAAAACAGACAGACAGGCATATATAGAGACCCAGACAGACAGATGCAGACAGACAGACTTGCACATGGAGGCAGACTGATACAGGCTAACACAAAAACAGACTAAGCCAGATACAGACATGCTACAAACAGACACATAGAGATAGACACCTAGACACACAGGGTTACACCCTGAACAATTCGGCAGTTTACTGCAGGGCTAACACCACTGAGCTCTATGTACAAATGGAGGCATGTGTGATAGGTGCGAGTGTGTATGTCATTGAAGCCATGAGGCCAACATGTTGGTACTCCCTACTAACTGTCAAACTATTCTTAACATAGGAACCTAGAGCACCATATTACTTATCACGTTAATATAATAACATATAGGACAGGACATCACATGACATGAATACTGACTATTATTTATATATATATATAAAAATAAAATGATATATAATTATATATCATTCATGCGCCAGCCCCCCTGCGACCCTAACTGAGATTAAGCAGTTCACGAAATGAATGAATGGATGAATATATATCATCCATTCATTTATTTTCTGAACCGCTTAATCCTAATTAGGCTGGAGCCCATCTCAGCCAACTCTGGGAAAGGACAGGATACACCCTGGACAGCTCGCCAGGCCACTGCAAGGCCAACACTCACACCACCATTCACACTCACTCTCACACCTAGCGGCAATTTGTAAGTCATGTTCAAAAAGCTATGAGTAGGGAGTTCCAATATGGCAGCAAGTGGTTTCAATTTATTTGTCTATGCAGCCTATATACAACCATCCAGTTGTATATAGAGCTCAGTGGCTAACGTAGACACAAACTATTCACACATATATTTACACCTATGTTCAATTTAGAGTAGGGAGCTGATCCAGTCTGCATTGCTTTGAACTGTGTGATGAAACCAGGAACACCCGAATGGAACCCACGCAAGCAAGATTTAAATCCAGAATGTTCTTGCTGTGTAGTGCTAACCACAACACCAATAAAACCGCCTCGAACAAAGAATGTATTCAAGCAGATAGACTGGTAGGAACCGACGTACATTTTACATTAAACAGTTTTTATTGTATTTTATATACAGCTGCTCTTTATATATGCATTTATTTTTAAGCAACACCCCTTCTATGTACATCACTGCTGTTGTATTTATTTCCATATTACTCAAGTCAATGCATGTGACTGCAAGGTGTAATTTGAAGGACAATAAAGCTTGTTTAAGTCCAAGTCTAACATACAGAGACTATTAATTCTTACACTTACAGACATGTTAGAATTACAGACAGACTCAAGCAGTTATTCATACAGACTTTCACACATAAAGACATACAAAATAATAGATATATAAAATACAGACATTCAGACAGATTAGCAGACTGCCTTCTTTGTGTGTGTGTGTGTGTGTGTGTGTGTGTGTGTGTGTGTGTGTGTGTGTGTGTGTGTGTGTGTTAAAACCCGAAATCTCTCCTCCCCTCTGCACAGTTCTGCAGCTCCCCGTTAGATGGAGCTCGGTGTGTGGTGCCGGTTGCCCAGGGAAACGGAGGAAAGGTACTTAGATCAGAGGTTTTTGATTGGCTGGCCAGGGCATCCAATAGCAAATGCTTGTGTTGATTGGCATCACAGGCGCTACAGCTGCGGGACGTGTAATGTGAAGCAACAGAGATGAGGGTGTGAGTTTGATTTTATGTCCAGAGGGGGAAAATATAAGAAAATTAAAAAATAAAGAAATAAATAAAAAACACAGACAATCAAAAATGTAATTGTTAATTTGTTACATGAATCATAATAATAATAATAATATTATTAATAATAATAATAATAATAATAATCGGAATGGGTTTAGAAGAAGAGCAGAACATAAAAACAAATATCACAAATGACTCCAATTAAATATGTACCAAACATTCTGTATCATGGAGGATGATTTCATTATTCATTTATTCTCTAAGTCGCTTAATCCTAATTAATTAAAACTAACTGGCGCCCATCTCAGCTGACTCTGGTTGAGGATGCGATGCACCCTGAACAGCTCGCCAGGCAATTGCAGGGCCAACACACATCCCCATCCACACTCACACCTAGGGGCAATTTGGAATAGCCAATTAGCCTAATGTGTATGTCTTTACACTGTGGGAGGAAACCTCAGTTTCCTCGGCGAAGGTATTTCTGTGTGGAGTCTGCATGTTCTCCTCGGGCTTGCCGTGGTTGGCTCCAGTTTTCTCATACAGTCAAAAGATGTTCACATTAGGTTAATTAGTTGCTCCAGATTGCCCTTAGGTGTGGGTGTGAATGGTTATGTGTGTGTGTGTTGACCCTTTGATGGGCTGGCAAGCTGTTCAGGGTGAACCCCGCTTTGAGATGGGCTCAGGCCTCCCCATGACCCTAGTAGGATAAACCCTTTTAAAAGCCACTGTGGCAGAAAATTCTCCGCTACTTTCTGACCAATCAGAATGTAGCATTTAACAGCGCAATGTTATATTTCCATACATTAAACAACCTACTGTATCACACTACACACTCTCTAAGACTAACTGCCTGCTTTCGGAATTAATGATGCTCTTTTTCCATGACTTGTTTTAGTATCTTATTTCCCCCCTCCCTGGTTTTACCCAGTGCAGCTGCAGTGCATGTGAGACCCCACAGTCTTACTGGCACCAGAGCTGCCAATCAGGCTCACAGAGGCACGCGCCCGCAACCTGAACCCTGTGCCCGCCGCTCATTACGCTAATGAGGCAGAGCGCGCTGGAGGTGCACTGATGAAGGACTCATGCGGCTCTGTCCCGAAACTGCTGGAGTGCCGTGTGCACACTTTAGGAGTGACAGGAATGCAGGTTAGCAGTTAAGCAATCCTTCATTCATTGATTCATGCATTCGTTTATGCATTTATCCATGTACATAAACATACTGCATATACATTACAGCACTCTTGTGTACAAAACACCATATTTGGGTTTGGTTTTGTGGTGACTGCGTTGCTGAATCTGGCCAAATTGATTCTGCTGAAGTCTAATTGCACTTCATTAGCATAAAAGAGAAAGCCAATATATTTGTGAAGTACATCCCAGATACACACACACACACACACACACACACACACACACACACACACACACACACACACACACTCATATCAACATTCCATGTAGCTTGTTCATGAAACATTCCTTTTTTAATTTTATTAGTACACTGAGACACTGAAATATTTGTTTAGTTGCCAATTATGGTCAGTCATGTGATATGCAGGCATTTAAAGCCTATAAAATTATTTATGTTGGATTTATGGGATCTATTTGCAAAAATGAGGTATGGTTACAATTAAGCACCTCAGGCACCTTGGTGGATGTCATTGAATAGTTCCACAGAAGGATCATCGAAGATACCATCCAATTCGGCAACATCCACCCAGCCTGAGGTGCATACTTGTTTTATTTTATACTACACAGAAATGTATGCACCAAAAAAAGCACAATAAAATGAAAGGGTGTGTTTTTTGTATGTATTCTAACTTTGACAGCTCTGTGCAGGTTAAGCTAGGCTAAAGGCTAACCCTATCTGTCTGTCCCTTGCATTTAATCAAGAGCTATTCCATGAAAAGCAGCAACATCTGGAATGAAATTATTTAGTGGTACAAATATATTTTTAAGAATAAGGATTTTTTCCCCCCCTTTGCCAAATGTGACTTTATCCTCCTGTTCTGATGTACAGGTCTGCAGTCAACACAGGCTCTTTTTGCTGGTGGTGTGTGTGTGTGTGTGTGTGTGTGTGTGTGTGTGTGTGTGTGTGGGGGGGGGGGGGGGGGGGGGGGGGGGGGGGGGGGGGCATCGTAAACCCTTCTATCCCAACCACTTATGGTTAGCATCAGGTTAACCCCTGCTGACGAGCTTCTCTGTTAATTTCAGTCTAATTGCACAAAAAAGTAACAACAAATCCACCAAATTAGTTTTTTATCCTTAAACAAGACTCTGAAAAACAGGCCACATGCAGCTAGTCGGAGAAACTGTGTTCTAACCTCTCGGTTACAATGTGGAAAATGAGAAAAACAAACTTAAACAACATTTTTCTGGGTTTTTTTCCCCCCATTTTAAAGCATGACAATAATAACACCGCCTGTTCCAACTGACTGTGACAAACCTTGAATGTCTGTCATTTTGATTCAAGCATTATCCACTTGGAATAATATTTCTTAACCAAGAGATGGTGGGCCAATCAAATCGCACCGATCCCGTGTAGTATATACTATTTTATAGGGCAGTGATTGGTAAAGCCTTGGTAAAGGCTCTGGATTACTGATCGAAAGGTCAGGTCAGGTTCAAGCCCCAATGACAGTAACCTGCCAGTGTTGGGCCCTTGAGCGAGACCCTTAGGGTGGCCTTTTTTCCGTTTTTTTTTTTTTTTTTTTTGATTCGGCTATCACCCAGCCTCTTATTTTAGGAGGTTTGATGAAAAAAATAACCCAGTAAAAATTTTAGGCCTATAAAATAAGTCTGAGTGGCCCAGAGCCCTTCAATTTTGCACATTTTGACCGAAATTTGGCAATATTTTAATTTTCCGTAACTTTATTTTCTGGATCAATAATCTGTTTAACATCTAATTAGACCATTTAAATTAATAATACAATATGTTTAAATATATATATAAAGTGTAGTTTAATCCATGATGGCATGTTTTATTAAAAATTTCATCAGTATGTACAGTATGTGCTGTAATTATCATTCATAAATAAGATCCAAAATGCGAACTTACACCATACTTCAATTATTTCATGCAAAAGCAAATTTGTTTCTTATAGCATAAGTTTGTGCTGGTTACTGTGAAATTTCTTCAGGGATAAATAAAGTATCTATCTATCTCAGTCAACTATGGTTAAAGGTTGGTTACACCCTCAAAAGCTTGTCAGTCCATCAATTCTGAGATGGTCTATATGGAGGTTATATAATTATGGGTTGAGTTCACATGGAATGACCCACTCTGGTTCTGTAGATGAGAAACAAACAAAGTGGCTCAGAGTGAGCCACACAACACTATTCCAGCCAATCAGTAACAGGGCAGCACAAACACATCCTGCTGATCGGCCCAAGGGGAGATTGAAGTGCCATTTGTTGTCCTTGTCGCTGGCTTGACAGTGCACACCCAGAGATTTTAAAATAGCACCGTATTCGTGTATTAGTGTGTATTTGTTGGGCTGTTAAATTTAAATATCTACAACCTCTCTCTAGAATTAATGACTCACCCCTTTAACACCAACACACACTACTAAACATTAAACAAGATCTAAACCAGGCAATGAGCTGTGTGTTTACAGCAAGAACGCTGATAGTGTTTACACTGAGATGCTTCTGGAAATCTGATTGAAATGAACTGAGCCATTGACCGACAGTGATCCGTATCGTCTAAGATAGGAAAGAAAGGTGTGCAGGAGATTAGATAACACAGATTAGAGATTAGATTACAGATCAAAGTGCAGGAGATAGGGTTATTTGATTCTGATACACAATCTTTGTATTCTGAGCCCGGTTCTCTAACATCTTCAGACATCTTCAGCATCTGTCTGTTCCAGGGCAGCATGGTGGTGTAGTGGATATCATGTTTGCCATGTTCAGGCTGTACCTTGCCTTTGTCCGGCACCTGCGGAGATAGGCTTCAGCCTCCCTGTGACCCTAGTAGGATTAAGCAGTTCAGTAACTAAGTGACTGACTGAAAAGAAGCATAATAATAATAATTCATTCATTTTCTGAACCGTTGAATCCTGCTTAGGCTCGCGCTGGCCAGTGCCCATCTCAGCCAACTCTGAGTGAGGGCGGGGTACACACTGGTCAGCTTGCCAGGCCATTGCAGGGCCAATACCCACAACCATTCACACTTACTCTCACACCTAGGGGCGATGTGAAACAGCCAATTAACCTACTGTGCATGTTTGTAGACTGAGGGAGGAAACGCACACATGCACGGGGCGAACATGCAAACTGCACACAGAAACGACAGAGCCTGGTAATTGAACCCAGCACCTTCTTGCTGTAACCACTGCACCACTATGCTGTCTTGATAATACTACTACTAATAATAATAATAATAGTAATATTAATATTAATAATAATAATAATAATAATAATAATAATAGTTATAATAATAATAGTAATAATGATAATATTAATAATAATAATAATAATAATAATAATAATAATAATAATAATAATAATAATAATAATAATAATAATGTGCCTCTATACTTAGAAAATCCTGCAGCATCTTGGATTGTATGCTGTGAGCAATTCATGTCCTGCATCCTGTAGCTGTGGTCTAGATGCAAATTTCTCTCAGAAGATGAAGAGGAAGAAAAAGAACATGAAGGAGGAGGAATTAATTCATTGCTGCAATTACACTTTGCTAATAAATTAGTGCTGGGATTTTATTACTTCTCACGCGCAGTGGTATGATATCACTTGCACTTTGGCCAGGCTGTTTGTTAAAATGGTTTATTTTATTACAGACACACTAATTTCCTGGCTTCAGGCCTTCTAGCCACCCTTTGTGTGTGTGTGTGTGTGTGTGTGTGTGTGTGTGTGTGTGTGTGTGGCTTCAAGCATGTGCAACTGAACTGCACCGGGTGTTGCTGGAACTTTTCCATGCATCATAATCATTTGTTAATTCACTATGCTAATTAAGTAATTAATTCTGGAACAGGAGATTAGACAGAGCACAAAACTAAATAAATAAAGAAGCAAAGCGTCAAGTGTTACCGCCGGGCCGCCATTTCAGACGTGGCACATTAGAAATGCAAACTGACTGTGGTGCATCGCTTTGCCCAAGGCCTGCTCTGTGAATGAGAGCTGTGCAGGGTTCACAAAGAAAACATTACAGCATCCATACACTGGGCTTTCACATACATCAGAGTACAGCAGGTTATTACAGCTCCAGATTAGCATGCTGTGCATCCCTCATTTCAGTCCTGAGAAGTCATATTCTATGATATATGAAATCGTTTTAATTTGGCTTTTAAAACACTGTTATAAATAAAGTTGGCATCACAAAGTTTATTTTCCAGAAACAGAACATCTTGACGAGCTTTATTTCTCTAATACAATAAAAATTAAACAATTAGAAGGGCACCTGGAGAGAACGCAGACCACCACCTTCGCCTCCGTCCTGAGCAGAGCCTCATAGGCATGGTTGAACCGTGTCTGTGACTGAGTTAATGCTGATTGGCTGTTATGTATCACTAAACTGCATGACGACAAGCAGCAAAAAAACCCAGGTTTATTCATAACGAAATGTACTCGCTCACTCATTTACCCATCTGCCGATCCACTTTATCCTACCAGGATCTCCACTGACACTGGACAAAGGCAGGGTACACCCTGAACATGCTCACCAGGGCATCACAGGGCCAACACATGCACAAAACCATTCACACTCACACCTGTGGACCGTGGAAGAAAACCACAGGAAATACACCTAGGGGCAATTTGGTACAGCAAGTTAGCTTAATGTGCATGTCTTCAGACTGTGGAAGGAAACTAGAGAACCTGAAGGAAACCTTTGCAAGCACAGGGAGGACATGCAAACTCCACACAGAAACGCTTGAGCCCAGGACACAAACCCAGAACCGTCGTGCTGGGGGGTCAGAAGTGTTAACCATTACGCTGCCATGTCGCCCTCATTGATGACACAAAAACAAAAAGAGTTTCCTCACCATTTGTTCCTTACGTCATACCATTTCTTTCTGACATCTTGAACCCACGGCGGCACGGTGGAGGTGGCCTGGGTTTGATTTCCAGGCTTGGGCTTTACTCTGTGGAGTTTGCATGTGCTTGCATAGGTTTCCTCCAGGTACTCCGGTTTCCTCCCACAGTTCAAAAACATGTACAGTAGGCGAATTGGCTGTTACAAAATGCCCCTCGGTGTGAATATGGATGGTTGTATGTGTTACCCTGCTATGGCCAGGGTGTACCCCTCCCTCGCCCAGAGTTGGCTGAGATGGGCGCCAGTCTCCCCGCGCCCCTAATTAGGAATAAACAGCTTAGAACATGAATAAATGAATGAACCTGAACACATCAAATGTGTGTTCAAGTCATTTAAACTGCATCTTTTGCTTTAATACCTCAATTCACATGCACTTTATACACAACTCCAGAAGAGGGCAGCAGCCAATGACTTGTGAGAGCTCAGTCAGCTTCACCGGTCTGCGGCTTGTTGATATTTCGCCCTGAATGATTCCCATGAGTGCAATAGGCCACTGTAGTTTGTTCATACCAAAGTGATGTGTTTATTTTGACTGTCGGGTGAAATTGAAGTAGGGAGTCCAAGTGGCTGCCTCTGAGGTTTAAACATCCTGTTAGAAAATAAAATTGCACAACGTTATAGTTAAGTATAACTCAACAACGTAAAGTCATCACTTGCTGATAAGTCCTTATGTTATCTAAGTTTGTTCCTTTGTGAAAGGACGTAATGATGCCAAAGGAGACAGTGTAGATAGCCACCCAGAAGAGAACGGGTTCCCTTTTGGACTCTGTTTTCTCTCACAAGTCCTCCCTCATGTCATCTCAGGACATTTTTCTCGCGACTGTCGTCTATGTCTTGCTCATTAGAGATCGAAATGTAATCTGGATTCAATAAATGTATTTTTTCACCCACATTTTAAATAGCTTCATTCAACTCAGTAATTCCATATAGTAATTATAATATAGTAGTTCTAAAATAGCTTGCACAGACATTATTCGGCAAATTAAATCTTAAGCTATGTCTTATTTGGCAGCTGACTGCTAATAACATGAACTATCTTGAGGATTTTAAATAAGTGCCACCCTAAGGACCAAATTACAGTGAAATGGAGACGTGCTTTAGCTGTTCATCGCCCTACACTATGGAATAGTCAGCCAGTGACAGACTACAGTCAAGTCCATAAGTTTATGGTCAAATATCAGTGTCATGATATTTAGATTTTTTTTTTCTTTACACCAACACAATGGATTTGAAATTATGCGGTTAAGGTGTGATCCACGTGTCGACTTTCAGCTGCAATTCAAGGGGTGTAACTAACATAATATAAATGTAATCATCGTTTTAAACACGTTCAGTTTGAGGTCTGCAGCTCATTAACATTAAACACTTGCTGAGCTTCCTCCTGTGAGATGTTTTACTAGGGCTTTGCTAAAGCTCACTTCAGCTGATGCATGTTTTCAGATTTGCCCTCAGTAAGTAAAAACACGCTAAGTTGAGTTGACGCCATTTTTTAAAAATTCCATTTTTTTTTTGCTATAAGAAGTCCTTGGATTGCTCCTGCTGTGTGTTTTAGATAATTATTGATTTGTATTGTGAAGAGACTTCATATCAGTTTTGCAACATTCGACTGAATCTGAGCAGAAAGTATACTACTATACACCTATCAGCATTCACGTCATCAGTAAACACCAGGGCCCCAGTTCTACTGCCCCCTACTGTCACTACTACCCACCCCCAGTGCAGCTAACTGGGTTATCAAAGGCCAGCCATGTCTCTCACTGTCTGTGGTGAGAGACATTTAATAAAAAAATTGCTGTTGTTTGAAAAGAGCGGGCTGCCTTGCTGTCAGCATGTTTCTGCCCTGCGATGGTCTGGCGAGCTGTCCAGGGTGTACCCTACTCTTGCCCAGAGTCGGCTGAGATGGGCACCAGCCTCCCCACAACCCTAATTAGGATTAAGAGGCTTAGAAAATGAATGAATGAAGATAATGCATGACCAGTGATAAGTGGAATAGATTGCATGTTAGGTATTTTAGTGGTTTCCAGATTTTTTATGAATGTCAAAAGTAAAATTACTTACAAGAACCAGACCCAAAGGGGGGCTGCAGCCTTCTGGGTAATACTGTATAGTGAGATTACAAAATATTAGAGTATACAGGTGTAGAAGAGAAACGACAAACAGTAGGGAGTGTGTTTACAGGTTTGTTTGTGTATAATATCAGAGCAGATTGTGTATAAGGGTACTGGGATGAACACCGGGCTGTGTTTATGATTACAGCTGCAGCTGCTCATAAGTACAAAACTACAAAGTATATGTCGATTAAACCCAGAAAAAGTAGGAGGGGTTTGATAATTAAAGTGACAGTGTCATGGATGTTTGAAGAAAATAAGCTAAATAATATCAATGATGTTACCAAACAAAATATAGCCATTTATATTAATGTAAATTTGGTTTATGAAGGCTAACAGACATGAATCTGGTCCATGCAATCAGTTTACTACGACTTTACAGTCGTATTACTATCTCGGAAAATGGTTCAGCCCAGCAAGATTTCAAAAAGTCCATGTTGAGATTCATTTCCATCCACTCCACGTTAGTATCAAAAACTTGAAACCCCAAGTTTACCCTCTATTTTAAAAATATAAATTAGTATTTTGGATATTAATTGTCATCATTTTTACACGACTCAGTTAGGAGCTCACTTCAGGAAAAGGGTGCTACAGTGGCACAGTGGTTAGCACAGCCACCTCATGGCAAGAAGATCCTGGGTTCGAGTCCCGGGCTCGGTGCGAGCGTTTCTGTGCTCCGTGTGCATGTTCTCCGTGTGCTTACATGGGTTTCCACTGGGTACTCCAGTTTCTTCCCAGAGTCCAAAGACATGCATATTGGGCTAATAGGCTGTTCCAGTTTGCCCCTAGGTGTGAATGTGAATGGTTGTCTGTGTTGGCCCTGTAATGGACTGGGGAGCTGTTCAAAGTGAACCTCACGGTCGCCCATAACACAACTTCTTTAAGTGATTTTGGGAAATCTTTGTGTGTCTATGTGAGAAGTCGCTAGGATCTGCTGTCTGTCTGGAGAGACGACATCTCAGCTGGAGACGCAAAATAGCTCAACAAATGAATCGAGAAGGGTCTGGGTCTTAGGATACCCTCTAGGTAGATTTGTCGTGGTTCAGTGGTTAGGACTCTGGGTTACTGTTCCAAGGGTTGGCGGTTCGCTCCCCAGTAACTTCAAGCTGCCACTCTTGAACGAAGCCCTTAACCCTCAGTTGCTCAGGTGTATTTGAAAAAGAAAAAACTATGTTGCTCTGGATGCAATGTGAATGTGAGGACACTCAGAAAACTCACATCACAGCATCGCCTCCACGACCTTCTGATTAAACCACACAGCTCTCTTAGCAAGACTCATTCAGTTCTGATGTAGAAAGGGGTGGAACAGGAAGTTACTTGTACCAAAAACATGCAGTTCATCACTGTGCTGGGACAACATTTTGCACTGAGCAAGACATGGTAATTAGACAATAGATGAACTTTAGTACTATTTCACTATTCATATCCATATACTCCACCACTTTACTGCTATTCACTTATTCGTCAGGGGCAGGGGCAAAGCTAGAGCCAATCCCAGCTGACTTCAGATGAGAAGCAGGGTACACACTGAAAAGGTCACCAGTCTACTGCAGGGCTAACCAAGACAAAAACAACCATTCACACTCATGGTCAATTTAGAGTAGCCAGTTGACCTAGTGTGCATGTCTGTGAGCTGTCAGAGGAAATCAGAGTACACAGAGGAAACCCATACAATCAAAACATGCAGCCTACTCACAGAAAGGCCCTTAGCCGAGATTTTGAACCCAGAAGCTTCTCGCACGTCGTAGTTAGCACGTCTGCGCTCGATGTTCTTCTTGTTTCCTCTGAATACTCTGGTTTCCTCCTACAGTCCAAAGACATGCACATTCAGCTAATTTGCTGTTCCAAATTGACCCTTGGTGTGAGTGTGATTGTGAATCTCTGTGTGTACGCTTGGCCTGGTGAGCTGTTCAAGGTGTAACCTGCCTTCGCCCAGTCTTAGGCACCAGCCTTCCTGCAACCACAGTAAGATTAAACGGTTCGGTCAGCTTATCACTGTGAGGCGACAGTGTTAAACACTACTAAGCCGCCATTTTAATTTATATCCTGACCAAGCAGTTTGTAAAGAGGCTGTAAACACAGCATGTTAATGAATCTGGATTGTGTTTAATCAGTGAGTTTACAATACCCACCCGCTCACACCCACATGAATAGTATACAAATCTCTCTCTCTCCTCGTCGTATCTGTAGTCGTATCCATTTAGAACGTATTAGCTGTCCATTCTGAACAACATACTCATATTTGGTTCCATGTGTCATGACTTCCCCCTCTCACTGTGTGTTCTGTAGCTCTCGGCATGTCATCACTCCTAGCGCAAATAACACCGCGTACGTGTTTTGTATTTAGTTCCTGTTCCTGTTATATTTGTTGATGTCGCCACATGTGTTCGGTTTTAATTCAAGCCTCTGCAGCTGTCTTGTCATTGGTTTACCTCCATTTTTCGGTCATGATCGTGTGCACCTGTTTTAAATTAGCTCCTGATTAATCTCTCGATTTAAGCCCTGATGTTTCAGTGGCTCAACATGAATTCTTATTAAGCGTTTTGATCGTTAAATCCAAGCCTTGTCTCCCCATTTATCGTTATTTCCGTGTTCCGGTGTTTGCTTTCTTTTTGGTTAAATGTTAGCTGTGATTCCCAAGTTCCCCTGTCTTGCATGTTTTGGCTAATGTCCTGCTTTCAACCTTCACCTGGTTTCGAGCCTCACCCCACGCTTTGACTCACACAATGGACTCTGATTACAGAATGATCCCGCTGAGCATCTCATCTGTGCAGGTGACAACATTTATACTATTTACAGTTTCCGCTTTTACTTCAGTATAAAATACGACTACTACACTCCTGTTAGGAGTCAAAATGAGTGTGATATGTTGAACAACAGTCACCTTTCAAGCACACAAATACACACACACTAGACTACAGTATGCCCCCCTTTAGCAAACTCCCCTTTCCAAAACTCCCTTCTGAAATTTCAGCCTGTCGCTTTGAAGCTTACCAAGTAATCGCTGTGCAGTGTTGCACACAGGATATAAGGTAAAGTATCCAAAACATTATCCATGCAACTGACTAAATCCATCGAGAAATCTCTAGATTCCTGGGGAAGATGTGTGGGGGAGGAGGGGTATCACCACTGACATGTTCTGTACTCCCCAGCTATAGCAAACACGCAGGCGGCATCCTTCAACAACAGTATCAAGCGGAAATATCTGGCATTTGAAAACAGTGATTATTTAAGCTTCATGACAGCACAAGGCCATGGTCTGCTGAAGCTATTCTTCTTGTCATGTATAGAGCACATTACAGGCTTTATTTATTAATTTATCTTCGCCTTACATGAAGTCAGTGCTTTCGCTTCTTATTAAACATGGCTACATTGATACAAACAGTGTCATGAAATGACTGGATATTAATGCATTATTTCACATTTTTAATACCTCGGTGCTGGTGAGTGCAGAGAAGATGAACAACAGCCGCTTTGGAAAAGCATTTACGTGCAGGTTCATCTTTGATCCAGCCGTATTATGTCACTGCTTAAAAAACATATTGGCCTTTTAGCTCTATGATAAATGAATATGTTGTTTTAACGTGGTTAAGCCCTGCAGTGCTGCGATGAATGGAAAGATGCACGTAATGCTCTTGGCACACAGAAGTGTAAGGTAATGAGATTTCCGAACGATCTGCGTCTGCACAGATACACCAGTGTCCCTGCGGGCCACTTGGCAGGACGGCTCGCTTTAATTAGAAATTAGGAGTGGACATTATCTTTCAGGACGTTCGCCATGACGCGAGCAAAGGGTTGATATTTGCATTTCCAGAACATTTGCGTCCAGACTTGCTGGTCCCTGCAGATGAGGGTATGGCATCACCTGACCAAACACTTCAGGTGAATGTATAACATCAATTACTGCAGAAACACTACAGGTCAGTGCATGAAGTTATGGCATCTGTCACCACAGAAAATACTATAAATTGGTGTATGACATCATAGCAACAGCCAACACAGAATATACTGCAGGTGAAAGCATGACATCATGGCATCAATCAACACAGAAAACACTACAGGAGAGTGTATGATATCGATTAGTAGAGACAGTGTTATAGATATGTATATGGTATTATTTTTATACAAGTGAGGGTTAAAGGCCTAACAGTGGCACCTTGGTTGTACTGGGGCTTGAACTGCCAACCTTCGGAGTAGTAAGTCATAGCCTTAACCAGTGTGCCACCACAGCTCACTGTGTATGATATTAGTCAACACAGGGACAATTCCAGGAACAGTCACTTTCAAAAGGATTCACCCCCTGGGCTTTTTTTTTCATATTTTGTTGCCTTACAACCTATAATCTAAATGGATTTTTTTCTGGGATTATGTAGTGGACCAACACAAAATAGTCCAAACAGGTGAAGTAATGTTTTTAGTATATTAAGAAAGTGATGTGTGCATGTATTCACCTCCTTTGCTCTGAAGTCCCTAAATGAGATCTACTGCTACCAATTACCTTAAGAAGTCACATAATTAGTTAAATAAGGTCCGTTTTCTGAAAGGCCCTGGAGTCTGCAACAACACTAATGAAAAGGCACCATGGAGCAAGCAACACCAGGAAGACCAAGGAGCTTTCCATACAGGACAGGGAGTAAGTGGAAAAGATGTAAAAATATTCCTGAAACCTTAATTGAAAGTATATTGCACCCCAAAAAACCTACTCTCCACCGAACTTACAGACTATGCCAGGGGAGCATTAATCAAAGAGACAACAAAGAGAATAAAGACAACTCTGAAGGAGATGGAAAGCTTCACTGCGACACTGATGTATCTGTCCACACTCCACAGAGCTGGACTTTACAGAAAGTTGAAATCCATTTAGATTTAAGAGCCTTGCTCAAGGGCCCAACAGGGGTGATAGTGGGATCAGTAACAGGCGATCAGTAACCCATCGCCTTAACCAATAAGCCATCACTGCTCTGCTTGTTCTCACTGTTGTTCCCTCTGTGTTTACGTGGGTCTCCTCTAGGTTCTCCGGTTTACTCCAACCGATCAAAAACATGCACATTAGGCTAATTGGATGTTTCAAAGTGACCCTGGGAATGAATGTGAGTGTGAATGGTTGTGTGTTTACTGCCCTGTGATGGTCTGACGAGCTGTTCAGGGTGTACCCTTCATTTCGCCCAGTGTTGGCTAAAATAGGTTCCAGTCTCCCTGTGACCCAGATTCGGCAAATGAGTGAGTAAGTGAGTTTTGTTTTCAGTAGAAAATATATTTTGTTTTCCATTGGCTGAGCAAATTGTATTTCCGTGTAACAACCTCTCACCCAAATAATTCTCTGCATCATACTTCACCTCATGATTTACTGCAGTACTTTTCCTTGATAGTATTACTACGATATGTTGCTGTGTAATGTATTGCTAAATTCTAACATTTGTGTTCCTATCTAATATCACCAACCACCAGTTCTGGAGAAACAGCAACTAATATGAAGATTCAGGGATAAACTACCTATCCTCCTCTTACAGATTCATCTCCACTCAGTTTACAGTTCTGAAGGAGTGTGTTGATGCAGGCTAGTCCTGACAGTAGACATCCTCCCTTGGCGCCTTATTTTAGCTGGATGGGCATTGTGTGTGTGTGTGTGTGTGTGTGTGTGTGTGTGTGTGTGTGTGTGTGTGTGTGTGTGTGTGTGTGTGTGT
>JAOUQZ010000044.1:7339519-7350917 GCA_028564935.1 Neosilurus hyrtlii
GTGTGTGTGTGTGTGTGTGTGTGTGTGTGTGTGTGTGTGTGTGTGTGTGTGTGTGTGTGTGTGTGTGTGTATGCACTATGTGTATGGTACTTACACTCCTCATGGTTTCAATATTTATTATTCCTAGAGGTGTACGAGAAGTTGCTCTGAATAGATGACAGTGTGTCCGTGGAGTGTTCCGTAGCCCATACAGCTCCGTTGTGAGACCTTTGTTCTGGACACTGCTTCATTTTTGGCTCTTCAAGAGGGAGAGAGTGAGTAAGTGGGGGGGGGGAGTGATAGAGCACAGACGCTGCTAACACAGTTCATGGCTTGGTTGTTAATACATCAAGAGCAGTCACTTTTCTACATTTCACAAGATGGTTTGGGATTTTGAAGGGCAGATGAGACCGTAAGTACGATCCAGCGTGCATGTGAAATTTGTTAGAAATAAACTTCTGTAAACTGGAATAAGAATGAGGCACTTTACAGGGAAAAAAAGCTTTGCATATTAATCTTTATAATCACCTCCAACAAGGAGGTTTTACTCTGAGGTTGTGTGTTTGTTTTTTAGGATTACACAAAACGTCATGTGCAGATTTTAATTAAAGTTTTAATGGAGGTGGAGTTTTGGACAAGGAAAATTTTAATGATGATCCAAGAAATACAGGGATTTTTTAAAGATACTTTATCACTGGCAATTTTCTTTTACTGTATCAATCCGGCAAAGGATATCGGGCTCTGCATTTAACCTATCTGAAGTGAGCACACACACACACACACACACACACACACACACACACACACACACACACACACACACACACACACACACATAAGCAGTGAGCACACACACTCAGAGCATCCACTTCGCAGCGCCCAGAGAGCTATTGGTGGTTAAGTGCCTTCGAGGCCATTAAGGGCACTTCAGCCATGAAGGTGGAGGAAAGGGATAGGTTCTGCTTACACCCCTCCCCACACATTTTTCTGGCGGGTCGGGAAACAAACCAGCAACCTTTTGGTCTCAAACCATTAGGCCATGGTTGTTCCAAGGCTGAACAGTTTTTCAGAAGTGTAGTATTACAACAGGGGGTGCTGCATACTTCATGTTAAATTTTTTTTGTTGTTGACTTGGCGGAGGTTTGCACTCTCTTTTAGAGCTCTTGTTGAATTTGTTTTATGATGACACTTTAATTTTTAAATGAAGCTTCTTCTCATTTAAATGTTGTTCTATGTTCTGATATTACCCACAATGACGATTGACTGCCTGCTGATAGATTTAACCCTCGCTTCTTCTCTATATAAACAGAGCGATGCTGCCGAGCTTCAATCTTTTAGTCAATCCAGCTGTCTTACCCTCTCATTTACTCAAACAGATACGCTTCCAAAGCCTTAACGTTCATGCCAACTCCACCATCATGTCACAAATCGTTAATTAGGCGAGCGGAAACCTGTGCTGTGACTGCATGGCATTCTGGGAATTTGAGTCCTATATTTTCATCAGCATCTTCTCTACTTCTTCTTGTTTTTAATATGATGTGTGATGGTGGGTGAGGGCGGCACGGTGGCACACTGGATAGCACATTCACCTCACAACAAGAAGGTCCCGGGTTTGAATTCCGGGCTCGGGCATTTCTGTGTGGAGTTGGCATGCTGTCCCCGTGCTTGTGTTGGTTTCTTCCAGGTACTCTGGTTTCCTCCCACAATCCAAAAACATGCGCAGTAGGCTAACTGGCTGTTCCAAATTGCCCCTAGGCATGAGGGTGAGTGTGAATAGTACGTGTGCTGGCCCTGCAATGTTCTGGCGAGCTGTTCAGGGTGTACCCCGTCTTCACCTGGTGTTGGCTGAGATAGGCGCCAGCCTCCGCGCAACCCTAATTAGGATTAGGCGACTTAAAAAATAAAGAATAGGTTATCGCTTTTTTGTTTTTCAAAGCTAACAGAAGACCTTAGGTTCGTGATTGTTGCTGCTTGTGAAGAAATGGTACAAATGTCTCGTTGTGATGTCAGCACGATTCACAGTAATATAATGACAACCGCCCTTGCTCAGAGTCGGCTGAGATGGGCGCCAGGCTCCCCGCGACCCTATTTAGGATTAAGCGGTTCAGAAAATGAAAAATATTGACAACCAAGATACTTTATTAACACCAGAACTGTGTAGCACATTACAAACATGTGGAGTTTTCCTTGAAGCTATTTTACATAGACTACAGTATGTTACTTTAGGTCCTCTCAGTTGCTAAGTGTTTAGCGGGGCATCTGCTCTTAAAGGCACATGCGTTTTGAGCAGAGCTCAAGCTGCAGCAGCCTGTGTGCAGAGTGCGTCTGCGATCACGGTGCGACGCAGAAGTGGATAATTGTTTTTATAGTGGCCACAGTTGTGCTGATGTGGTGTATTTCCAGCCCAGTCCTCTGCACAGCAGGAGACGGTGGATTAAATGACTCATTAACTTGATCATGGAGCACTTTCGAGTGCTTGGCGCCTCTTTCTGCCAGATGGTGTTAACAACCGCTGCTTTTAAGAGGAACACAGATAGTTTGGTCACTGTTTAAAGCTGGACCAAATACACCTCCTCGGTTAAGATTTCGTCAGTATCCTCCAGGGTGTCATGCAGCGTGAAAAAGCAGATGTTCGAGTTTTACAGCTCTCATGAGGACTTTTCAAAACGTTGAAGTTTTGAGATGGTTTGGAGATAGACTGACTGGGCTTTGGAGCAGTGCTGTGAGCTAGCTAAAGTTGGTCAAATCCTTATGTTTGGCTTCTCAAACACTTTTCTGGTTGGATTGCATTCACTTTAGATATACACCTATCAGCCACAACATTAAAAACTTCATGAGCACTGAGAAGTGAAGTAAATAACGTTGCTTATCTCATTACAGTGGCAGCTGCAAAAAGTAGGATGTACTAGGCATAAAATGAACAGTCAGTCCTTGAAGTTGATGAGTTGGAAGCAGGAAAAATGAGCAACCGTAAACCTACGAATGACTTAGACAAGCCCCACACTGTTGTGGTTAAACAACTGGGTTTTGGGATACATCTCAAAAAAAGCAAGTCTTGTGGAATGTTCCTGGCATGCAGTGGAAAGTACCTACCAAAGCTGGTCCAAGGAAGGACAACCAATGAACAGGCAAGTGTGTCATGGGTGCCCAAGACTCACTGATGCATGTACGTATGGTCTGATCCCACAGAAGTGCTACTGTAGCACAAACTACTGAAACTTTTAATGCTGGCTATGACTGAACGCAGTCAGGACACCCAGTGCATTGCAGCTTGCTGTGTATAAAGCTACCAAGCCACAAATCAATCCAGCGATGCATACGTTTTTGCTTTACAATGCAATGAATAAAAAAGCAGTACGAATTGTGACCAGAATAAAGAGAGAGGTCAGTATATGAATAATAACAAGTGCAGTGGCCAAAGTGTAATCAAAAACAAGAATGAAAAAAAGAATAGAAGAAATACATATAGAACACACAGTGAATGAATGGAAAGACTTCACAATAGTTCACTGAGCTTCCTAGGGGAAACAAAAATAGCTAGAATTCAGGCGAGGATGGTGATCAGAAGCTGCAGCGTTTTGATTATCTTGACAGATGGCTCTCAAAACCAAAGCCTCTGTACCCCTGAATATTAAGTATTAAAGATATTTCTGTAATACAGTGTGAGAGGGAGTGCAGGGGTACGTGAATATCAGCAGTGATTTGATCACAGGTGTAAGGCCACAGGTTGTCACTTATCAGAGAAAAGTGGTTATTGAAGTCCAACAGCGCAGCATTGCGTGGGATATTGCTTTAATACAATAGTTCCATAAACACAGGGTTTCCAAACTTTTTCAGCTTGACAATCAAAGGAAAAATATATAATTTATATGTCATAGCAATAAAGTAATATAATGTCACACAGGTGGTTGGAAAGAGGGACAAGAATGTGCAGATTACAAGGTTTTAATAAAGGAATACAGCAGGCAAATCCAGTTAACAGGCAGAGATCAGTCAATCAGGCATACAACACAGTAGAGATAATCCAAAATACAGAGTCGGGGAAGCAAGCAGGGATCATATACAAACATAGAGTGGCGAAGAGCCAATACTTTACAACAGGCAAACATCGACAGAGGTTTTAAGTAATGAACAGGTGGATGGGTGTAATTGTGAACAGGGGTGATGGGATCATGTGGTGCGTGAGTCAAAAAGCCAGGTGACTGTGAATCGCTGAAGTGACTGATGGGAGTCTTGAGAGTGTGAGCATACTGACAGTGTAACATGTACTCTGCTGCCTACAGTATGTGGGTCAGGAATGAACTAAAACCATTTGAAGGAAAGATTTGTTTGTGTTACTTCAAGATAAGAGCCATAAACTCAGATACTTTACTTGCAAGCAAAAAAAAGGATGATGTCACCTTTTATTTTTCCCAAATAACTATTTTAGAAATTTTACAAGGGGCAAGTATTTATTATTAGTTGTAGTAATAGTAGTAGAAGTAGTATTCATACATTTATTTTCTAAGCCATTTATTCATTTATTTTCTGAATCGTTTAATCCTAATTAGGGTCATGGGGAGGCTGGCGACAATCTCACCCAAACTCTGGGTGTAGGCAGGGCACAACCTTGCCATTGCAGGGCTAACATTCACTCTCACACCAAGGGGCAATCTGGCACAACCATTTAGCCTACTGTGCATGTCTTTGGACTGTTGGAGGAAACTGGAGTACACGGAGGAATCCTACATAAGCATGAGAAGAAAATGCAAACACTACACAGAAACACTCGAGCCCGGGACTCGATCTCATGACCTTCTTGCTGTGAGGCGAACATACTAATGTGCCACTGAGCCACCCAATTATTATTGTTATTATTATTATTATTATTATTATTATTATTATATTTTAACCACTTTAAATTTGTTATGTGAAGATTAATGATATAATCATAATAATTATACAGAACATTTTTTAAATAATTGAACAGTTCAGTGTATAAATGTAGCTTTTATTATAAGTTAAGTTATTATTAAATACAACTCACTTGACACGGTTCCCTATGTAATGTGTCCTGTTAAATAAATAATGTAGATACATGTACAGTTATGCAACCGTGAGCTTCTCCAGCTGTAACTCAGAAAGAATTTGGTCCGATATTTTTCAGGAAGTCAGATCTAAACTGATCTAGAACACAGAGTTTCCTGTGGCACGGCTCCTCCCCTAGAGAGCTCATCCTGTATTTCATTTCAATGACTTCCAGACTGTCACTTCATCCATCAGAGGCCTCTTGACCAACCATGACCCGATGTGCCTAAATCACAAACCACTGGCAATCTTTCCCATCTGAGAAAATGCTGAACACATGCAGTAACTCCATGAGAAACTCTCACACTCTCTTCCGTTTGTTGCTTATAACCTCAGCCGTCATGTGTGTTTAGTTTTTTACACCGATCCCTAACTGACAGGAGACAAATTAAAAGAAAAATCTCAGTCTCTTTCATGCTGTAGTGGAGCATTTATTTATGTTGCTTGCCTGGTCTGAGTCCATTCGAGTGAGGCATGACTGTACATCAACACTGTAGTATTTCTGACTGATCACTGTTAGCTTCCAGTTAAACATTTCTCTCCTGATGGGTGTGGTCCCGTCAGGGATGACCCCGCCCCTATCCCTGGCTTAATGAGGGATTGACAAGAGATTTTGGAGTGGTGTGATACAGAGCACTTTCTGCCACCATCATCATTACATCAGCTGAGGGAGGATCTTTTTGAAGAATGTTTTTTTTTAATTTGTCAGTTATCACATGAACTTGAATCGTATATATATATATATATATATATACAACAAGAGCAAGAGGAATAAATGCTTTATTCTATCCATGCTCACTGGAGTTTAAAAAATAAAACATTTTTATGCTTAGAAATGTAAAAAATATTCATTGTTACCATCAAGTACTTAATGGAAGAACTAAGTACTGCATGCCTTTTCCCTTTAGCAGACTGATAAAGACATGTTTGGCATTATTGTTTGGTAAATAATTATTATTTAATTAATTAAAACACAAAAAAAACATTCTTGAAAATTAAAAAAATATTACTTTTTAACCATAAAATATGATTTAATTCCAAATAGCAGTTATTTTAGGAGGGCATAATAATAATAATAATATTAATAATAATAATAATAATAATAATAATAATAATAATAATAATAATGCCCCAGGGTGGGAATTGGATATGACTAAAATTTGAGGAGAAAATAGGGAAAAATCCAAAAAACAAATAAAATAATGAATAATAATAATAATTATTACAATAATAGGTGGCATGGTGGGGCAGTGGTTAGCACGTCCTCCTCACAGCAGGAAAGTCCTGGATTCGATTGGCTGATTGGCTATTCCAAATCGAGTGAGTGTGAATGGTTGTATGTGTTTTGGTCCTGCAATGGTCTGGCGAGCTGTTCAGGGTGTACCTCGCCCAGAGTCGGCTAAGATAGGCGCCAGCCTCCCCGCGACACTAATGTATGAATAATAGTAACTTTATTTGCAAACAAAACAAACATATAAAATTTAGACTTAATATATATATAGAGAGAGATGGATGAATGGATGGATGGATAGACAGATAGAATTTTATTTGTTTATTTGTCACCAAACAATATTGAAGTATTTTCATAGCAGCACTTGCACAACTGCTCTCTAAAAATCACAAAAATAAGTATATTTTGGCAAAATGACATGGAAACATGTTGAAATCAGATATCGGACCGACTCCAGGGCATGTCTGTATCATACACTGTGTACACTTGCTTTATGGCATTGAATGTTTTCCACATTAATAAATCAGAGCAGGTCTGCTCCATCTGCAGGGATTCTTTAGTGAGGGCAGGAATTGTACAGGAAACTTGGGGTGTTATTTCATCGCTCTGTTGTCCTTGGCACCCCAACATTCCCCTCCTGCAACAAACACCACATCTGTAACTAATAAAGCTGTTTCTCTTACACCGGGAGGCCTTAGCTGTGAAACCAGAGAAAAGCTACAGGCGCATGTGACACACACAAAACCACTCTGGGGTTTAAAATGAAAATATTACACTGGATAAAATGAGACGTATTATTGTTGCAATTAAAGTGGATCGCGTCCTGAAATGTGATCTGAAACAGCAGCCTGATATGTAGCATGAATGCACATGGACTGACACTGGTATGCAGGGTGGAGAGGGGAAGTGTAGAGGATGTTCGGATAAATATTTCATAAGAATATTTCATTTTAATATCTAAGCTTTTGTTAGTGTTTCATGATTTTCAGATTCTTCATAAAGCTGCTCAACTCTGCTCTCTTGTGGTCTTTATCAATAACACAGAGTACACAGGCAATGTGTCTCCTTATTGCTTTATCCCTGTAGATTATTAGATTAGATTAGTTTAGATTAGATTAGAGTAGATCGGATTAGAGTAGATTGAATCAGATAAATAAATAGACAGATTAGTGCAATGTAATGATGTAATGAAAATACATTACAGAACAGAGGGTATAATTATTATTATTTTTATTTTATATATATATATATATATATATATATATATATATATATATAAATATTGTATATATATTGTATATATTTTTATTATTATTATTATTATTATTATTATTATTATTATTATTATTATTATTATTATTATATGTTGTCATTATTATTAGTAGTAGTAGTATGATTATTGGTATTATTATTATTGTTATTTTATTATTATAATTATTGTTTGTCATCATTTTTATTATTAGTAGTAGTAGTAGCAGTATAATAGTAATAATTATTTAAAAATAAATAAAAATTAATTATTCATCATTCATATATTTCCTGAAGCACTTAATCTTAATTAGGGTTGTGGGGAGGCTGGTGCCCATCTCAGCTGACTCTAGGCGAGGGCAGAGTACACCCTGGACAGCTCACCAGGCCATCACAGAATAATTTTTAAAAATTATTATTATTGTTGTAGTTTTTTTGTTATTGTTGTTATTGTTGTTTTTGTTATTATTCTATTATTATTATTATTATTATTATTGTTTTATTTTTATTATCAATATTATTATCTTGGTTACTTTGTTGCTGTTGCTATTAGTAGTAGTACTAACTAAAGATTGTGTAGAAAAATAGTTGGTAACCCTAATAGGATTAAGCAGTTCGGTAAATGAGTGAATGAATAAATAAATGAATAGATGGATGAATGAAAGAATGGATGGATGGATGGATAAATGAGTGAATGAATAAATGGATGGACAGATAGATGGTTGGATGACTGACTGAATGAATGGATGAATGAGCGAATGGATGGATGGACAGATGGATGGATGGACAGATAAGTGAATAAATGAGTGAATTGATGGATTGATAAGTGAATGAATGAATGGATGAGTGAATGAATGTATGGATGAATGAGTGAATGGATGGATGGATGAGTGAATAAATGAGTGAATAAATTGATGGATGAGTGAATGAATGAATGAATAAGCGAATGAATGAATGGGTAGATGAATGGATGAATCAGTGAATGAATGAATAAATGAGTTAATGAATGAAGGGATGAATGAGTGAATGGATGTATGGGTGGGTGGGTGGATGATTAAATGAATGAGTGAATGAATGAGTGAATGAATGAATAGATGTGTGGATAAATGAGTGAATACATGAGTGAATAGATGGATGGATGAATGAATGGATGGCTGAAGAGATAAATGAATGAATAGATGTATGGATGAGTGAATGAATGGATCGATGGATGGGTGAATGAATGGATAGATGGGTGGGTGGGTGGATAAATGAGTGAATAAATGGATGGATAAATGGGTGAATGGATGGATGGACGAGAGAATGGATGGATAGATGAGTAATTGAATGAACGGATGGGTGGGTGGATGAATGAGTGAATGAATGGATGGATGAATGAGTTAATAGATGGATGGATGGGTGGGTGGGTAAATAGATGAGTGAATGGATGGATGAGTAAATACAGAAGTGAATATATGGATGGATGAATGAATGAATGGATGGGTGGATGAATGAGTGAATGAATGTGTGGATGGATGGATGAATTAGTGACTAGATGGATGTATGGATGAGTGATTGGATGAATGAATGGATGGATGGATAAGTGAATGAATTGATGGATGGATGGATGGATGAATGAGTGAATGGATGGATGAATGAAAAAATGGATGTATGGATGAGTGAATGAATGGATGAATGGGTGGGGTGGATGAATGAATAGATGGATGGATGGATGGATGAGTGAGTGAATGAATGAATGAATGGGTGGGTGGATGAATGAGTGAATGGATGGATAGATGGATGGATTAGGTGGATGAATGAGTGAATGAATGGATGGATGCACGAGTGAATGAATGGCTGGATAAATAAGTGAATGGATGGATGGGTGGGTGGATAAATACATGAATGAATGAATAGATGGATGAATGAGTGAATGGTTGTATGAGTGAATGAATGGATGGATGAATGAGTGAATGGGTGGGTGGGTGGGTGGATGAATGAGTGAATGGATGGATGGATGAATAAGTGAGTGAATGGGTTCAGGTTGATGAATGAGTAAATGAATGGATGGATGAATGAGTGGATGGATGGATGGATAGATGAATGAGTGAATGAATGAATGGGTGGGTGGATGAATAAGTGAATGGATGGATGGATGAATAAGTGAATGGATTGGATTAATGAGTGAATGAATTGATGGATGAATGACTAAATGGATGGATGAGTGGGTGGGTGAATGAGTGAATGAATGGCTGGATGAATAAGTGAATGGATGGATGGTTGGGGGGATAAATACATGAATGAATGAATAGATGGATGAATGAGTGAATGGTTGTATGAGTGAATGAATGGATGGATGAATGAGTGAATGGGTGGGTGAATGAGTGAATGAATGAGTGAATGAATGGATGAATGGATGCATGGATGGGTTACTGAATGGATGGCTGGATGAATAGCATGTGCTAATGTTCCTCCTCAGTGATATAATGTAAGATAGACTGGTTGCACCCTACAGCAGACGGTTCCATCTGTCTGCCATCTTGGTTAGTTAGCTAGTGCACTTCACAGTGAAGCACTTGAGACCTAAGCCATCAAAACAATGTTCCTTTTCCCATCTCTCTCCAGAGAAAGCTAGCAAGAAAATGGCTGCCTGTTTTTACTGGAAAAAGTCTAATTTTGTTCCATAGTTTTGTGGAATTAGAAAATGGCGTTTCTGGAGAATAGCATGCGGCACTTCCGGCTGACTCACACTGGCTACGACTCTCTTTCCTCTGGACATGAAAATATTCTGAGCGATTATTATTACAATTATAGATTTTGACTATTGTATGATATGGAGATCTAAATAATTTAGATCTTGGATGGTGTAATCCAGTAAAACTCTCTTGCTCTAAATAATTCTCCATATCACTTTGCCTTGTTCAGTATTATATATAACTTGTTATCTCCAATGATTAAAAAAAGATTGTGCCATTCCTGTGTCATTTAATACTAATTACTATTAAATCATCTTGAAGCTGTCCAGAGTGTACCTTGCATTTATCCAGTGTCGGCTGAGATAGGCTCCAGTCTCCTAGCGACCCAACTAGGATTAAACGGTTTGGCATATGGGTGAGTGGGTGAGTGACTGAGTGAGTGTATACGTCACCACAGCCACCAGTTAAGCTCTGTTATGCCTCCTGTCAAACCTACAAATGATAGCGAAATAAAAAAATATATATTCAGATGTTGAACTGGTGGTGATGGAGAGCAGTGTCCAACACTTCAAAATGTCTCACAGGGGTTCGATCAAGTTGGGATCTGATCATTATGAAGGTCACAGCATATGATTCACATCCAAAGCATTGCTGATTATAAAGAGCACCTGCGGCCACACTGAGCGCCATTCTTAATCCCATTAAACCTCTAGCCACAGACGTTACTGCACATTTTCCAGGTTTGATATTCCGTCCTTCATCGAGACGTCTTTAAAGCAGAGTTGCAGGCTGACTGTCCACAGTAAACATGTTGGATTTTCTCACAAGTTTCCACAGTCCGCACCCGTGGTGACCTGTTTACTTAGGTGTGAGCTGATTAGAAGCTCACACGCCGAGTACCAGCCTGCGAGTCTGAAATGGGACAAACATCTCTCTGTGTCTCTTTGTTTCTCTCTTCTACCCATCACCTGAACCCCAAAGGGTTTCATGGACGAGGTTATCTAAGCATGCTTGTAGCATGCTGAACTTCATTAAAGCAGATTATAAGCCCATAAATAAACTGTCGTCTTTTTTCCGGCAGCTGGATCCACATTGACGCCCTTTCCATAAACACTGTACATGTTTACTGTTGCCTTTTACTACATACCTGGATGGGGGTGTGTGTGTGTGTGTGTGGGGGGGGGGGGGGCCCATTGCC
>JAOUQZ010000044.1:7359157-7394479 GCA_028564935.1 Neosilurus hyrtlii
CCATTGATAGTGGGGCTTGAACCCCCGACCTTGGGATCAGTAATCCAGCACCTTACCACCAGGCCACCACTGCCCCAGCACTCTAACCCAGAACCCTCTTGCTGTGAAGCATCATGCTAATCACTATGCCTCCATTCCACCCTTCTTATCAACCTTATCACACATATTTTGTGTATTTGTTAATTATATACTGAAAACCTCAAACCTGTTGTTTAAATTTTAGTTGTGTTTAAGTTGTGACTGAGAATAGTTGTTTTTGTTTTGGACCTGCGATGGTCTGGTGAGTGTTAAGTATTGTATTTAACTGAATATACTGTTGGAGCGATCTGGTGGAGTAGTGTTTAGCACTTAGGTGCTTGGTTCAAGCCTCATGCCTGGCGAGGGAATTTCTGAGTGTAGTTTGCATGCTCTCCTCATGCTTGCATCAGTTTTCTCCAGGTACTCCAGTTTCCTCCTACAGTCCAAAGACTGTATGGAGGGTTTTGTGTGTGTGTGTGTGTGTGCGTGTGCGTGTGCGTGTGTGTGTGTGTGTGTCACCTTGTGATGGCATGTTGAGCTGTTCAGGGTGTACACCACCTTCACCTTCAAGTTTTCTGGGGTAGGCTCCAGCCTCCACAATAATAATAAATGTAATAATAAATGATAAACGGTTCAAAAAATTGAATGAAATTGAATTTTCTTAATATAACGCTTTACATTATATAAATCTGAGAAAATGTTAAATACGCAAATTCATGAGCTAAATGCAGCCAAAGAGACCATGTAAATGTGAGATATTGGGCTTCAGAAATTTATCAGTGGAAATGATTGCCTAAGCTGAATTAAACTACATTTTCCCACTTGATTTATAAAACATTTGGAATGTTTGTGGTTTTCTTTGTGCTTGTGTGCATGGTGATCCACACAGCTCTTTGGGATTTAGCGACACCCACAAAATGTAAACGTTGACATGCACAGACAGGTTGGAGCTGGAAATGAAGCTTAGGTTATAGGCTGAAAAGCAAAAGTGAAATTTATTTTTATTCATAATGAGGGGTAGAGCCTAAGAGACAAGTGGAAATTGTTTTGGCTGATGTCCAAGGTATTAAAAAAATGATAAATAATATTATTAACAATAAGCAAATCTTTTGGCAACTTAGGCATTTGTGGGTTTTAAGGTGTGCACAGAGAGACCAACCTGTATTCTTATTCTTTGTTTTAATGAACTAACTATCCTGCAAAATTTCCATTTATTTATATATCCAGCTTTATATATAAGATGCCTAAGATACTTCAATGATTTTTTTAAAATGGGTAATGGTTAAATGCTTATTTTAGGATTGGGCGTAGCGGTTAGCACATCCACCTCACAGAAAGAAGGTTCTGGGTTTCAGCCTCATGCTAGGTAAGGGCATTTCATTGTGGAGTGTGCATGTTCTCCCCGTGCTTGCATGGGTTTCCTCCATATACTCCGGTTTCCTCCCACAGTCCAGGTGCACGTTGGGCTGATTGGCTGTGAATGGTTTTGTGTGTTGTCCTGCGATGGACTGGCGAGTTGTTCAGGGTATACCACGCCTTCACCCATAGCCGGCTGAGATAGGCTCGAACCTCCATGTGACCCTAGTGGGATTAAACAGTTCAGCAAGTGGGTGGATTTTTTGGGATTAATATTGAAAGAGATTTTGTTGCTAAGTTATATTTAAGAATTATAAGACCTAAATTGCACCTCAGTTTTGGATCTCAGTATTTATGAACTAAGCAAAATGATATCTTCCTGTAATTTTGGCAAGAACAGGAACAAGAAACTTGTGTTTTTGGTCGTTTAAACTTACTGGTACATTTCGACAAGGCAAATAAATTACACCAACATGTGCCTCTGCACTTTAATTACCATACCATAGGTTCATACCCTAATGAAAATTTCCTATTAGGAAATAACAACAAGGCATTGTTTTAATTTAGTATGGGTTGCTATGAGCCTGTAGTGAAGTAAGGAACAGGTTTTCCCTTCATTCAAAATCCCAGGTGACCTTAGCAGGCACTGTTGATGCTAAATGGCTGTTATGTGTCTCTGATATTCGTCATGATGGGCAGCAATAAAAAACATATTTATTCATAACAAAACTGAAACTTGGGGCTGTGGTGGCCTGGTGGTAGGGTGCTGGAATACTGAGACCAAGGTCGGGGGTTCAAGCACCACTACCAACGGGTTCCCACTGCTGTCCACCCAGTGACTGGATAACTGGATTATCAAATGCTGGCCATGTCTCTCACTGTCTATGGTGAGGGGCATGTAAAAGAACCATTGCTTTTCGTCAAGAGCTGCATTGCCGTCAGCGTGTTGTCCAGGGTGTACTCTGCCCTCTCCCAGAGTCGGCTGAGATGGGCTCCAGCCTCCCCGTGACCCTAATTAGGATTAAGTGGTTCAGAAAATGAATGAATAAAAACTGAAACCCAAAAACAGAGGCTCATAAACCACTGCTCAGATTCGCACAGTATAAAACACACTTTAACTCTGGTAAGTAGACAAATTTTTGCAAAACAAAACAAAAAGAAACATTAATAGGAGCCTGGAACATTAACTCGATAAGCGAATAATTAAACTAACAAGACAAATGGTATAAAATATTGCTTTTAAAATATTATATAAACAAAACAGTGTAACCTTTCCTGCTTTTGCTCCAGATTGTTGTCAGAAAACGCGGTGGAGATTGATTGATTGATTGATTTCAGTCAGGACCGAAGTTGTTTCAGCTCTTAAAGGAGCTGTTAAACTCTTATAACACCAGTCTTGGACACCTTTTATAATAAATATCTTTTAGGCAGTACCTAAATCTATATATTATAATAGATGCTGTTGTGCTAAGTGCTCTTATGCTTTTTTATGTCATGCAATTACATGGTCTGTATGTTTAACAATGCTTTAATTATTCTGCCCATAGTTGAATCAAGGATTTAGAAACAACACTATATATGCAGTGCAAACCTTGAAAAGTTTCTATGTGCATATAAATATTTGACACATTTTGGGGGGGGGGACCCTTAGTCTGGGTTTTTATTGGAAAATGACTGCCGGTCTCTATAAGAAGGATAGAAACCTTATCTTATCTTCACACAAGGTGTGTTTTCAGATTGTCCCATAGTGTGGAGCAGAGCACATGTTGTCCTTCAGGCATGGAAGAGAATGGGGTCAGATTAGGTTTGGCTGTAAGAAACATGTGGTTTTAATCAATGCAGATTCTGGACTGGTGTCATGTTGGGAGCGGGATTGGAACATGATGTTACCTTTAATGATATTTCTCTTTATTTTGGTTTAATACTTAACTCCAGGCCCCAACCTTTGCTACACATATCACTCATCTACTTTTTATCATGCATGCAGTACTTTACTTACTACTATATTTTTGCATTCTTCACTGAGAGTTCTGGAAAAAATAAACCTTTGTCACTAAGCTCTTTTTTCTATTAAATGAATGTGAATTTTTCTAAAGAGTTAATTTTTACAAGTGGAGATAAAAACATTTTATATTTACTGAATAAACATGGGTGTAGTAGTTAACATGTCCGCCTTACAGAAAGAAGAGAAAGAAGAAGGTCCAGGTTTCAAGTCCTGGGCTTGTGGAGTGATACTGATTTCCTCCCACAGTCCAAAGGCATTCATATTAGGCTAATTGTCTGTTCCAGATTGCCCCTAGGTGTAAGTGTAAGTGTAAATGGCTGTGTGTTGACCCTGCGATGTACTGGCAAGTAGTCCAGGGTGTACCCTGTCTTCACACAGTGTTATTCCACCCATAGTCTCCAACCTTCCTGTGACCATGATAAAGGTTTAAGTGGTTCGGTGAATGAATAAATGAATGAATGCATAAGCGTGTGTCAGTATATGTCTGTAAGTCTGTAAGTTCCTACCTATTAATGTAACTTTTGATTATTTATTTAAAGATCAGCCTTATTTTTGAGTTATTCCCCTTAAAGTGTATTACTCATGAACTATTCAGTAACTAGAGTGAAACTGTTAGGTGAGGTACTGTATATAGTTATGAGTAAGTCTGGACCCTCCAAGACCTGAAGGAGTTAATACAGTGCATTTCTTTATGTATTATACAGCCTTCGCTCATAGATGACACTGTAATTATGGTAATGGTGTTGGAGAACTTATAACAAACCAACCTCTGTGCTATGTGGGAGGTAGAGAGATCGGCTGGGATGCCTGATGGGATGTCTGCATGGCTGCACAATTCTGAACAAAGGTTTCCTTAACAGCAGACTCCTCTCTTTGTTCCCAATCACACCAAACACAGGGGAATGCACAGTTCCCACAAAAGAGGTGCCGTGGCAACCCCTGTTTGGGCATTTACAGATTTGTACTGTATGAAAGAGACTTAGGCATATTAACTACAATTTCCAGTAGGATTAGAAACTACGTGATTTTTAGCAGATCATTACATAACACACTGTGCAACATGGACGAAATATTCTTGCATACCACAGGTATGTAGACAGTGCGATGGTATATACGAAGGTATGTAGCCCGTACAATGGTATTTACGAAGGTATGTACAGGTATATTGCACTATGTTGTGTATGAAGGTATGTATGCTGTTAATGGTATGTGTGAAGGTATATAGACTGCACAAAGGTATATACAGGGGTATGCAAACTTTACATATATATGAAGGTATGTAGACTGTCCGATGGTACTGTATATAGGAAGGTATGTAGACAGCTCCAAACCTCTACACTACAACATCATCTGGAGCAGTTCAGAATCAATATTTATTAATTTGAAATCTGATTGGTTAAAGAAGCAGCCCCATTGCTAATGTAGTTTAAGTGACATCGGCCAGCTCTACTGATTCTGAAGGCCCTGGGCAGATTAGTTTGACATGGCTGCACATAGAGGCTGAAATCTGATTGAACAAAAAAATCTAACATCCACATACATGTAATGGAAGCAGTGCAGCCATGAGACACGATACGAAATGTGGAGAATAGACCGTTGAGGAAAAATTAATACAATTTCATGGAACAAATACTAGAATTTAAGTTGTAAATGTAGGTCATTTCTTCTGATAGTGTTTGGGCCAATAGAGAAGGCCTTGCTGGCCCGCTGGTAGACTGTGTGACGTATACTGTAGGTTGGTATATATGAAGATAAGTATGCTATACATTGGTATGTATGCTGTACAATGGTATATATGAAGGTATGTTTATTGTACTATAGTGTATATGAAGGTATGTAGTGGTAAACGTTATCAGTATGTGGAAAAAAGAAAAAAAAACAAAAAGAGGACACATTATATCTTCTTCTTTTTCTTCTTTAGGCTGTTCCTGTTAGGGGTCACCACAGCAGGTCATCCTTAAAAGATTGAATCTACATGTTTGATTTGGCACAGGTTTTAAGTCGGATACCATTCCTGATGTAACCCTCACCATTTTTCCGGGTTTGGGCATAACATTAAGAGCACACTGGCTTGAGTGATCCGCATAGCTGGGATAGAGGACACAATGTATAATCTTTATTGCTATGTCACATACCTGGAGCCCTTCTTTTTGCATACATGCTACTTGGATGTTTCATACTGTGTTGCATTGGAACATACCTCGTTTCATGCTGTGTTTTTATTGGTTGGTAAGTAGATGTAGGTCGTAGGAGCCTGTGAGATGACCATCCTAAATTTCTGACACTGTCAGAAATGATCACAGGCTGTCTTCGGTCACAAGACTGTGACATTGACTTTCTTTGATCCTCTTTCAAATTAAGATGTAGGATGAGCGTTTGGGAGCCACAACCATTCAAATTGCCCCGATTGTTTCACTTTGGTCATCTTTTGACTGAGACAACCTAAAATTGTGCAGTGTATACAAGGCTTTAGGACAAACGTGATGCAAAGAATGTAGATCTACTTCAATATTGCTGTGGTGGCAACTGTGACTGTTTAATTAATGTGGGAGACATCAGAGACTTTTGTGTCTAGAAATGTGTGTGTTTTTAATTTGGAGTGGAAATGCGGTTTCAGAAAGATTATTCAAATTATTCTATGAGTCACCGTCTTCATGTTAAGCTATGCAAAATTCATTTTGCTTTCAACTGTAGCCCATACTTTATATTTACATGTGTTTAACAAGTAGGAAAGTGTGCTGTTTTATTTTTTGATGTGTTTAAGCTGAAACATACGACGATGAATGTAGGAAAATTAAGAAAATGAGCTCACAAGGACCTGTATAGGTACTTCCTTCATTTCTGTTTCAATTAGGACTGAATTCATTCTTGATGTGCTCTTTTTTGGTGTACATCATAACTGCCTACATAATGTTCTAAGACATCTCCTAGAACTTTCCTCAACACCCTTGTCTCTGTGACCCATTTAAACATGTCTATTCATAAAAAAGCTAAATGTTTTAATCATGCTTTGTTTAGAGGCGAGCCTTGCTCATTTAGATTGCAATTTACTTACTTTACTGTCTCTCTGTCTCTTTTATCTCTCTCTCTCTCTCTCTCTCTCTCTCTCTCTCTCTCTCTCTCATCTCACTCTGGCCAGCCGGGCAACATAACTACCTCCTACACAGCGTTCTCTTCCCACACACAGACTTACATAGACATGATGAGTCACATAGCCCCCATTCTTCTACTGTCTTTCCTAATGCACCTCTGGGGGACATCGACATGGCCCGTAATACCCGCTCATGCACAAATAAACATACACTGCAAATCTCCGTTTTTTTTTGCTAAGCTGCTTTGCGAATGACACACTCTTTCTTTAGGTACTTTTGTAATGAGACATATTTATGGGAGTAGTAAAGAAATCATGTTTCACTTTAACATAGTATTGCAACAAGCAACACTATATCATTAGCTCTGTGTGTGGCTTTGTGTTTTTGAGTTCATGATTGGTGGCTACATGCCATGGATGGATAACGTCCGGAGAGGTGAAGGATTGTAAGACTCGTAACTGAATGAGTACAGGTAGGGATATAGTAAAAGGCAAAATGTATACTGTAGAAGAGTAGATGGCGTGAGTGTCATGCGGGCTGGATCAGTGGAACAGCATGACATTGTTGTAAGAGAGGGACTGCTTTTCATTCACTTATCATTCTCAGCTTATTAAAGATCCTTTAAATGTACATTTGCAAAATACTTCTCATTTTAATATGTCTCCATGGATTATATGCCTGTTTTTTTATATACCAATCAGCCATTGCATTCACTCCATTTGACTGGTCTGCAGCTAGACAGCCTCATACACAGCAAGATGAAGTGGACTGTGTGTTCTGACTCCCTTTTATCATAGCCAGCATTAACAGTTTCAGCAGTTCGTGCTACAGTGGCTTTTCTGTGGTATCGCACATTCTAGCATTTGCTCCCCATGCACATCAAGAAGCCTTGGGCACCCATGACACTCTTCCAGTCCACTGGTTGTCCAAACGTGGACCATCTTTGGTAGGCACTTACCACTGCATACCTGAACATGAACTCCCCACAAGAGTTCCCATTTTGGAGATGTTCTGCTTTTAACACACTTACTTTGAGAACTGACTTCCCTTTCTGCCTATATAAAAGGAAAATGTAAATTAATGGAAAAAATACAACATAAAATGTGTTAGTAAGGTGGTTTGCCACAACTTGGTGCCAGACTGTTTCACTGCACCTTCATCCAAATTCTGCAGTTAATAGAACCGATGGTGGTGGCGAGTGATGTCTGACGTGACTACAAAATTCCCTGCAATGGCCTGGTGAGCTGTTAAGGGTGTATTCTGCCCTTACCCAGAGTTGGCTGAGATGGGCGCCACCCTCCCAGTTACCCTAATTAGGATTAAGCAGTTCAAAAAATGAACAAATGAATGTGACTACAAAATGTCTCATAAGTGTTCAAATTGAGATCCGGGGATCTTGGACATGTCATATAATTAACGTTAGTGGTGCTCAGCCCTGTTTCTGGAGATCTACTTCCCTGAAGACTTTTACTGGAACCATAATCATGCCCACCTGACCATCTAATCATCCAATCAATACATAAAACTTTAAAATGAAGACTTAAGGGGCTGATTAGATTCGTTAGGTGGGCACCAGAATGTTTAGGGTGAAAGTCTTTAGGGAGGTTTTCCAGGAACAGGATTGGGTCGTACTTGGCCCCAGTAGTATAAAAGTGCCTCTGTCTGTCTGTCTGTCTGTCTATCTATCTATCTATCTATTAACCGTAAAGTATCACAGCTCAATTCCAAAAAGTTTCAGATGCTGTTGAAAACTTAAATAACTACTATCATCCCGGAGATCGCTACTTCGAATCCGGGTTGATGCCACAGCCATCCGTGACCGGGAGTCCATGGGAGCTAATTGGCCGAGCTCTCACGGGAGGGAGGGATGGCATACACTCACTTCCCTATCACTCACAGCGATCACCAGCCAATCATGGGCGTCTGTGAGCTCATTCGTTTCTAGTCATGCACAACACAGAAAACCCAATAAAGCTGCTGTGTCGCTGGGTTGATGCTGATTGGCTGTCATGTATCGCTGACTTGCAAGACGACAGGCAGCAATAAAAAAATAATTCTAATTAATAACGAAAGTGCAGCCCTAGAAAATAGAGGCTCATACACAACCGCTCAGATTTGCACAGATTAAAAAAACTCAGGTAGGCAGACAAACTTATGGGTAAATACATGTGTGTGGAGCAAACACTAAAATCAGAAGCTTGATACAACATGAACCTGTTAAACGGACACTTAAACTAACAAAACAGGTGATAGGAATGAAAGTGGAATTCAGAAAGGTCTGAAAAACAAAATCCAGGCTCAGACACCTATCAAGAGACTCCATAGTTGGCTCTGCTTTTCTATATACACTCATATTGAATTACATGGCGGCACGGTGGCGTGTCACAGCAAGAAGTTCCTGGGTTTGAGTCCTAGGCTAGGCAGGTGTCTGTGTGGAGTTTGCATGTTCTCCCTGTGCCTGCGTAGGTTTCCTCCAAATACTCCAGTGTCCTCTATGCACATTAGGCTAATTGACTGTTCCAAAATGCCCCTAAGTGTGAGTGTGAATGGTTGTGTGTGTTGAATTGCAATGGTGTGCCCACATTTGAACTGTTTATGAAATTCATGAACGTTGTGTACTTTGGACTAAAGAGGGAATGTACCATCCAGATTGTTGCAGCACAACAAAGTGTTTAAAAACAAAGCATGTCTGATGGTATGGGGGTGTATTAGTAGCTGTGGTATGTGAAATGCACATCTGTTAAAGCACCAATAATGCTGAAAGGTACACAAAGGTGTTGGATCAGCATGCTTGCCTGTGGATATTGTTCCTGCTTATTCCAGCAAGAAAATACCAAGCCTCATTCTGCATGGGCTACAACAATGAGACTTCGTAGTGTGGGTACTAGGCTGGCCGGCATCAGTATACAAACAGTGGAGACCCTGGACTTGAGAGAGTGATTGAACTCGTATGTCAATCATGAACTGGACAAAATCCTAAAAAAAAAAGTCCTAAACCATAACTGTCCCCAGTTCACAAACGTGTGCTGGTGAATGTTAACAGAAGAGGTGATGGTGAGGGTGTTTCTGTTTGGAGTTTGCATGTTCTCCCTGTGCTTGTGTGAGTTTCCTCCATGTGCTCCGGTTTCCTCCTGCAGTCCACAGGCATGCACATTAGCCTAATTGGATATTCTCACTTGCCTCTAGGTGTGAGTGAGAGAGTGAATTGTTGTGTGTGTTTTGGCCCTGCGATAGTCTGACAAGCTGTTTAGTGTGTATGCTGCCTTCACCCAGAGTCATCTGGGATTGGCTTCAGCTTCCCTGTGACCCTAAAGAGGATAAGCAGTATCAGAAAGGATTTGCTAATTGCTGCATATTTCCCGATTTTTATTTAACCCACTAAACAATCAATAATGTAGCAATATCTCAGAATCCTTAGAAGCCTACCATGTTTATTGTTTCTTGCCAGCTGTGTTGTGTCATCTGGGCAGAGTCACTCTATTATTCAATTCACTTTAATATTCAGTTCAGTTGCATTTGTATAGGGTGGCACAGTGACATAGTGGTTATCATGTCTGGCTCACAACAAGAAGGTCCTGGGTTAGAGCTCCTTGGTCAGATGTTTCTGTGTGGAGTTTGCATGTTCTCCCTGTGCTTGAGTGGGTTTACGCAGGTAGTTTGATTTCCTCCCGCAGTTATGCACGTTAGACTAATTGACTGTTCTAAATTGCTCAAAGGTGTGTATGTGTGTTGCCCTGCGATGGACTTGCAAGCTGTTCAGGGTGTACCTTGGCCTTCACCCAGTGGCGGCTAAGATAGGCTCCAGCCTCCCCGCGACCCTATAGGATTAAGTAAATGAGTGAGTGGATTTGTATTACAGTTTCCTACCACAAATCAGCTTTACTTAGTAAAACAGATTTCGTAAAAAGAATTTAGGCTTATGATTTTAAACATTTCTCTATAAATTCTACACATCTCTAATGAGCATTTCCACTGAATTTCCGAAAAGAAAATATGTTTACTCACTATTCAAGCATGTATGGTCTGTACAATTTTGCATGTAAACTAGACTGCAATAACTCCATCTTACCTCAGAACCTGTGAATTGCACCCACGTTGCACATGCCCACCACAAATGATTAGATACGCTCTTTTGGTTGGAAATCTTGGAAAGGTAATATCCTTTGGTTGGTTTCTCACCCTGTTTGATCAGTCATCAGCCATGCACTGAGGATGTAGAATGGACACAACTGGCATGTTCTGCATTTATTTTCCCAGTGAATCAGCTGATAATGCTGGGCCCGATGTCACAGACGAGCCCACACACTATTTCTTCAGATGTTTTGATTGGCTGAAATTATAGCAAGGTTATTTAATGGCTGTTGCTTTGAAATCAGGTTAATCACAGTTATCTTGATGGTCTAGGTGGCATAACTCAGAAAAATATGCAGTTTTCTGGCTGGGACACTGAAATAGTGAGAAGATTTCGTTTTGATGAATTATTTGTGAATTAAATCTGTGTATCTGTTTAAGATTAAAATATTTTTGAAGAGTCTTTCCAAAGAAGTTAGTCTCTTGTTCAACGTGTCCTACCTGTTCTATATTCCTTCATTCATTAATTTTTTTTCCTAATTAGGGTCATGATCAATTTTTCTAATTAGGTTCATTCATTCATTCTTAATCCTAATTAGGGTCATGGGGAGGCTGGCGCCTATCTCAGCCGGCTTTGGGTGAGGGCAGGGTTCACCCTGAATAGCTCGCCAGACCATTGCTGGGCCAACACACACACACACACCCATTCACACTTACTCTCACACAGGAGCGATTTGGAACCACCACTTAGTCTACTGTGTATGTTTTTGGAGTGTAGGAGGAAACTGGAGTACCTGGAAGAAACCTACGCAAGCAAGAAGAACATGCAAACATGCAAATCCCTGCCCTACATTACATTTTATAAAATGGTTCAATATAGGAAAATCATACTAGAAGTAGGTCTACAAAACAGAGCATGAACTGATGTAGATAAATATAAATGTGAGGTATCTTTAGGTAGTAGACAGTGTTTTTCATGTTTTCGCTGGACACCAGTGTGGTTGTGACCTGCAGTATTGACACTGATGATATTCCAGCTGTGGAATGTGCTGTGTATTTCACAGTGTTACCAGCAGTAAATCACATTCACGGCCTCTCTTTTAGTGTGACTGCTGCCATCTAAACTCAGTATGGGCAGTAAATTTGGATGTAGCTGCCGGAAGATATTTATAGAGCCATACAATGGCAAGACTGAAGCACACGTTGAGCCATGACTTTGTTTATGACTTTGTTCTTGACATTTTAGTCACTCTGGCCTTTTACACAGTTGGTAGGTGTGTTGTCAGTTAATATGACAATATTTAATACTTCATTAAAAAGTCATGTAATATCTGTCTTTAAAGTGGTATAATATGCCCTATGCATGCGGTTTACCATTGTCATGAAAAAGCCCAGTTTAGAATGGCCAATCTTTGAAGCTTAAAAAAAAACACCAAACAAAAGCACAACCAAAATAAAATTAATTCACTCTTTTCAGATATTCAAGAATGTTATGAGGTGACCTTACAGCTGAATGGAACAGAGAATGTGGAAAAAGTGAATGGCCCGAAGGAGACGTTGGAGGTAAGAATATTAAAATGTCGAGTCATTTTCTGAACCGATTTATCGTTTATTCGGGTCACGGGGAGGCTGGAATCTATCCCAGCTGACTCAGGGTGAAGGCGGGGTACACCCTGAACAACTCATCAGACCATCGCAGGGCCAACACGCCACACACACACACACACACACACACACACACACACACACACACACACACACACACACACACACACACACACACACGTACACTAGTGATAATCATGCTTGTTTTGCTGTCTATTAAAGACAGCTGTGAGACAGCAGGAAGTGTTTTGGACAAACACACTGTGACTCAGAATCACAGAAACATCAGCAAGACAGAAAGAGCCAGAAATCAGCACTCTGTTATATAATTTCTTATGTGGTCACATTCTATTTGTACTTGTAATGCAAAAAACTGTCCACAAGGTGAAGCCAGTACACAGTGCACCGTTCAAGCCCTACTAAAGACCCAGAGCAGAGCAGCCAGCCATCATGCATTCTGGAAGAAGGACACCATTTCCTAATTTTTCACATTGGGCCCCTCATAGACACACATCCGAGCAACCATGGACCTTTTTGCATGGGGTCCTACAGGGCCTTGGAGAGGGAGGTCATATGTACTCAATAATGCCTAATGACAGATCTGACCAAGAATCCTCAGAAATATCTGCAGAATTTACGATAATCATTCTAAGTACAAATCCTACAGATAATCGTGTGGGTTTACAGGCAACTTAATCTTAATTAGGGCCTCAGCTGACTCTGGACGAAGGCCACACTGAACCATTCACCCTCACACCTAGGGGCAAACAGCCATTTAGCCTACTGTGCATGTTTCCCTCACACAACCACCACCAGCCAGTGACGTAAGCATGCACATACCCTCTCCGAGACATGCAATGTTTTTTTTCGAACTGCTGCGCATGCGTATTTGGGGGCGTCCTAACACACCCGGAAGGGAAAGCACCATCAGCCTCCTAGTACAAATGAGCTCACAGACGCCCATGATTGGCTGGTGATCGCTGTGAGTGGCAGGGAAGTGAGAGTTTGCCATCCCTCCCTCCCGTGAGAGCTTGACCAGTTAACTCCCATGCAACATTAACCTGGATTCGAACCTGAGATCTCTCCGGGTTGACAGTCACGCACCTTGTCGATGCACCACTCAGGAGCCGGCTCAGGTGTTTCAGTGTGGAGTTCGCATGTTCCCCCTTGTGCTTGTGTCGGCTTCCTTGGGGTACTCCGCTTTCCACCACCAATCCACATGCATGTCTGTTCCAAATTGCCCCTAGGTGTGAGTGTGGTGTGAGTGTGAGCAGTTGTGTGTATTGCAATGTTTCGGCAACCTGTTCAGGGTGTACCCCACCTTCACTCCTTACATTTACCTTTACATTTACATTACGACTTACATTTATACAACTGAGCAATTAAGGGTTAAGGGCCTTGCTCAAGGGCCCAACAGTGGTGATGATGAGTAGCCCCAGGTGTGGGGATTAAACCGCTGATGAATCAGTAACCCATCGCCTTAACCATTAAGCCACCACCAACCAGTGACGTAAGCATCCACTTAACACCACCACGCCCACTTCTGCGACGCTAGTTGGATTAAGGTAAGTCTGTTGGGCTTTTACACCTGAGCCTAGTGGCTCATCAGGCCGGTGCTTATCCTCCGGTTTCTGTAGCGTGAAGCGACTAGCAGTTCAACTCCTCCTGGATGGGACGCTATTCAATCACAGGTTGCCTTCCCAGTATTTTTACTGGTGCACATTTATACTGCTGGGTGGACAGAGGCACACTTGTGGTTAAGACCTTGCCCAGGGGTTTTAGCATGGTGAGAGTCCAACAGGGATTCGAACCCATGATCTCTCAATCGTGAGCCCAGCACCCTAACCACTTCTCCACCGGCCCCACAATATTTGGATTAAGTGGCTGTGCAAATAAATGCATATGTATGTGTGTATATATAATATATAATACTATATTTATATATATATCAACTTGTATTTTATAATGGTTTATTCTGTTATCGGAGGGCATGTGGCATGTCCGCCTCACAACGAGGTCTTGGGTTCGATTCCCGGGCTCGTGCATTTCTGTGTTCTTCCTGTGCTTGCGTGGGTTTCATACGGGTACTCCAGTTTCCTCCCACAGTCCAAAAAACATGCACATTAGGCTCACTGTTACAAACTGTCAGTGTGGAAGGTTTGTGTGTGTGTGTGTGTGTGTGTGGGGCCCTGTGATGGTCTGGTGAGCTGTTCAGGGTGTACCCCCCCCACCTTGACCCAGGGTCGGATGTGCGCCAGCCTCCCAGAAAACGCGACATTTCTGTGCTACAGAACTGTAACAACCTGTACAGCATAAAAAACATCCTCCACATCAACACAGATGGAAGGACAGTGGGCGTGGCGAGAGGCGGTACCCGGCGCCGGTCACGTGACAACAGGGGGTGGGTGGGGTTATATCAGGGCCGCGCGTGCAGGTGTATAAATCCGTGCGTATGCTCAGTGAGCAGGTCCTGTGTGTAAGTGAGCGCGTGCTGAGGGTTTGAGGTCGGCGGCAGTCGTGTGGCTTGAAGCAGTGAGTCAGGAGGAAGAGAGACATGGCAGGTAGGTGGGGTGCGGGAGGAGGGAAGTGCGCCGCCGCCGCCGCCGCGACATGGCGGATACATTGTATCACCCACAGCTGGACTCGTTACTGTTACCGTGCACGTGCGACACCGACGCATTTTCATATCTTTGAAGTCAAGAAATGTCTTTCAATGGCAGGCGTTTGATGTTCTCTGTGAGTTTTCTCCGTGAACAGGGCCTATCTTAACCCCCTAACGCGGAAATCATGCGCATCCGCACCGGGCTGTGTCCCAACCTGCACTCTAGTGCACTTTAAATAGCACTAAAGCATGTTGGGTACGGGAAAACCTCTCTGTGTTTAGTATATGGAGTACCTCACAAAAAAGAATACGGTAGTCATTCCTCAAGCTTTAAAAGTGCCAAACTCGAGTGTTTTCTTGCGAATAATAGGAATAAACCGGTGAAATGTTAAGAATAGGATTCCAAACAACAGTCGAAGCTCTGAATTCGGGAGAGAAGGATCACGTGGAGGAGTGAAGCCCCTCAGAAAGCTGCCTTGAGGGCCACAGTGAATGAATGTTTGTGTTGACAAGGCTGTCCTGGTGTTCTCCTCACACTGCCCTGTTAGCCTGTTAGCATGCTAATGGACCACTTTCACCACACATTGGTGTCACCCAGGGACTTCTCTTCTTCATATCCCCTTCCAGAGGTTTCTGTTTAGTCAGGAGTGAAATATGCTGTGAGGGGAAACCCACTCAAGCAAAAAAAGAACATCATAAGTCCTCACAGATACGCCTGGGGCTTGAACCTAAGTCCTTCTTGCTGTGAGGTGCTAACCATGAAGCCACCCTGTCGCAGTCACTGGTTCTGAAGTTCTGGAGGTGACATTTTGAAGAAAGTTCTTGTTTTAAAGTATGTGGTTTGTATGTATTGGAGTTTGTGGAGAAAGAACCCAAAATCTCAACGTTAGTGGGACATTTTCACCTTGGGTTCAGTGGGTATCAGGGAACAGCGTACTCTGCAGTATCCAGCTTGCCTTCTGAACACAAGCGGACGTTACACCGGTGGATGTGAACTGATGAACAAGCACTAAATGGACTTGTGACCGTAATACTCATGTTTCTTCATCGGTGGACTCCTGGTTCCGTTCCTCTTTGCTGTTGTGTTCAATTCCTCTCTTCTGTGAAGGCTCTCCACCAGATTTTGGAGTGTTGGCTGTGGAGATTTGGGAGGACGGCTGGACAGGTTCGAATCTCTCAGTTCTAGTGAAGGGAAATTTGTAACCCAACAGCTGATGAAGACGTTCTGCACGATTGTGTGCTTTCAGCTTTGGGGGGAAGCTGCGTGTGGGACTGATGGTCAAGTGTCTGTATAGTGTAGGTTCGCAGGAACATGACGTGCTGCAAGTTTTGTCTCTGCAACGATGACCAGGTGAGCTAATGACCACTAATATATTTGCTAAGCTGCTGTGTAGCTGTTGTGCCTTGTTATGGTCTGTAGTTACATCCAGTGAGTATTCCAACACCATACAACGTTCCGTAGATGAACTCTGCATCCATGGAGACCCTGACCAGGATAAAGACTCCAAGTCCACTGTTTCCTTAATCACGTTACACTGCGCAGTCTATTGTTTTGGGCTGACTGTCCTCGTGGTGTTACTGACGCTGCTTATTACAAGCTTTTTTTTTTTTCTCTCCCCATGTTTATGTGCTGTGTGTGTCTAGCACTCTGGAACCCTGGGTATAATTTCTTTTGCCTTGTGTACAGTGTCAATGTGTTTGAGTGTTACCTCTGTACTTTATATGCAGTCCTTTCTCTCCTGCAGCTTGTTACTGGGCTCTGGATTAGGTACAGGTGAGCCTTGTTTAGACCTCAGTGCAGGGGGGGGTTCGAGGTTGTGTTCGGAAAGCTGAAACGTTTCAGACGTCTGTGTTTAGTCGTGGAAAACATTCACGATGCATCGTAGTTTTAACTGAAGTGCAAGATGCAGTTAACTGAAACACGGTCTTGGGAAAGATTAAAAAAGAAATAATGAATCTCTCTTTCTTTTTTTTTTTTCTAGACCAGGCATTTGTCACCTTGGCCACAAATGATAAATATGCTAAAGGAGCGATGGTCCTTGGGAAGTCCTTGCGGAACCATAAGACCTCCAAGAAGCTGGTGGTGCTCATCGGACCCCATGTGTCAGAACCGTCCAGGTACGCATCCCTTATTGTGTGGGTAGCAGTAAAGCTGGAGTATTGATGTTTTTCCATTTTTATTAATTTGTATGTTTGAATTCAAGGTGTGGTTGGCACGTTTGTTTAGCAGTTAGCATGTCCGCCTAACAGCAAATTGATGCTGGATTTAAGTCCCAAACTCACGAGTTTCTGTGTGGAGTTTGCATGGGTTTCCTCTGGATACTCCGGTTTCCTCCCACAGTCCAAAGACATGTGCTCCAGGCTAATTGGCTGCTCCAAATTGCCCTTGGGTGTGTGTGCAAATGGCTGTGTGTTGACCCAGGATGATCTGATGAACTGTTCAGGATCTACCCATAATTCTCTTGGTGTTAGCTGGGCTCCAGCCTCCCCGTGACCCTAGCAGGAAGACCCTAAAATTTTCTCAGAATGGTCATAAATAACTTGTGCCGATTATTTAACTGAATTTATCACTTAGTATAGTGATTTAATGCTACGCCAATAGCCGAAAGCTACAGTAACGCGTGCTGACCCAAATCGAGGAGGTGGACCTGTCGGTTTGGTCTGCTCAGGACACCTTACTCTTAAAAATGCGACAGGATCTCAAACTTTTACAGGCACTGTACCCCGTGGACCACTGATGCAGTGAATACAGTTATAAAAAGAAGCAGAAAACCCGACCGCTGGCAGCATTGCGACACGTGGGTGTGAGTGTATTACATAATTCTTGGTGTGCGCTTGAGACGACATGTTAGGTAGTAGTGATCGTTTATTCCTGATGTGTCACTTTGGCATCGTACATTCTGAAAAAACCGAGTTTAGTAACACTAGTGGGGAAAGTACTGAACCCATAACCTTTATGCTACTTTCCACTTTTTTGGGTTGGGTGGGTGGTCTGTCACAGGTGTAGTGAACAACCTGAAGATGTGCCTGAAGTAAAATAATCCAGGTCTAATGTTTTTAAGGGAAGGTAATTCAACAGTTAAATCATGTTGCAGGTGGGGGGGGGTTCTCTGTCGGGCACTTGGTTTTAGTTCAGATATCTTGCAGTGCTTTGTGGAAGAAGTCAAGTTTCAAAGTTTAAATCCAACCAAATGTGCTGTAGATGCGTCATCTGGATGTGTGGACTCCAGGTGTTTGGTTTCCATGTGTTTTTAATGCTGTGTAGTACAGATTACTTTGATTTGTGGTGGTAGAAGTAGTGTAATGACTCTGCTGGTGTGTTAGATTTATGTTACACTGACGTGTAGCACAGAAATGGGAGGCATGTAAGGACTACTAGGAGACTTGTAGTGTAAACTGTGTCCTTATTAAATTTACTGCTGTAACTAGAACAAAGGAAACAAGCCACGATCGGAGATGGGGGTGAGTCAGTGATTGTTGCGAATTCAGTGTTCTGAGCCTGAACGTGTGTGATAGTATTAAGCAATTCGCAGGAAGTTGCACATGAAATGCTTGAGTGATGTCCAGGTGTTGCTTTTGTAATCATCCCTGCCTTTACGTGCATGCTGTACTGTGTGTCACTCATCTGGTCATTTAGCTCATTCAGAACGGACTGTTTGGTGGCTGTTGAATGGGTCGTGTGTGGGTTATTGGAGGAAATAATCGTTCATCTAGATGGAAATTTGGTTTGTGAGGGTTGGTACTCGTGAATTCGGTTGAGGCGTTTGCCACGCAGGATCAGTAGTGGAAAACTGTTCAACCCAAGATTTCCCAAGAACTCCATGTTGCAAAGCATTTCTGTCCGCTCCGTGTTGTCCTCAAAAGCTCTCCTTTTTCTTTTGATTTTTAAGCTGAAATACTCAAATATAGACAGTAGCTTTTCTTGGCATTCAAGTCGCTTTTAAGTGTCTGTCCCTAGTCGTCATGGGTTCTAGTCACAGTTGAAGTGGCTTTAAGATTGTTTACGTTCTAAAATGTTTAGCATTTAAACTGATCCTTTTTTATGATAAATAAAACTAATAATAGTAAAGTAATGAAGTAAGAGTTTAAGAAGCTCTTCAGGATGTCGAGACTTTGTCCACGTCAATGCCAAGTCTGTCTCTAGGCTGGAAATAATCCCACGTCTTAACTTGACCTGAAATTTGATACTTCATTGGTGATAAACTTTATATTAAGGGTTTCTATCAGCGGTCAGGTTATAGAAGCAGCTTTGCAGGAGTGGAGATTAACGCTAGTCCGCTGCCCCGTGGAAAGTGAAAAATCTATAGGGTGAGTGAAGTCATCCTGCTGGCGACCTGACAAATCCAATAGGCAAAAATCTAGTGTTCCTGACCAGTAAACATGAAGGAGGACTAGTAGTTTTGTAATTTCACTAGTCCTCTTGGTTGGTAGCTTAGTTTTGCTAAATTCCACCCCTGGCTTTGGGACTGAAAGCTTGCTGGTTCAATTCTCGGACCAGCAGGAGAAATGTGTGGTGGTGGGGGAGTGACTTCATGGCTGAAGTGCCCTTGAGCAAGGCACCTAACCTCCAACTGGTGTGTGTGTGTGTGTGTGTGTGTGTGTGTGTGTGTGTGTGTGTTAAATGGGTTAAATGCAGAAGTCAAACTTTCCCTTGTGGAATTAATACAGTAGAAAATAAAAAAAAGGAACTACTTGGATTAGCATGTTGAGTATCTTTCCTCATTTTCATTGGGGATTGAGTGTGTGTGTGTGTGTGTGTGGGGGGGGGGTACAGGAGTTTTCACTGTACTTGGCCTGTGTTCTAGTGACCTGGTATCAGAATGTATTCACTGATAATGAGTTCAAAGCTCTAAGGCATGTTGGATTGGAGGGGCTGCTAAATACCCTACATGTAAAGAAGTTCTTCAGTAATTATCGCCTCACCTGTTAAAGACTCGATGCAGAACCATTCAAAGACCCGTCTGCCTGCCTGCTTCAGGATCTAATTCTAGGACCTTCTGGTGGAGTTTAAATGGAGCAGGAGCCAGTAAGTTTTAGTGCGACAACTTTAAAAGGAAATAACAGGCCAAGTTTGGCGGCTAGATCCCATTAGGAAGGTCTTGGTTGCCCTTGGCCTTGTTTCAAGGTCACCTTTTCGATGTTCTGCTTGTTAGTGATAACTTAAAGGAAATACCTGTAATGGGTTCCCCTCAGAAAGGTCTTGTGACTTTCCATTTTTTGAGAAATTTTGTCGAATGGTCCTGCCAGTGAGAGCATCGACACCTGTGGGGCGTTTTTCTTTTAAACCCAGAAAGGTTTTCTTCCGCATCATTACAGCTGCTGGAAACCAAGGTCAGGGTTATGTGCTTCCACAGTGACCCGAACCAAGCCAGCCAACTGCGTCCGCTCGCGTTGCATAATGCACACGAGTACCCGTCTTCCACAACTGACTGTTAAATAAACCACTTCTGTGAGGGCAAGACGTCTCCATGTAAGTGCAGGAGTGATGACCTTGCGAACTTGTCCTTGGTAGTAATGCGTTACGTTGCTCGTACAGGGATTATTTTTAATTTTTGTGCTGCAATGCAATTTTTTCCGGACATGCCCTTCTGGAGGTCTGTCTCTCTTGACTCGTTCCCTCACTCTTCCAAGTGGCTGTCTGTTAAATCTCACTCCATCTCCTGGAGTAATAACTCTCTCCTGAGATGTCGACTTGGCCTTTGGCGTCAGGGAGTCCCTCGAGGGAGGGTGGCCAACACTCCTGGATATAAGAGCCATTTCTGGTAGGTATCTGGTGTCATCTTTTGGTCCGCAGTGGTACTCCTGTCCAGAGAGCTGGTTTTGCTACGGTGCTTTTGAGTCAGGGTTTTGTTCTGTTCTAGTTTTTAGTGAACTCGGATGACTTAACAGGCTTCATCGGCTGCACTGTATTGCGATTTCTTTCCACTTTTTTGCATTACTGAGCTGGTTTGTGTGCAACATCCTGTCACTTTTACAATCCAGTTGTCTTGGTGAGTTTTGGTTATCACTGATCTAACTAATCTGCGTCCTGTTAAACCCCGTTCACCTTCAGCTTCCACAGCAGCTAATCTGGATTTAACCACAGCTACGCCTTTCTGGAGCTAATATTCCTCTGGGTTTTGGGAAACGGATGATTTCGAGTTTGTAGAAAGTGGTCTGAGGGTTACAGAGCATTTATGTCCATATAGAGAGCCAGCACACGTGTGTGTGTGTGTGTGTGTGAGTGAGTGAACATGCACTCATCCAGTCAAGTAGGGAGGCAGGTTTTCTTGACTTTTCTTAATCACACCTTCAGAACATGTAAAAGTGAGCTTTTTCCTGTTCTCAGGAGGCTGCGTACCCTCTGTGTCTCAAGGAGGCTGCGTTTCCAGGCTAATCACAGACCTTAAGGTTCTGTTTCAGGGGGTCCTCTGTTCTCACTGCTTAGCTTCAACTTTTGGGATCCTTGTATCTTTTGGTTTGAATGGATCAAAATCGCGTACATGTTTACTTGTGCGTTAATGACATTATTCATGGACTTTAATTTATTTATTTTTTTTTAAAAAAAAAGCTGCCCAGAAAACGGTTGAAACGGAAGCTGTTGGCCTAAAATCTGGCAAGCAGTTAATATGCCAGCATCAACCTAAACACAAGACCAGACAAATCCCTCATGATGTGTCTTTACATGGCTGCCATATTACCAAGAACTAAAATCTGCTGTTCCAGTAAGATGAGTGTTGGGTGTTGTGTTTCAACCTGCTCCAACAAGGGAAAGTACCTCTAAACTACAAGGAATAGCATTTCACCCATAAGTATTGTATCTACAGAATAATTATTGCGTTCTTTATGAAAGTCCAATATTTGTTGAATTTTATTTGTATCCGGGTATTTTACCAGCTCGTGTAACGATATGACTCCAATAAAGTGCAAAATGAAGCTGAATTTCTCAATTCTGCAGCTTGTTTCCATTTATAAAGCCTAGTTATCGAGTGTAAACCAGTCTCTGGTAGGATGGTGGCAACTCTGGCACATTCCGAATACATGCGATGTACCAATTTGCCCCGGTCTTGTGTTGACGTCTGAGTGCTGTCTTCTCCTTTAACCCTTTGGAAAAGGAAATAGGGATACTGAACAAGTGCGGCGTATAAATCTTTCCCTGGGAGTCCACGGCGTAAGCTCAGATTCTTCTATACACCAGGTCAACTTCACTTCGGTTAAACACAGTAACTGCTAGTTATTTGGTTCTTTCACCAGTAGGCTGTGGTTAGAAGTTTGTGCCGGGATGGAAGCGGTTAATTTTTTTTATTAATCTAACGCTCACGTGAAAAGGGGAAACTATACGGGACCCACTCCAGCATAATACGGATTAAGTCGCAAGGTCATGTTTTGTATGAGCCGATGTAAGTTTGAAAATGTGGTATCGCCAAAACATCCTTCAAAGCACAATCTTCACCATAACCACAAACACAGGTATTTCTCCTGGCTCTAGAAATTCCCTTGACGCAAGTATTGACGGCATCTTTTTCTTACCCTCGTCTACCATCAGAGCAAAATAAAGTGAGATCTGGTTTTAATGCCCCACGAATTCATTCTAACACAGTAGCAGCAGTGTCAATTCCGCTCATTGATATTTCGTTACTGACCCGGTTCTTGATGCTCGTCCTCTCTCAGGTTGTACTCATTTCTTTTCCCTCATGATCGCGTGCGAGAGATCAAGAAATCCTTTGAATCTCTCTTGCTCTTTGCATGAGAAAGCAGTCTGGTGTGAGGCTGACGTGCATACCAGGTCTTTTGAGATTACTGTCCCTTTTCAGTGTTACATTTATACAGTATTCAGTCATGTGTTTTACTCCTTGACCTTCCAAACTATTTTTTTGAATATGTGAATACATCTTGGGCAGCAACATGTGCCGATCACATCCTGTCCAATATTTAAATAGGGAATAGTCATCTGGAAAGCTATTAAAACTTCTCTTCAGGGCTCCAACTAAACCCTCCCATGACTTCAGAGGCCCTTCCACATGCCGAACAGGGAGATATTAGATGAGATTTCCCAACCGCAGGTGAGACAGTGATTGGTTGTTTTTTACATTACAACAGCAACCATAGGCTTATCTATTTAACATTTTTTTTTTTTTCAGATATTGTTTGTGAACAACTTAAAGAGGGGCTTGGTAAATTTGTAACCGGCATGTTCTGGAAGCCCCGCCCACTTCCCCTTCTCACACGGTCAATGTGCAGAGGCTCCCTCAGGCCACCAATAAAATTTGGTGTTTTTAAGCCCCTGCAAGCGCAGTTTGGTTGTGTGAGTGTATATAGAGCACCAGTAATCACCATGTCAGTCTATAGAAGCTTGGAAGTGCAATTCCTCCTAAACTACTTGAAGGATTTTTATGAAACTGGTTTATCTGGGTGGGTTGTATATTCTGTGGGTTTACTCGCCGTTCCAGTTGACTTTGCTGACGTTTATTTTGTGTTAAAGTCTGATATAGGGAATGTAATACAGATTCCTAAAAAAAGTGATCAGTGTCTTCAGAATCGTTTTCGTCTAATTCAAATCTGGCATGTGACAGTGACTCAGAACTCGGTTGTGGCCTCGCGACTATTTAGTTTATGCATGTTTAGGTCGTTTACCACATGACTTGTAGAAAATGAAGTCATGAGCAGCAAGAAATCTAACTAGCACAAGCCTGGTGCACTGCAGCCTTAACTTCAAATACAAATCCTGATTTATATTTAGAAAAAAAATCCCTCATGAGTAAGGGGGACATACCAGTGTTGGGTTGAGCTGAGTTTTTATCCTCTACAGGGCAGTGCTTCAGACGCTGTATGATGAGGTCAGGCTGGTGGACGTGTTGGACAGTGGGGACACCGCGCACCTGGCCATGATGCAGAGACCAGACCTGGGAGTGACCTTCACGAAGCTTCACTGCTGGACCCTCACACACTACTCTAAATGTGTGTTCATGGACGCAGACACTATGGTGAGGGTCGGAATAAGACCGGGCCGGCCAAGCTGAGCCGTTTGTGTGCATTGCTGTCTTCTACAGCTTGCACAGCTGGTTTAATCATAGGGTCTGTGTTAACGTTCAAGGTTCTGTAGTCATTCTTATCTTGAGTGATGGTTGTCTGTGTGTGACCTTTTACTTAACCAACGTTAGTTCATGTGGTCTATCAGAAAGTCGTGGGACATCATGACCGAGATGTAGCACATGGAATCTGGCCCCCAAGTGGAGCACTGTTAAGTGCTGAGCTCATTACATGAGACAGACAAGCAGGATTTTTTTTGTGTGGTTTTTTTTATTTATTTATTTTTTTTTGTTTTTTAATTTAATTTATTTATTTTTAATTCTTATACTGAGTAGCAGGTGAAAAGTTTTCCGGTGCTCAGCTGTGATGTATCTGATCACATCAGTTATACTGTACCTATCAATGTCTCTGGAGAACAAGGGGAACGCGTCTAGTTTTGAGAATGCAGTCCTGTCCTAAGTCGGGATGTGGTGGCACTTGATCTGTCTGGGGTAAGAGATACCCGTTTTCAGATTTAATTATTCCTTTTTTTTTTTTTTTTTCTTTTTCCCTCCCCCCCAGACACCAGTGGCGCACCAAAGTATGATTTTATTTTATTTATTTTTTTAACTAATCCTAAACCACCACAGCTGCTTCCCCACCTCCCCCAGGAACACAGATTTTTGAGCTTGCCTCTTACTTCCTCCTCCCATTTATTGTCTTTTTGCTGTGTGCCCACTCTCTGCTCTGATTGGTTGCCTGTAAGCCCCAGGCTCAGTGTGCAGGGAAGGGAGGATGGGTCAGCTAATCAAGGCCCAGCGTCACCCTCTAATTTGCACCCCCCACCCACACAAGAAGTGGAAGCTCAGGTGTTTAACATGGATATTGAACATGAAAGTGTTCTATGAGTCAAGGATCCTAAGCAACCCCCCCCCACCCCCCCCCCCACACACACACACACACTTGAGTTCAGTTTAGGAGGCAATTCTTGGTCCTTTGCCAGTTAAACCGATCTGATCTCCAGGATTATCAGGCTGAAAAGGGTTTACTGGAGAGAGATCTTTTTAGCTGTAAATGTTTACATGTATGTAGCTGTAATGGGTTGAGTCCATGACTCCATGTCATGATGTCCTGACAGTGACACGATAACCCCCACCCTTTGTTTTCTCTCCTGCCCACGGAGCTTTATGCACCACTTCATGTTTATATAATTTATGCTTTTATTGTTTAGTTTATTTTAGATTGTAGGTGGTATTTTTTTATTTTTTTTGTGTGTGTAAAGCCTCTGAACTGATGTTTTCTAATTACATTTTTTTAAATACATTTTTTTTTTTTCTTGCTTCAGTCAGAAAAGTTGTTTAAACCTAATTGGTAATTAAAAAATCCAAAGGATCTTTATCAGGTAATTATCAGTTTCAGAAACGAATAACACAGTATTCTTAGTGTAGCTTATGCACGCTCATTACAGGTGGTATAAACAAACATTCAAATACTTTTGACTAGTTCTTAAATTAAGGCTTTAATGTGTTGATTTTAAACAGCTGTTTATAAAAAAATTAAAAACTCTTTATGCACAGATGTTGGTGTTATTTTGTGTGTGTAGGTGGTAGCGAATATTGATGAGCTGTTTGACAGAGAGGAGTTATCAGCAGCTCCAGATCCTGGATGGCCCGACTGCTTCAACTCTGGTGTTTTTGTCTTCCGACCCTCCAACGAGACCTACGATAAACTCCTTCAGTACTGTACAGAGCACGGCAGCTTCGACGGCAAGTGTTTGTTTGTGTGTGTGTGTTCCTTTATACCACCCTTATTTACTGCAGGCTGGTCTGCTCAGGCATGATCTCTCCCTGGATTGTACATGTGGTTTGTAGCTTGAGGCACAGTTTATCTTGGTTTTGTCCTTTATTGCTCTGTGGGCTGAGTCAAGTTCATCTTGAGGTTTGATCCAAGCCCTGAAGCTGCAGGAACCCAGATATGTGCACTCAAATGTAGATGTTCTGCACATGTTCCTGAACGTTATCAGTGATTGCTGTTTTTTTTTGACAAGCTAAACAAAATTGCTTTGCAATCAAGATGTTCTGGATCCAGGCCAGCTTGCTGGTGTAGTGGTTAGCAGGTCTGCCTCACGGCAAGATGGTCCTCAGGCATTTTAGTTAACATGTTCTCCCCTTGTATGCATGGGTTTCTTCTGGGTACTCTGGTTTCCTCAAGCAAGCCAAAGACATGCACATTAGGCTATTTGGGTGTTCCAAATTGCCCCAAGTTGTGAATGTAAATGGTTGTGTTGGCCTTGGATGGTCTGGCAGACTGTTCAGGGTGTACCCCCACCTTTGCTAGTGTCAGCTGAGATGGGCTTGCTCTAGTAGTATGAGTAAGTGGCTCAGCAAATAAAATGACAAAGAATTCTGGATCCATGAATGTCTTAAAGATTCTTTAACATTGTGAGCCTTTTTCTTTTTTTTTTAATTTTCTTTTTTTTTTTTTTTTTTTTTTGGGTGGAGGATTCTTGGTTGGTGGAGGTTTGCACTCCAGTGCTGTAGTTTTTAGAATGAGATTGTCATTTGCTTTTGCTGTTCGAAGCACAAGCTGTGTGTTCTGTAAAGTAACCGGTGCACAACTAATTGCTCTATTTAGGGCTCTCTGCCTCATTGGATCAGAACCAAGTTGTAAAAACAAGGATGTTAAGAACCGAACACCACTAACTTTCCAAATGCACGTAGTAATCCAAGCTGGTAAATGGGGTCAGTTCCCAGTGGTGGGTTATTAAAAGGGTCTACTTCACTCCAGACTTTCATTTTTACATTGCAAAAGTTGATTGGCTGGTTGGGAAAAATTTTGGCCCTTTTTAAATTTTTTTTGTCCCCCTCCCCCATTTTGGACCCTGATTAAAGACTGAACTGGATGAAAGCTTTCAGTATGGCTTGGTGAGGCATGTTCTGGAACCGCTAAAGGGTGCTGAACTGAACATGGTGTTGAACAGAAATTCCTGTGCTGGTGCTGTTTGTGTATTTTTATAATTCACTTCTCGGTGTACACACGTCTACATTAGTGTACAGAAGTTGTGAAAAATGCTCAGCTGTTTACCCGGTGAAGAATCGAGTCTTTTCTGAGCCGCTTTGCTCTGCCCATGTCCAGTCTTGGCTCGTGGCCATGGTTTCTCTGCAGATCTGTTTTCCGTCTGGGTGTGGCGCTTTTGAATGGACCCATTCTCCCCATGGACTGCTTTCTCAAACCGTGTTCCACGTTCCTGCCATCTGTTCAAGCCGAAATCTCTCTGATAGACAACTTTTACGCTTCGTGACCTGGTGGTTTTGTCCTTGCTAATGCTGACAGGTGTTATTTTCACTGTCCTGTTTCATTATGGCTGATGAATGAATATGTGAAGCTGTTTTTCCTCCCTTCATGGGTGTTGTGCAACACAACGGCTCCTAGGGTGTATCCATGACTCTCAGTGTTGTTCCTCCACTCATGGAATTTGGCACAGGGGCCATTTGCAACAAAAAGCCTTTTCATGCTGTTTCTGTACTGCTAGGCTTTATTTAAAGTTGTCACTTGTTTAATAGGGTTATTAATGCACCACTTTATCGTCAGTTGTGTTTACGAAAGAGTGCTGAATGTGACCTTGTGGAAAAACTGGGCCAATGGACAGAGCTGAGCTGCTGATATACTGTACCTTAGTTGCAGTAAGCATGGAGGTAACTGGGAGAAGAGTCTTTATGTATTTATGTGCGTTTTTAAATCTGGATTTAAGCTCCTTAGGACCATTAGAAGGACCTTTTGGAAGTCTTTCTGAAATATTCTGATACTGGTTCACTAGGATCCAGGCTACAGATGCCACGTGTTAAACTCCAGCGCATGAAAAGGACTTTGTGGTCAGCTTGGATAAAACTGTAGGTACATCTCAAAACCCTTGATTGGTCCTTTCTTTGCTTGAACCTGATCTTGTCTGGCGGTTGCAGTTCTCTTATTTGTGCATCGAGGGACAAGGATACACGAGAGCAGCTTTCCTGGAAGAGCTGCACACCAGTGTACAAATACTTTGCTGCTTATGTTGGCCACTTTTTACACCGCAGCTCGGAGGTGCCGTCGTTATCAGAGACAGACGTTACTCCACATGACTTTACAGGAAATGTCAGGAAACTAATTTCTTCGATTCTCCTATTAAGGCCACAGACTGCGAAAGCATCACAAAAGCAGCAATTGTTCACCCAGCAACACGTTAGAGTAGTCTGAGGTCATGTTTATGAAAGGTTACATGGCTTCTTAACTGAAACAAGACTCATGCTGACTAACTTTTACTCTAAAATTGCTTTTTACAGCATGATTGTAATTCTGCTGTAGGAAGTCCATCACTTTTCTCAAAATTCACAAAGTTCTCCATAGCAAAAGAAGCATCAGTATTTCTTATCCCTGCTTGTTCTAATCAATTCTGTTCTGGCATGACCCATTTTTGGCGGCGCCATTTCATATGGGTCAATGAGAGACCAAAACAATCCGCACGAGGTCATACACACAGACAGTAGCGAAATGCAGCACTCACAGCAAAGCAAACACAATTGGTACCCTGAGCTGTGATGTGTTGCTGTTTATAAATACACTGCTGGATGTGCGTTCCACCAATCACAATACAGGGGGTAGGGACCTGTTCAAGTTTGTCCTTTTTTTTACTGGAGCGGAAACAGGATTTAACGCAGTGGGCTGGGCTTTAAGATGTGAGGAAAATCAAAACACCCGTCCCACTACCAACATGGACCAAAAAAAAAAAAAAAAAACAGAAGTAAGACCGACTATGTCACAATGACCTGCTGTAAACTTTTTGTAACATGGGCACAACAAAAATGTAATGGATTAATTCTAGACTCTGAATTTCTGCATGAACATGACGTGTAACTGGGCCTGTCAGGATTGTCCATCGCCACGTTGTACAAATAATGCAAATAATCGCAATCATTTTTCTGACCACAGCTAGTTAATATAATGTGCTTATTTGCATATAAAAAATAACTGCTGAGTGTCTTCCTGGGTCTGTTGAAGCTCACTGTTTCTCTGACACGGTGTGGCGCGCTACATCTCCGATGCATAGAGTTAACGAGATGATCAGTAGTGGCCTGTGGAGTGTTGTCCCATTCCTCCTGCAGTACAACTTGGAGCTGGGCCATGTTTTCTGTAACCGGAACACGTCGTCTCGCCTGCTGATCCAGAGCATCCTAAAAACTCTTCTCATCCGGCCAATGGTGGAATGATGCACATTCAAGTGTACTGACACTGCTGTCACAGACATCCCAGCATTCAACATGCCAATGGCACTCATGACTTGTCATCTGTGGCATTGTGACTGGTGACAAAAGTGCACATTTCATGCTGACTGACCAACTCGGTGTTATGCCATGATGGTTGGAATAACTTGGTGATTGCATAATCTCACAGGGATGTGGTATGAGAAGTGGGTCAGCAGAACGATTCATTCTGTCCGCCAATAAACCTGTTGAGTATATTTCATTATAGATGAATTTAACTCTGTTTTTATGTTTTTATTTAGCGAACAATATCTGAGACACCAACATTGGGTCAAATGAGTGTCTGTATAAACTATCAGAATCACATCAGGTAACAATTAGAGAATATCAGAATAAAATGGGCTGGAACATTGGAATATAATCGGCTCAAACTGATGTCATATATTATTGCTATATATGTCAAATATTATTGCTAATTGACAGTTTCTGGGACAATATCTGTGTTCTAGCAAATAAGTTATCGTAACAGGCCTAGTGTTAACTTGGAAAAATCTGGAAGATGCATTAATTTCCATTGACGGAGAAGATTTGGGTTTAATTTGCTGTGGTGATGCAGTTTCGTGGTATCTCTGGCAGGAGCTTTGAGTGGTTTCAGAGGCCTGGCCTAAGCGAACAAACTTACCAGAGATGAAATATCTTGACTGTATCCTGTTCTTAATTGCCTGTTTTATTTGTTGTACTTCCAGGGTACTTTTTTATTTTTATTTTTTTTGGTTAAGGAGTCATCTAGGAGTCCTGACGTATTTGGTAACCAGTCGTGTTCCCATGAGAATGAAACAAAAATGGTCTGAAGATATGGGAGTCGTTGTAACAGTGCTACATTATTTTTAGGATTGGTCAGTGGTATGTAAGACTTGAACTCTGTTTGACCGCTCAATGTTTTCTGTTTTAGTCTTCACTGGATAGCATGGAGCTTGGTTGAAGGGAGTCTTGCCGGTATTGTGCGGATGTGGGTAGAAAATGTGACGGGATCACTCTTCAGGCCCAACTTTGCATCTTGTGAGAATACTGTAATGACTCAGATAAGCAATAGATCTACAAAAATGAATTCTGGTAAGAATCTCTAAACCGGAACCGTGCGTGCAGGATTTCTGATCAGAGGAAGGTCATGTCCTGTTGGGTCTGGATTGGAGCAGGAATGCCAGATAAATCCATGGAGTGACCTCGAGGGGCTATTTTATTATTTCCTCCAGTGCTTATGAACGCTCGAGCTCTTGCCCTCATCCTCTGCCAGACTAAAGCAGCGGTTGGTGAGGTACACTCTTCCAAAGCCCTGTTCATCCTCTCAAAATGAAGAGTGTGAAACTCTTGCGATGTTTGTGGAGCCTCTTGCACGCTTGGGGGTTTTGCTAAGCCGTGCCAAGCTGCTGAGAGCGTGCCTATTTTAAAATGTAGGGTCCCCATCTGTCAGTGACTTATTAGCTTAAGTAGAGCAAACAAACCTGCATATAACTGTTGTATTTATGCCTTGCTCGATGGTTTGTGGCATGGTCTCTGGGAAACCTTACAGTTGAGGTGCTGTCTGTGTAATTTGTAGATGTTTATTTGGCTAGAAATGGCCTCCTGGGTAAAGACGTTGCTAGCGCCTGCTGCTAACATGACGGTGCTGATTTATTTATTTTCTTCCCCTCGGTGTTCTCTCATTGCTTTGTGAGCTGGTTGAGGTTTTAAGGATCGGGAAGCTTTTGTCCTTGCGTGCATAGTGATGCGAATCTCTGAACTGCTGGGCACTTGAGCAACGCCTTTTAAAATTTATTCTGATTCAGTAATTCTTGAATCAAAATACAATATAGTTTGGCATGTGCAATCAAGCTGATGGTATCATCACCTAGGTTTTGTTTGTTGATTTGGACTGCAAACACGGTTATGGAACTTTCAGTTCATGTATGTACTTGCCTTGACTGAACAGTCTGTCATGGGTAAAATATTGTCACCCTCAAAGTGCCACGTTTTTTTGTTTTTGTTTTAGGAAACAATGACTTGGGCAGGTGTGCATTTAGAAAATAAAGTATGTGAGGGTTTTTTTTTTTTTTTTTTTTTTTTTTTTTTTTTTTTTTTTTTTTTTTTTTTTTTTTTTGGAGACTTTTCAGTGACCTTCCTTGCCTTCAGTGTACAATTGTTGTTTTATCAACCATGCAGTCTTGGGCAGGAAGCTTATTTAAAAACTAAAAATGTGGGCCTATAAATGTGGTGATCTTTTCTTAGAAGTTCAGTTTTTCCTATCACAATGTATTCTATAGCACAGACTGACATTTTAAACCCGGCTCTCCTTTTGCAGGTCCATGAGGTCATGATTAATGTGGAAGTGTTGGACCTGTACTGTGTGTGAAATGCTATTCCTGTTCCATATAGTGTGTGTGCAGAGAAGCAGTCTGAATGTGTGGGACTATTTTAAAATGGAGTCAGTAGGGTGTGTGTGTATGTGTTGGTATTAAGGTCAGAATGTTGAATTACCATATTAATATCAACACTATTCATTTTTACTATATTAAACCCATTCAGAGTGTTAGTGTATATACTACATGGAAATGCAAAGAAAAGCTAACTAATTTATTTTATTTTTTTTGTTAATCCTGAATGAGGTAGGTCAGGTGAGCTTCTTGCTCTCTAATCTGGAAAGCATGCTACCCTTCTCACTTACTATAAATTAAAACAAGACCGGCAGAAAGAATCCTTCATAAAGCGCCATGATCATGCTTGCTCTAAGTGACTATGACAAACTGAGCGTTTTGATTCCGGTGTTATCCACTCGGATAAAAAACTCCAGCACAAATGTGTCCATCCTTAAAGGAATTTAGTGTTTATTCTTAGTGACTTATCTGCCTTTCATGCCAGAGTTTATCTCTGAATGGAGCTCTGGTGATGCACAACAGTATGAATGAATGCTTTGAGAGTATGACCTTGAATTTTGTGTGTTTATACCTGATTTGATGGCAAAGAACCGAAGTATTTAAGTGTCAGGTGAGGAAGGGTAATTGAGACCACTTGGTGCTCTACCAGGGGCCAGACTGTGTCCCTCTGTATGTCATTGGGGCAGCCAGGGCCTAATGGTTAGAGAAGTGGGTTTGGGACCTTAAGGTCGCTGGTTCTAATCCCAAACCAGCGGGACGAATGTGTGGCGGAGGAGCGAGTGAGTAGGTGTCTTCCCTTCCTCCACCTTCATGGCTGAAGTGCCCTTGAGCAAGGTGACTAACCCCAAAACTGCTCTCTGGGTGCTGCAGTGTGGCAGCCCACTGCTGTGTGTGTGCGCCCACTCACTTTGCATAGGTTAAATGCAGAAACTAAATTTCCCTTGAGGCTTAATGTAGTACTAAAGTTAAGTTTATATATAGATAAATATTTTTTTTGATGTCCTACCAGTGAATAATGCGCTTCTAGTTTTCAAAGCGTTTTACTAATACCACGTAATGTCTGTTTAAGCCTGTAAACCTTAAACACATCCACCTGTAGTCTGTCTGTCTGCCTAAATTCGCCGATCGATGATCTGGTCGTTTTCACTGAAATAAAGCAGCCGGATCACCAAATGTTTCCAAGAGGATTACAGCCTTTCATCCTTTTGTGCGGTTTGTGTCAGAGTGGCCGAAGCACAACCAGCAGCAACTTGAGTATGCACGCCAGGAAAACGTTCAGACCTTCTTCCCCAGCCTGTACTTGATCCAGTCATCCTGACATGCCATCTGTCTTGCATGGTCATGCTCCTTTAAAAGCTATGAGCTTGGATGGTGGATTGTGGAAATTTAGGCTTCTGTTCTTTTGCTCCAGGCTTTACACCATCGTGGTTTTAATTACCCAAAAACACATTGGATTCCTGTTCTTGCACCACTGTGTCTCAGGTATATCGTGTTGGATCAAGTCTACACTGAAATGGAATTTTGGTTCACTTGATATCTGAGCTGTTTGACATCCCGATCTTTTTTTTTTTTTTTTACATTCTCATTGTCGCTTCATTAACATTTGATGCAATGTTCAGCTCAATTTGAGTTCCAGTGCTATACGATGAGGCCAGCCTGTTGAATGTGCACTTGTCTTCTCTGCAGGTGGAGATCAGGGAGTACTCAATGGTTACTTCAGTGACTGGGCTACAGCGGACATCCAGAAACACCTCCCGTTTATCTACAATATGAGCAGCATCGCGATCTACACTTATCTCCCTGCCTTTAAACAGTAAGTACCTGGATTATATAGAACTCCTACACCATGCCTATGAGTTTGAAGACCAGCGTGTTGAGCCTGGAGTGTAAAGTTACAAGTGCAGGTCACATGAACGCTAGCCTGTGACGTCATGGCAGGAGGCTCAGGTTACAGGTAGGACCATGTGCTCCGTTGGCTGAGAAAGCGAGACCTGTCGGAGATTAAGTGTCCGGCTGTGTATGTGTGTGTGACTGACTCCACCAGCTGAAAATAGCGTGGCCGGGTTGAAGGGTCTCAGTTCTATGAGCTTGAGGAACTGGGACTCCCTTTTAGCTACCAGGGATCAAGGGCTTAGTTTAACTTCTATTTAAAAGGCCGCCGCGATCGCTGGAAACGTGTTACAGACTTGCAGCTAATCTAATAACAGTTTGGTTTCCATGACCGGGATGGGTCTTGTGGTCCTTGTGCCATGGATATGGACTGGGAGGGAATTTTTGTCCTGGTGTTTAAAAGCCACTGATCCTGACCCAGCCGTCTGATGGAAGCACTAGATAAGGAATGTTCATCATGCAACAGTTGGCTGCTTGTTGATTACGTGGCTCCGTAAACGGTTACTCTGATCATGGCGTGACTTGCTATTGACGTCTCTGAATTACTAGAGTTCTTGCTGATCTTAGTAATCGCAGATTAGCTAACTCTTAGTAATCACAGTCATGGCGACTGTGATGGTGCGAGTTTTTGTTTGTGTGTGGGGGTTTCAAGCCCCACTGTCACCAGGGTGTTCTTTGCCCTCACCCAGAGTCGGCTGGGTTGGCGCTAGCCTCCCTGTGACCCTAATTAGGGTTAAACAGTTAAGGTTAAGAAAATTAATGAATGAAAATGGATGCAGGCCATGATACCCTGACAATCGGATTTCTGAGGAGTAAAAACCATGGAGTGAATCTAAATGTTTAGGAATGTCACCTTCGAAAGGGCAAACGGTGAACTCGGTGTCATGAGCTGAATCTCAATCCAGCTCGCTAACTCAAACAAGAACCAGGGACACATCTGGCTCAAAGCGCCAGTTGAATTTTGTATTTTCTGTTGTATTGAACGTTATTGACCAATTAAGTATCGCCATGGATACAGTCAGGAGAACTTCTACAGACACTGCATCACCACGTCCTTTTCTCAGGTATGGTGCAAACGCCAAGGTGGTGCACTTCCTGGGAAAGACGAAGCCATGGAGCTACACCTACGACCCTAATCAGAGGAAAGTGCAAGGGAACGTGCAGGAGGCCTCATCGCACCCCGGTTACCTCCTGGAGTGGTGGAGGCTTTACAGCAGCTGTGTGCTTCCCCTGAAGCCGCAGGAACACCCTGACCAGCCCTTTGAATTTCATGTTCAGGTGAGAGCTACAGTTTCTCAGTAACATAATCCGATTTTATTTTATCTTAATGTTAAATTGAAAGTTAAGGGCGGTTTATTGTTGCTGTAACGTAACAGCTCTAAGACATTAGTTTGAAATGTGACGCAGCCCGAAAGGAATCTAGCTACGGAAGAAATCTAACCAATTTCCTCTGGGGTAAATAAAGGAGTCTGATTATAGACTCAAACCAGGAATTGGTTTTGGACCATGTGCTGGTCGCCAAAGCAGAAGAAACATTCGCCATATGAATATTTGAGCTGGTACAATCTCGGGTTACTCCAGTGATGGAGGGTTTTCTTGTAAAGTGGAGTTTAATAATTTTCCATGTTTTCACATTTCACTTTCTTTCCCAGCAGGAGGAGTCTCAGCCTCAAGCCCTGCCCGGCCCGCCTCCTCTCTCCTCCGCGGAGCGTAAACAGCGCTGGGAACAGGGCCAAGCTGACTACATGGGAATGGACTCTTTTGACAACATTGAGAAAAAGCTTTCTGCTTTCCTGAAGTAAGGAACGGGGATGGAGTTTTAGAGATGGCTTTGAACCGCGAGTGCAGATCCCGGGGCTCCAGTGCCATCCTGACTGATTTTCCTTCAGCTATGCAGAACAGTCACTGCGGCGTGCCAACCCTCGCCACCGATTTTCCTTTCTTAAAACTTTTTTCTACACTGTGAACCTGGTATTCATTTTGACTCCATGCACGTCACCAAAAACGAAACCCAGTACATTTTTATTTTATCTCCCCCCCCCCCCCC
>JAOUQZ010000044.1:7398351-7419342 GCA_028564935.1 Neosilurus hyrtlii
TATATATATATATAATCTACAATAACTAGAAGGGTACTCAGAGTGGAAGGTACTCCATCATGCAGCATTGATAATGTAGCAAATAGGCTCTATAAAGGTACTGGGGTTAATTACCCATGTGCTCAACTTACGGTACACTTTATAGTACGTGGATGTGACCAAGTAAGTGAAAAAAACTGTCTCATTTGAAGGTTTTGACCTTTCAAGGTCACTCAAGGTCAAAGGTGATTGTCTTGTTTGCATGCCCATGTAAGGTTTCCTGTTAATGTTTTGTAGCGGTATGCTTATCGTCACTCGTATTTAAAGTTAGACTAGCTCTATCTCCAAATCTTTGCGACCTTGCTATGAACTTGACCTTTGATCTTGACATTCACAAATCAAAAACTTTCTGGGAAACCAAGTTTCATGAAAGTCTATGCATGCGTTAGATGTAATTACAGTACTTGTTTGTGTGCAAGGCAGGTCTGTGTTTCTGCCCCTAGGGGGGAAAACGACTGCTAACCTCCGCAGTTCAGCACGCCGCTAGTAATCCACGGGATGAAATGACCAGTTTTGTGCTTTTTTCCATACACACAAATTATGCTGTGAGGATGACCAACATGGTTAATGTATATACACTATTGATATGTGGTGGATGTTGACCACTGGCATATTCCTTTAATATCATTGATTAATAATCACAGTTACGACACTCGGCTATCATTTGTACATCTACAGATCAGTCACTAATCACCGCAGCAGTATCACGTACCTTAACAGAGCAGATCAGTGTTAGAAGTAATTATTGAGATGATACGCTCAGTACTCACTCTCTTCCTATCTGTATATATAAATATATAAAGATATATATATATGTATTTTCATAAAACACGTGGAGCATATAAAGGGTTCCCTTTGACGTCATTTACCTGGCGTGGTCGTACAGGGTTGCGTTTTTGCACTTGGGGAGGATGTGGATCTGTGTGAAGTGTCTGCGGTCTTTTTGAGAGCATCTGCCTCAGCTTGAAGAGTACAGACCACCACTAGGTAAAACAGGATGCTTGTGGCTGTGCCCAGACTTCATTAGAAGAATTATGTAGCAGTTTGTGCAACATAATATAACAAAGTATTGATGAGCCCTATGAGTGTATATAATGAGGCGGATCACTCAGTGGGCCTCGTTGAGCACTTGAGATCTTTTAGTGTAGTTATAGAGTGTGGAAGTGTTTTCATAAGACAATCGCCAACTAAAATATCACACCAGATTTAAAAACGAGGGATTTTTTTTAGAGAATGTGTAAAAAAAAAGGCTAAAGCTCACAGTAAGCCGAATACAAAACGGTGTTAAAACTCTGAAAGAGTGCCTTCTAATTTTATGGGGTGTTATTACTTATGTTTTTATGGACTTGTTCTGGAATCCCTTCCTGTCTTAATTCCCCTCCAAATGATTTACAAATAAATCCAACAATATCCACTTTGACAAATGAGTGGCGTTTTCTTCTGGAAGGAAAAAGCTGCCGTAGAGATACCATCAGCAAGTATGAAGTGTTTCTGGTTCAGCCACTAGAGGGAGCTGCTGCACCACTGCGAAAACAGAAACTGTTGTGATTTTTGATTCGTCGATGTTGAATACTTTTATTATGATGTGATTCTAAAGCTGCTGCTATCACAGGTGTTCGACTTTTCCTCAACCACCCCATCTAAGTCAGCTTTCCTTCTTACTCACTCACCCATTTCGCAAATCCTATTAGGGGCGCAGGGAGGTTGGAGCCTATCTCAGCCAACACTGAACGAAGACGGGGTACATCCTGAACAGCTCGTCACAGCGTTGCAGAGCCAGATAACGCTCATGGGTAATTAAGAATAGCCAATTAGCCTAGTGCACGTTTTTGGACTGTTGGAGGAAACCAGAGTACCCAGAGGAAACTCACACGCAAGCACACAGGAGAACATGCAAACTCCACACAGAATCGCCCTCGCTGAGCCCAGGACCTTCTCTCGTTTTACCTCTTATTTAAAGAAAATGATGGAATCATTAGTAATATTTAAACTGAAACCCAAAAATACTGAGGCTCATACACCACTGCTCAGACTCGCACACAATAAAGTACACACAGTCTATCTCAGGTACACAGACAAACTTTCGTTGAGCAAAAAAATACAAGACATGAACAACTCATTAAACGGATGTTTAAACTAATCAGACAGGTGATACAAAAAGGAAGTAAGGCTAAAGGCTCTCCAAGAAAATATTTGCGTGTGCAATTTTTTTGGAAGGAGTCTCCAGTGTTAGCACTTTGTACCAGCAAGTTAGTTTTCAGGACAAGAGTCGGAGCTTCACGGTCTCTCTGGAATATGATGAGTTGAGTCTGGTTTGAAATACTGTATAGAAGAAGAAGAGGCTGATGAAAGGATGAACGACTGTTCTATCTCGCTTATACTAGAAGTAAGTTGTCTGGCAGACGCTCCAGGACATTAAATGTAAATGCAGATGGATAAAAATGAACTCCGCCTTTTATTACACCATGCTGTCGCTGATGATGATGACATTTTCTCTCTCTCGATCTATCTATCTATCTACCCATCTCTCTGTCTGTCCATCACTTAAAATTTTCAGATTGATATACAGTAATAGGTTTTCTTTCACAAGCACGAACCCCAAACTTCCTTTGTTTACTAAGAGCATTACACCCATCCATGTTTCAAGCAGGTGACCCAAGCCGAGACGAGAGCATTGACCAAGCCATGGAGGTGTTACAGGACTGGGGCGAGTTATTTGGGTAACGGATCACCTATTATCTAGTACAGTGATAGTAAGTAGAGGTCATAAGCTGAAAAGGATGAAGATAATGAAATCACAGTGTATATAAAGGCTTGTTGTCATCACTGCAGCCTTAAAAGTCTCCTGTAGATGGCAGACTTCATCTGTTTACACACAACTCAGGATACGGCGACCAGGTACAATATTCATTCCCTCATCCATTTGCAGAACCATTTACTCCTACTAGGGTCACGGAGAAGCGGGAGCTTATCTTAGCACACTCAGGGAGAAGGCTTTGCACATTCTGAACAGCTCACCAGACCATCACAGGGCCAACACACACCATGTACATTGACACTCGTACCCAGGGCTGGTTCGGAACACCACATTTTTGTAGTTAGCACGTCCTCCTCACAGCAAAAAGATCCTGGGTTCAAGTCCCAGGCTCGGCAAGGGCGTTTCTGTGTGGAGTTTGCATGTTCTCCCCATGCTTGCGTGGGTTTCCTTTGCGTACCCTGGTTTCCTCCCACAGTTTAAAGACATGGCCATTAGGCTAACTCGCTGTTCCAAATTGCCCCTAGTTTGAACGGTTGTGTGTGTGTTGGTCTTGCAACGGATTGGTTTGCTGGTCAGGGTGTTCCCCAAATTCACCCACAGTCTCCACTACTGCATCATTCTCACTCACTTCCCAAACCGTTTAATCCTACTAGGGTCGCAGGGAAGGCTGGAGCCTATCTCAGCCGACACTGGTCGAAAGCAGTGTACACCTTAAACAGCTCACCAGACTATTGCAGGACAACACACACACACAACCATTTACATTCATACTAACACCAAGGGGCAATTTGGAACAGATAATCAGTGTAATGTGCATGTCTTTGGTCTGTGGGAGGAAACCAGAGTACTTGGAGGCAAGCACAGGAAGTACATGCAAACTCCACACAGGAACGCCCGGGAATTGAACCCAGGACCTTCTTGCTTTGGGGCAGACGTACTAACCGTGACACCACCATGCCGAACCTGTATTATCTCAAAATCAGGAAATCCTGAACGACTAGATGAAAGTCATATCAGTTACCTAGCAACCTGTACAAAGTTATGGCTGATTTATTTAAATTTAAATTAATAAAATGTTCGGCAGTGTAAAGCCATTATTTTTAAGCCATACACCATACAGTGCACAACGTATGGAAGTTATTTTACATACTACTCATTTACATAAACCGAAATCCGCTTCAGTGCCGCTGCCGAGACTCGTTTTGTCTTCACATCAGCTTCTATAAGGATTTCAGTCATTATACAGTATCTTGCAGTACAAATAATTATGATGCTATTATGCTAGCTAGCATTAACAATTAAGCTAATGACGGATTTCAAGCTAAGAAGATATTCAGGCTTCGGTTAGCAGTACAAACAAAATCTTAAGAATAGAATGTTTCGAAGGAGGCAGGGTGGCGAAGGTGACATCCACCTCACATCAAGAAGGTCCTGGGTTCGAGTCCCAGGCTCGGCGAGGGCATTTCTGTATGGAGTTGGCATGTTCTTGCACAGGTTTCCTCCTGGTATGCAGGTTTCCTCCCACAGTCCAAAGACTTGCACATTAGGTTCATTTACATTCATCCATCCACTTACTTGTGATTATCTGAGGTCAGGTCGTGGAGGCAACAGTTTGTAGTGGGGAACCCAGGCAGCCCTCTACCCAGTGACACTCTTTAGCTCCTCCTAGGGAATCCCAAGGTGTTCCCAGGCCAGACGTGGTATATAATCGCTCCAGTGAGTCAAGGGTCCACCCCATGGCCTCCTACTAGTTGGACTTGCCTGGAACACCTCTACAGGGAGGCAACCAGGAGGCATCCTAATCAGATGCCTGAACCACCTCAACTAAAACCTTTCGATGGCTGTTCCAAATTGCCCCTTGGTGTGAGTGAATGTTTATGTGTGTGTGTGTAGCTTTGTGATGGACTTGCGAGCTGTTCAGGGTGTACCCTGCCTTCACCCAGAGTCAGCTGAGATCCTGCGACCTTTCTAGGATTAAGCGCTTCGGTGGATGGGTGAGTTTTGGAGGTTTTGGAGGATTCTGGTTTGGATGCTTTATTCTGATTGGCCAGAAGGTTGATTAATTGACTATTATTTGCCGATGATGAGGAGGATATAACGGAATAGTATTCAATTGCTACTCAATTTAGCAACATCCAGCTTAAAGCTGATTATTGTATATATACTAAACAGGAACATAAAAAGAAAACCAAAACAAGGTGGTTGTTTTTTTTTTTATAGTTTTTTTTTTTAAGTTTCTGGCTCATGCTTCTTTAACCCTGCTTATATGCAGCAAGTCGATCCCACTCACTGGGATCCATACCCCACTTCGACACAGAGTACTTCAGCAGCTCACTGTGTCTCTTCTTTGGAGGACCAACTGATCTGGAGCCATGCGAAAGCTGGGAGAAGTACAGGTGATGATAATCCAGTGTTCTACAGATGTGTCCAGCCCACCTGAGTCGATGGAGGAGAACGACTGACCTTAGGCTGGTAGATGAGGCTGGATTGAGTGTGGAAGCATTTGTTACAGTCTTGCCACTTGATGTGTAGAATTCGTCTCAAGCATTAACACGAAATATGACGCATCTTCGATTCATGTTTACACTTTAGGAAAGTCTGTTGGGCTTTTTGCACCCGGACCTTCTGGCTCATCAGACCGGAGCTTATTACTGGTTTCTGTAGCGTGACGCGACTAGGAGCGGGCAGTGGTGGCTCACTGGTGAAGGCTATGGGTTCCTAATCAGAAGGTTGAGAGTTCAAGCCCCAGGCCCAGCAATCTGTCACTCTTGGGCCCTTGAGAAAAGCCCTTTTCCCTCATTTCGCGCTGGATAAGGGCGTCTACCAAATACCCAAAATGGAAATAGGGACGCTCTTCAGGACATTGCGGCCAATGCAGGGGTCATTGCCTCTCCCACTCTGGGGTAAACAAGTGGTTTTAGAATGAACTCTTGGCCGACACAATTTTATTTCCGAGAGAAACGCTGTAATTCATCTAGATTTATATTTACAGCATTTGGTAGACGCCCTCATCCATGACGTGCATTTTTACAATCTACTTTATATAACTAAGCGGTTGAGGGTTAAGGGTTAAGGGCCCAACAGTGTCAGCTTGGTGGCACTGGGGCTTGAACCACTGACCTGCTGCTCAGTGAACCAGAGCCTTAACACTGAGCCACCAGTTTTATCCCCCGTGATACCGAGTGAATGAATAGGTACCGTAAAGCATTACAGAAGCAGGTCAGCAGAGCTCTGTACACTCCGCGAGCTTAAGCGCTGTGCTTTACACTCCTTCTGTTTTAGTTTACACACTACACGGAAACAGGAAAAAACTTAAATCAGACTGTTATGGAGAATTTTTCCATTTTTAAGCATGTGAGACCGTGAGGAAGCCGCCTGCTCCAAGTGACCATGACAGAGTATTTATACCTCAAGCATCTCCCACTTGGACGAACTACATCATTGTTTCCATAGTAACCGCATCTCCAGGGACTGACATGAAGTTTTTCTCTCTAAGGAGATGTTGGTTCATGGATTATGGAATGAGTGTTCAGTGTAAGTGCTCTGTAACAGTCAGTGGAAAGCTGTAACCTTTAACCTTGAAAGATTTTCCTTGTGAAAGATGGTTGCAGAGAGAATCTGTGGAGAGAAAAATGATCTTATTTACACTTAAGATATTTGGCAGACGCCCTTATCTGGAGAGACGTACATTTGAGCAGTTGAGGATTAAGGGCCTTGCTCAAGGGCCCAACAGTGGTAACTTGGTGGGTAGTGGGGCTTAAACCCCTGACCTTCAGATCAATAACCACAGCCCTAACCACTGAGCCACCACCGCTTCAGCACACTTCCGCTGCACCTCTCTGCTTAAATGTCACCCGAGATGGGACTCGAACCCATAATCCCTGGTTTAGGAGGCCAAGGCCTTATCCGTTAAGCCACTGGGGCTCAGGTATGATGTGATGTGAGATACTTCTGGGTTTGTAGTGTCAGCAAGGTGCATGATTTTCTCTACACTGAAAAATACCATAAGATTTATTATTATTCCTGTTAATCCTGAGGTCCTACCAGCCGTTGTCATGGTTACTGAACAGTGACTTTGGGTAATCCTAAAAATCCAACACCATCGAGTTCACGTACAGTTTTATATTATATTACGGAGTATCGGCGCAAGAAAAGGAAGGAAATCAAAGAGATCAAGAGAATAAAAGCGTTTGGTTTGCCGCCATGTGACCCTGGACTGGATGTGGAAGTTTGTGGAGATTTCAGGATTCATTAGAAACGCGCTCACGATCAGGATTAAAAGTGTGCGCTGATGGAACTGGAGTTCCCCTTGGCGTAAACAGATCGGTTTGCTGGCTGGATTTCAGGTCCTGTTTTTGCACTTCCTGTCCAAGGAGACCGCAACAGAGGTCGCGACGCTCCAACCTTCCAGAATAACGGTACAGCTACAGGGCTCCAGAGACGAATCCATGACCAGGTTTAAATCTTAAACCGTAGTCAATAAATAATAGATCACCTAAAACCATCCAGATGGAGCGACGCCGTGGGGTCAGAGGTCACTGCGGGAAAGACTTCATACCGGGTTTCCCAGGTGAAAGTCCGAGCAGGTCACGTTCCACGGATATCGCACTCATCAAAAGGCACGACAAACGAACACCTGCGAGCCGATCAGCCTCTCATAACCTTTGACCTTACGGAGCACCTGTTGGACACAGTGCGGAGTGGAGTCTTCTGCAGGACGCGCACGGGCTCTTTGTATCCAAGCTACCAAGGACAGATGGAGAAGGTTTCGGCAGTCCTGTCGTTTCCACTGATGATTTAAACTTCTGCAGCGAAGACTGGAATTGCAGTGAAACAACTAAACGAGTATTCCGTTTATTTATTTTTCCATCAGCACATTTCAGGCTGACTCTTCACATTAGATGGGATTTTTTGTTTTTTTTCTGCCTCAGAACCAGACAATAATAAATCTGGATCCACTCTGACAGAGCGACTCCAACCTCTCTCTCTCTTTTTTTTAAACACATGACGCAAAAGAAGAAGCATTTGATTGATGTAGTTTATTACTTCCTTTGCACAGTCTAATAAACTTCTATTAGATATGAAGACGAGTCCATGTAGATAGTGAGCGTATACGTACAAGTATTTTTCACAGCATCGTCTCTCGATCGCGTCCTCGAACAGACCGTGGAAATCGACATGGCTTCGGGACGGGGTGGGGGGAGTTTATTCAAGTCCGTCCCACTAATCAGTGTCAATAAAAAATAATCAAATAAAAAAAAAAATAGGGATGTTCGAGGTCAGCCGGGTGCAGTTGGGAACCTGTGGTTTATCAGGATGATGATGATGATGAAGTAAAAAAACAAAAACAAAACAAAACACATTTTTCACTGGAAAGAAAGCATCGGTCCCAGTGCTCAGATTTTTTTTATCAGTAATAAAAGTTAAAAAGAAGAATAATAAGAAGAAAACCTTCCTGTCCAGGCAGCTGTATTTGTTTTTAGTTTAATATAATATACAACAGCCAAAAAGTGATCTACACCAACACTGTGTGTGTGTGCGCGCGTGTGCGTGTGCGTGTGTATGAAGTGTGATAAATGACCTGTGAGGAAGTAGATGTGGATCGACAGGCTTATCGCAACTCTCGCGTTTCGTTTCCGTGTTCGGGAATCAAATTGAGCACAGCTGAAATACTTTACATCACACAAAAAAAAGAAAGAAAAAAAAAAAAGAAAGAAAAAAGACATAATCCAAGACCCAGGGATACAGCGGTGTCTTTACCCTGCGACGCTCTGACTCTTATACACGTCTCTTAATCCACAGAGTTAACGCACACGTTAGTAGGTTAGACAGCATTAATAATAATAATAATAATAATAATAATAAAAAACACTAATAATGAAGTCTGGAGAACACCACAGTGTTAAATATCCTTTCAACCAAAATCACTGAAGCAAAAAAAAAAAAAAAAAAAATTATAAAAAAGAATGACGAACTGTCTGACGCTCCCGATTTATAAATTAAACTGTACATCGATGCTGATCTGGATCCTACGCAGCCACTGAAGCACGAAAGCTGATCATGGTGAGGGATAAAACTGTAAAATAAGGTCACTTCATGCGACACCATGCAAACGAAGGTACAAACAAAATTTTCAGATATATATCTCAAAAGAAAAAAAACAATTAAAAAAGTGGCGTAAAACAACAGGAAAGTCGGACAGAAAATCCGCAGAGAGAGATCGCATACATGCAAAGCAGTACTCAAATAACAGAACGTGAGGCGTGGTCAGCGGGGAGAACGGACGCGCTCGGGGGACGTCAAGCCTTTTTGGTTAGAAGCAGCAGCAATGAAGGCACTTCCTTTTTTCCTTTCTGTATTTTTTAAATGACAAACGGAAAAAAAAAAGAAAAAAAAAAAAAAAGATGGATGCTTCCACCCCGACCTTTACGCCCCGAGCTTTTCCTTCCTTCTTTCTTTCGCTAGATATTCCAGATTGAATTTCCCTTTCAACCTTGGGTTCAACCCTTGACTCAAATCTCTGCTCGTTTTTTTCCGTTCGCTGCATGAAAAATCCCCCCGTGCCTCACTCCTTCCCCGATCCAACTCCCCACAGCTGGAGAAGTAATCAGCGAGTGCTGATGTTTCCCAGGAAGAAGGCCTCGGTGAGCCCCAACTCCATCGACCCCTGATCTCCATCCAAAATAACATCCTCTCAGTCACTCTGGCTTTAAATATCAATCCCCGGAACATATTAACCACCACTGAACAATTTACCAAACCGCTATTACTAACAACAACAACAGGAACAAGACGCACCATCATTCGTGGCCATGTGCCAGTCCGTGCGTCTGATACAACTGATTATGGCGTGCTGCTCTGCATTTACGCAACGCCGCTGGCTCGATTAAACCTGCCCCATTTAACATGCGGCCTTGAGGAAACAACAGACGTGATGAACATTTGTTAGCAGGGACTCGTGCACACCCGGCGACGCTCCAAAGCAATACCTAGAACGCTTCCAGCACACGGAGAACACCTGGTTCGCCGAGTACGAGAATGAATGCAAGCTCACTGATGACGGCGAGATGACCCCTAAAAACTCCCATTAAGTCCTTCGAGGCTGAGTGAAGGTTTCCTTGCCTTTACATCCTGCATTAACGATGGAACCGTCAGCGGGGGCAAAAAAACCCCAAAAACGGTGCGATCGGAACGCCATCAGATCAGGCAGAAAACCTTTCGTTAGCAAGAAGGTAGACAGTGGAAATTCGACGTCATCAGATTCTTATAAAAATGGAACAGTATGATGGCGATGGATGAAAGCATTACGGGAAGCCTTCTGGAAAAACACGCACAGCCTGTCAATCCGATGCTTTCCAGGTAGTCAGCCAACACAAGAAGCGCACGACCAAAGCTAGGCGGCTAGTCCGCAAACCGCGCTGGAGAAACCCGAGAACGCCATCAAATCGTTCATTCCGCAGATACAACTCACATCTTGACACAAGGTGTACATGTCGAGCTTCGCAGAACTCAACAGAGACCGCAGCAAGAGCCGAGGCCAAGGTGCACCAAGACAAAACATCCACCCGTAAAGACCCCCCCCCCCCCAAAAAAAAAAAAACAAAAAAAAATGATTGTAGGTCAGAAATCAAGGTCAGGAGCATCCCAGCATCCCAGCATCCTCCTCTTACTGCTCGAGCGTGCTCAGGAAACATCAGCCACTTAAAAAAAAGGCTCGGGAGTTTAAATATACAGCAATTTCCTGTCCCTTGTCTTCAGCCTGACGTGATGTGAGGACAGAAAGAATACAGCCGCTACATCCTGTTGAGCTGCAAGCGGCTCTGATATTCTCTGTAAACACTGAGCTGGATTTCCGTCGAATCTAAAATGGCCGCTCACGGTAATTCTGCGGACATGTTGGATTTCTATAAATACAGCGAGTTAAGTCAGCTGTGTGTGATGCGCGATTTGAAAAGCAGGCGTTGCGTATAACCGCGGAAATGTGCGTCAACAGACGGATGAGGAGCAGAAATCCAACGACACATTTACTGAAAGAAACTGGCAAAAAAAGGATATATATTAAGAAGAGAAAACCTAAGTTGTCATTCTAATACATGTTAAGAGCAAATTACATCGCCTAGGCCCGAAACAGAACTGGATTTTAACACGCGTCCATCCGTGAAACTGTCTCTGAGCATGAACACGGGAGTCCGCAACCGTCCGTCGCTCCCCCACCCCCTCCTCTAAAATGTTGGAATGCTCCAATTTCCAAAGTCTTTCAGTCCTGCCACTTGGCTCTAGATTGCCGACGTCACTATCCGGATCAGGAGGCAGCCAGGGCCTTGATCAGGTACAGTTTGTCGCCCTGCTCACTGGTGAAGATCGGCGCCTTTTTGTAGTGTTCCACCAGCTCCTCCATGGAGCCGAACTTGCGCTGTCCGATGCAGTACAGGTTGTCCTTCAGCTGCACTTTGAAATGCTTGTTTTTGGTCTGGGCCTTCAGCGATATGGAGAAATCGTTGGGCTACACAGGAACAGAGAGATAGCAGAGGTTAAGTGCTGAAACACATTCAATATGGCAGACAAATTAAACTCATATTATATACAACCAACACACACTGCCCGGCCAAAAAAAAAAAAAAGTCACACTAATATTTTCATAGAGAGCATTTATCCTCGATCACAGCATGTAATCTCCACAGCATTGCTGCTCCAGTTGGTCCGGTCGAGGCCCAGCAACATTAACGTGGCAATAAAATGAAGTCGGCTGATGATCTGAATGAGCAGGTTATCACATCAATGCACTTTTTCTCAATCACAAAATATTAGTATGTGCAAGTTTTTTTGGACGAGAAGTGGAGATCTGGATTCAAACCAGATGTGGGCGTGGCCTACGATTGGAAAACTAACACTGACGGAAAAAAAAATAAAGACAAAAACCTAAAACAAACAGGGCAGCTGGAAGAAAACCTCTATTAACTATCAGATCATAACAAACTTGCTGGACATCTTTGAAGCTTCTGAACTTATCCAGTTCCTCATCCTTAGCCACATCACTCGAGGTTTCAACCAGACGCCCTGGAAAGCGCTAGACAGTAGAGAGAAATAGTCATATTTATATTACAGCTTTTAAGGTGTCTATTTTTTAACAAGATACAGAAAGTTCTTTCAATACTCGAATCGGAATACTACGGACTGCGATGGCCTGGTGAGCTGCCCAGGGTGTTCCCTGCCCTCACCCAAAGTCGGCTGAGATGGGCGCCAGGCTCCCTGCGACCCTAATTAGGACTCAGCGGTTCGGAAAATGAATGAATGCTATGGATCTGAACGCTACTACGAAGCTGTGATACATAACATGGTGCCCTCCAGTTAAACCTGCTGATTTTCACAAGGCTCGTACTCACCGATGACTCGCTGTCTCTGATGAGGAAGTCTCCCTCTGTGCCTCTCTGGTTGAGCGCCACCTCTGCCTGATGCCGGGTCACTTTGCCGTAGTACCACTCCTTCCCCGCGAAGCGCCCACTTCCTGAAGGCTCGATGTAGTCAAAGTCGGGTGTAGGAGGTCCAGCCATGCTCCCAGAGTTCTGCGACTCTTGCAGGATGGTGACGTAGTTTTTGGGCACAAGACCAACCTGCCCGTCAGCTTTGCGGCACTTCCACCACTCGGGGTCATTTTCCGGTTTCTCCAGGACGTCCATCACCTCCCCTTTCTCAAAGTTAAGCTCTTCGTCATTACTTGAGCTGAATGGATATAGAGCCTGAACCGTATGGAGAACCCTATTGCCGTTTGCGCTGTGTACCACGGCAGCCAGCTTCTCCGACAGCCCCATCATGTCGTTGCTAGCCGAGCCGTCCGCATCTTCGGTCACGTAGTTGGAGGGGAACCAGCCAGACCGCCCGTTGTAGCTGCCTCTCCACCAGCCATCGCTGCACTTTTCCATGACGATCACCCTCGTGCCCTTGACCAGAGACAGCTCATCCTCCCGCTCGGCAGTGTAGTTAAACTTCACCAGCGCCGGCAGGTTCAGATCATACAGCCGCTCGCCATTGTCCGGGTAAAAGTCCGCCTCTGCGTTTGATGCCGTATCCCTCATTCCTGTTTTCCGTTTCACCTTCCCGATCCCTGCAAATATAGAAACACACAGCTCAGTCGAAACGCAAAGTTCAGATCTCATGGCTGTTAAAAATACTTGCAGGTGCTTGGGATCTTTACTGGTTTACATCACGCACGGCATAAACAAATCCTGGGGTGAAGCTTAATATGTTGGCTCTTAAAGGCACTTTCTAATCAGTTCCATGTGTACTCGGTCTGGTACCAAAAAAAAAAAAAAAAAAAAAAACACCCAGAGGCAGCCCTGAGACACTTCGAGTAATTCCTGATGGTGGATTTGAGGTAAACGTATAAAGCGCTGCCTGCACATGGAGTCATAAAATTAGTTTACAGACTAAAAAAACATTTCCATGTTCAAAGAAACCATACTCAGGGTGAAGACACCTTCAGAAATTACAGCATGCTTTTATGCTTTAAAGTCAGGAACACCAGGAGTGTTGGATGGTAAAACTGCTTCATCTGCAGGTATCATGTTGCAGAGTGCTCAGTTCGGAGTGGGAGGGTGTAATTAGTGGCGGTATCTTTGTAGGAGCATGTTGGTGCACATCCACATAAACACAAAGCACACGTAACATGTAGTCAAATACGTGCAGGAATAGTCCCCGAATAACTTGAGGCACGACCAAACAATGACTAACCACTGGTGAAAGGCAGCAGTTCAAGTCATGATGAAGTCACTGCAGCTGGGATTAAATCCAGTCCTAACTCTCTATCTACATGGATATCACTTTAAAGCTGCTCACTGACTCCCTAAGTACATTAAATACACACGAAACGCAGTACAGCGTTATCTCTTGAGAATCTTTCTGAAACCATTTGCTTACTCCTGTACACGGGTGTCAGTGACCCCTGCACGGGGCACAATGACTTTAATAAACATCACATTTTTTCCCTTTCTTTCTTTTATATAAATTTCTCTTGAAATCGTACAGCTTCTTCTGTTCTTTCTACAAATCGGTGTTGCACTGCCAAGCTATTATATATGCACAAGATGGTTCCTCCAGTCATGTGACATTGTTGTTGAAAACAGACGCAGAACCAAAACAACATGCCCCCAGATACACATGCGCAGCAGTTGGAAAAGAGGTGGGTGTAAGCACTGGTGGTGGTCGTGTAATAGGGAAGGCAATAATTGACAGGTGGAAATGGGATCCAACAAAAATAGGGGAGAGAACTGGGGGGTTGGGGGTGGTAGAAGGAAGAAAACAAAAGGGATACTAAGCCCATGAGCTGGGGTGGTTCTGCATGGAAACCTTTGTTTTGTATTCAGCCAAAATGAACTGATAACAGAAGATAAAACAGGCTATTCACTAGTGAATGAGTACCTTTAACTGAGCTTGCACCAGGAGATACCCTCCACCATGCACCACGAAGCAAATCAAACAGTCCTTGATCGGTACATCTGCAATCCCAGAACAATGCTAAAGAATGTCTGCGTCTATCTCCAGACAGACTTTTAAGCAATGCGCGTCCTCACATACAGATCGTTATTTGTACTGGCCTTTATTACAGGCTCTGGCAGGCAGAACGTGAGAGAAAAGAAAACTTGCCCAAAGCACAAGGAGTGTTTTCTTTCCGCACTAGCTGCATACAGAAACTAGTCACGCCGAACGTCTTCTCTATTTCAGGGATCCGTCACCGTTGGACAGACACCAGGCAGTTATGTTTAAAACTCTCCAACCAATTCGTCACTAAATCCCGGCAAAGAAAAGGTTCTACCTAGAGGAAGGCTGACAGGGAAAGGAGGTTAGCTTCCTGGTCTCCTCTGACGTTTGGACGCTTTGTGGTTCTCAGATAGGGGTGTGGTTGGTGTACTGCAATATTTGATCTAATTAACAAGCTAGAAAGGCAGCAAAATTCTGGTAATTGTTCCCCTAATCCTCTCCCAAGTTTGGTGCCAAAGGTGTGGTCGAATTATGTTTTTGCAGTGTCGCTGGGAATCGATTCCTCACAAAGTACTGGAATGCCGCTGGAATGATCGCCACACCCGCTGTCATTCCTTTGTCTGGAGCGAGGAAAAGATAGAGGGGGAGATATTAGGGAGTGGAACAAAAACGTAAGGAGGAGTGAACGGGTGGGTTCGACAGCAATGCCGAGGATTCTGACCTGTCACACCAAGTTAGGTCGGGTTAAGTTGGGTTTGGGGATTACTGGGAAAACAGAGCAACGCTCTGGGCTTCCAGTACTCACTGCTGTGTTTGGCATGAGCCTGCAAATGGTGTTACCATAAAAGAATGTCCACTTGGCACAGAGACGTTCCCTGGACCAAGTCAGGAACACGAAAGCTGGGATAGAAATTAAACGCTCTTTTCTTTTCCTCTGGTGATATGCTGGAAGAGGCGCGTTTCAATCGCGAATATCAAAAGGGGTTCGACCAAAAGTGCTACACAAAAGAAACTATCCTTATGTAAAGCATTACAAAGATCACTGAATACTCTCCCTCCCTCTCTCTCTCTCTCCTCACTGCAATGGAATAGAGCCATGACAGCAGTACGCCACTACATTACTCACAGAGCTTTTACTCGCATTTCCATTTAGAAGTGCAGAAGTGGAAGTAGTATCCTTTCAATATTTCTGTTCAAAGTGAAAATGGCAGCTCGTAATGCTTGCAGCGTCCATAAATGCCAAAAATAAAGACAAGGAAACATTCAAGCTTAAGTTTCTATTCATTTCTCACATGTACTAGAGGTGAAAGTGGGCATTTTAAAATGATAAGAGGCAGCGCACAGAGCCAGAATGACAAAAAGTACTCTAAAAGCCAGTGGCTGTGAAAACACCAAAAACACGGTGCAATACCATCCCAGTTTGAATGGAATCATCAAAGATATGAGGTCCAAAATGTTTCTGATAAACGTAGGGTGGACTCACACTAGCTTGTACCATGCTGGAGCATGTGGTCCACCCCCCGTTCATGTGACTAACGTGATCATTAGGTACGGATCATGCGACCTGCTTCGAAGATTTGGGCTTGGGATAAGCCCTAAGTTCCCACCCAAGTGCAGAACTCGAGATACGTTCAAAAACCTATTTGCCCAAAGCGACAACAAACAAGCCACATGTAAAATACACTGAAGTTTTTAGTGCTATGCAAGAGAGTTTTTCTTCAACATGAGTACATTTGTGACACTGTAAGTGTTCTCAAGCCTGGAACAAGCGCAAGCGCAGGCCAGGGAGGGAGTGGAGATGAGTTCTACTCGGTCATGGTACCGAGCAACCGTGTCTAGTGTGACCCCCTTAGGCAAGCCAGCAGTGTGGGTCCACGATTATACCCTGCCTTTAGCCTTGATTACAGCACATAATCACCATGGCTTTGTTTCGACAAACTTGAGCAACATGACATTTATTTCCATCCAGTGTCGGGTTCATTTCTCACCGACGTCTTGAATCGATGAGGGAAAAACTGAACCTCTCCATAAAGTCTTCTCCAGCACATCCCGAAAACTTTCAATAGGGTGAAGGTCAGGACTCTGCGGCGCCAATACATATGTGAAATTTTTATTTAAGCCCAAAGTTTATATCAGTGCTATCAGGGAAGAAAAAGTCCATTGATGTGATAACCTGCTCATTCAGTACATTCAGCTCATCAGCCGACTTCATAATTATTACCATATTAATGTTGCTGAGCCAATCATGGAAACAGAAGTGTGTTGATGGTGAAAATGCGTGCATGGTACATACCAGCCATTAAACATCAAGTTAAAAAATGCGTTTGGGTCTCCGGGTCTGTGGCTTATCGCGCGATGCAATCAATAAAATAATTTTTCCGCTTCCTGTCTGAACGTGGCAAACTGCTTTGCATTACAAATCGAGCTCGAGCCGTGTATTTGCCTTGGACATGAAGCTGTGGTAAATGGATATCACACATCAAGTGGGATGATGTGCTTAGTTGTGTCGGCTCTATTGATTATGAAAATTCATAGATCCTTAACAGGTCTTTTACTCAACCAGTGACAAAAACCTGCTGTACAGGAACAGAGTGCAGGTCTCCAAGCTAAAAAAAAAAATCCATTTTAATTAAGGGGGACTTTAAAATAAAACATGAAAATATGGACATTAAGAGAAATTTAAAAACTTGAACTCTATTTTATCTGTTGCATTCCCTGCAACCGTTTTTTCAACCATTACCATGAAACCTCACTCATCATCCATTCACTAGATGGCATCTACCTATTTCAAGTAAACAGCTAGTTATTCAAGATTCAGTAAAGATCGCAAGCTAGCTTTTGGCTGCAAACAACTAAAGACATAAATAAGCTTTTCTTTATAAAATAAGCTGATAAACTGCCGCGTTCAGTCCCCATTACGACAGCTTCTATTGCGTTATCCACTATGATTTGCTACTTGCTGGACACGTAATATGGCGGCAGCACTCAAGCCCTCTGACAAACACTTCTGTACATGCGCTGACACTTCTGCAATTCAGTTCTGTGGCCAAGCGTCAAGATGTTCGGCGAAGAAAAATGAAATGAATGGGAAATTAGCCTCGTAGCCGTTTTCTTCGTTCCCACTAACATAGTGGTCCTCTTGAATAATCCACTACTACTTTTACAGAAATACTATTCTGGAATGCCGACTACAACGCTGCCCTTTTGGGACTGATGTTAAGTGATAGTTTACCCTCAATGATCAAAACATTTTATGATGTGGTCCTCAGTGGAAAGGAGTTTGGTACCCCGGGTAAAACACTAATCAAATAATTGCTACACTAGTCAGACAGCAAAATAAAATTAACTGTAAAATGAATTATTCTCTGCAGATGCTGTCAGCTCAACGCACGCGAACTTTCTCAAACCGCAAAAAGAGGTCGAGTTCATATCAACAAGCAGCCTTTCTCGGTTCAATCATGTCTCCGAGACCCCAGTGCTGAAATCACCAGAGCTCTGTGGTGAGCTGCAGGATCAAGGTAGTGGTTTGGTTATGAGCATATGCAGAGTGATCAGCCCACACTGTTACTGTATGAGTAAACCTGACATGTTTAACGAAACACCTACACGAAAGGCATGATGACGAAAGCCGCACTTGTTTACGATTCTTTTGCAAATCGGTGTCTCTGAGTGCAAAGACAGGAAAAGCATGATGGTACCTTGAGTGTAACTCCATCTAAATACAAGGTGTGAAAACTATATTACTGCTCATTACTGTCCAGGGTTCTTTAAGTATACGTCTACTGTACCTTCAGAAGGCATCGTTAACACTAAGGTAACATCAGGTTGTAGTTTGCAAGCTGCATGTAGTTTGTTTCTTGAGGATGCTTAGCAGTTTAGTGAAGCCAATGCACATACCTGGGACGAAACCCATTTAAATAGTAAAACGCACATTGAACAATGCACTAATGTAGGTTTCGTACTCGGGAGAATAACTGATTGCTTGTTCGCGGGAACCGAGGGGATGGAATGTAGCGGAAAGTTATACTTAATAAAAGCATGCACACATAATACATGTGCATACCCGACAAAACACGCTACTGTTATTACAACCTTCTGTGTGAGGAAAAAAACCTGAGTAATAAATCCTCAAACAGGGGACTGGGGCCCCACTGTACTGCAGTAAGTGGGGTGGGAGTGACACTGTAGCAACAGTTCTGCGAAAGAGGTGTGCCTTAAATGTATATTATACATGTATATATACATACACCCCATGCGTTTATGTGAACAGCCAGACGCCTGCATGTATGTAGACGTGCCTAGCCTTATTACTTTTTTCTGATTTGTAAGTTTACTATCTGTATACTGTTATTTTTGCTGGCATCTTGCCTTCTGGGAACTGACACGTCGACGTCCTGTTCTCACAATTTTGAAACAAACTACAAATGACAGCTTTTTTCAAACAGGCTAATGCAAAATGTCAAACACACTTTAACTGAGTGCAACTTCGTAGGCGCAAGTAAAAACCACCCGATAATGAAAATATACATATTTTTAGAGTAGCAGTAGAGTTTGGAAGGCTTCCCTTTCATTTCACTTTAAAGAAAAATCGGTCCACTGAATACATCAAACCATGCCTTAGTCAGCCGTAGCACCAACACACCAGAGCAACTCATCTGAGGTCACGCCCCCTTCCATATATGGTAAAGGTCTCTCAAGCAGATGTCGTTAGATTTTTCTTTATAGGGCAATACCAGTTTATTTACATAAATAATTTTTTATTATTATTTTGCAACCAGTTGCCTTTCATTAAAAGATCATGGAACCTTTAATTGAAAAAAAAAAAAACCAAACAAAAAAACGACGGTGGGATTGAAACAAAATTCGGAACAGGTCCAAGTCATCACAAAGAGGTGTCATGAAAATAAAAAAACGAGGAAAATAAAGCCATTGTAGGCGCTTTGGGCTACGTAAGCAGTTCTTCCCTTCGCATTTCCTCAGGCTATGATGCTTAGGAAGGAAGCCGTGTTGCTTCACAAGGCTGTAAATCAAGAGTCCCTCATGTACACTCAGTTCTCTCTTTCCTTTCTCATTCGACTTCACTTTTCATTTTTAATCACCCTTTCGGCGTTAAAACCTGGTGCTCGGAGACCAGAGGCACGCCGTGTAGATTTTGGCACTCTTGCCATTGTCGAGGCTCTTTGTTCTTTCTTTCCAGCATTCTGGCTGTGTGGATTTCCTCTCCATTTCAGTCTTTTCCTTCTAGCATAGCAGTGCATGCTGCAGAGCAGCTCAGATTAGCCACTTCCTCTGGGCTGAACATCCTTTTGTTCTCTGATACAGCTTCGTCATGTGCGCAGCTCAGACTCTACATACACACAAAGGTGTGAGGTGCGTTTCAGTAGCCTGACTGAATGAAAAATACACAGCAAGTCAAACACTTTTTTTGTTTTTTATGGGGGAGAGAGACAGGTGGACGGATGCTCTTTAGTCCTTGCAGGTGGTGAGCCTTTGAAAAAATGTCAAAATCAAAAAAAAAAAGAGAAATATATGCATCCGCCGTTAGATTGATTGAAAGGTTTGTCTGAAGAGAGGTTCGACAGATCCTTTTTTACCCCAGAGCGGGTTTGAAAAAAAAAAAGGGCACAAAGAGAAACCTTTCTTTTCCTCTTCTCTGAGGCTTGCTGAAAGCAGCACGAAAACTTTTTGAACCGCAGAGCTTCTGAGCAGCATCTGATCGTCATGCAAACAACCACAAGGTCTGACATGGGCTTCTCTTTGTGTTGCTCTCTAATTACAGTCAAGATTTTCTTCAGAGAGTGAATAACTGAGTGGTTCATCTTTAGTCCGTGTTCGACAGAGCCCTGCCGTGCGGCCGGCTCCAGTTATCAAAGGTAGGAATGTGAGGAGTGAGGGCGCGAGACGACGACTGTCATCACGACACTCCGTTGTCCAGGTCCTTTGAACTGTTTGGTGGTTAAAACAGCCGCTGTGGAACATCTGTGCCATATTTTTAGGGTCCTGTACTAACTGGAGAAGAGAGGTCTCTCCTCTCCGACATGTCTTCACAACTACACAATCTCTGTTCATTTTATTAAATACATTTCGCTGATGGTCCCAGGGCGTCATGGTGACGTAGGGGTTAGCATATCTCCGGGTACACCGGTTTCTTCCCACAGTCCAAAGACATGCATATTCTGTTGGGCTGGTCCAGATCCCCTGCCTTTGTCCAGTGTTGGCTAAGAAAGGCTCCACCCACCCATGTTTACATTCACGCTAATCATCTGATTTAACACTCAGGTTCAGTTGAGTCCTATACGGTACTGTGTAAGGAATGGGTTTTATTTCTCTTATCACAGCAGATGGGTACACGGATATTAATAAAAATGTCGTAATGTTTCTATGAGATTATAATTGTTGTGGGAAATGCAGGAAATAAATTATTTCCTGCTGTCATTGCTATAAACAGTTGTTTTCTCACCAGCTTTTCTCATTGTCTAATGAGTCAATGATAGAAAAACCGCAAAGTGCCACATCCTTCCCTGTACACATCGTCTTCTGTTCAAAATATTAAAGTGCAAACTTTTTCGTGCGATGTGAAGAAGCGCTTTCACTGAACACTCCTTCCATAAACCTTCATTTGGATGGATTACTATGGCTATATATATATATATATATATATATGAGCTGATTCTGATTCATATCTGGTCAGTGGTCATAGAATAACTGTGAGATATATA
>JAOUQZ010000044.1:7440956-7451891 GCA_028564935.1 Neosilurus hyrtlii
CACACACACACACACACACACACACACACACACACACACACACACACACACTCGAAGCAGTGGGCAGCCAGTCTGTAGTGCCAGAAGAGCAGTTAGGGAATAGGTGCCTTGCTCAAGGGCACTTCAGCCATGAAGGTGGAAGAGGGGAGATGCTGTTCACTCTACAAAGTAGAGCTTCCACTGCAAAACATTTTTCCTGCTGTATTGGGAATTGAACCAGCGAGCTTTCAGTCCCAAACCTGCTTTACTAACATTTATTTGACCTAAATGTTTTTATTCTTATTTTAGATGAAGTAACGGTGGTGTAGTGGTTAGTACGTCCACCTCACAGCAAGAAGGCCTGGGTTTGATTCCCAGGCTCGGGAGTTTCTGTCTGTCGGCTGAAATGGGTGCCAGCTTCCCCGTGACCCCCATTAGGAATAGTCTTAGAAAATGAATGAATGAGTTTTTTATGAAGTAGTGTGGTTAGCCACGTGTCACCTCACAGCAAGAAAGCAAGAATCTCAGCAGCGCTTTCTGTGTGAAGTTTGTGCAATTTCCCTCATGCTTGTGAAGGTTTCCTCTGGGTGCTCCAGTATGCACATTAGGTCAATTGAGGCTGTGCAAGTGACGTTCCAGGTCACGTGGTTTTGTGCATGCCGCCATTTAGGGAGTCAATGTTGGAGTTAAGCTAGGAGCATCAATACCGCTGAATTTTTAAAATTATTACTCAATCATTTGCTAAAGGTTTAGCAGAAGATGACCCAGAGTTGTCAGAGGCTCTGGGGGACTTAAAAAGTGCAAACAGGGTAAGATATGTGCGGAAATGTAGGAATTTAGGCATGTGTGACCCATACTGCAAGCATGAGAAGCCTACACATGTGCAGTGCTCTACCAGACATTGCCTTCCCAGAAATTGATTTATACCTCATCAGTTATCCCTCTGTGTTCTCTGGGAGTCTATGAAGAGCCTGGATGCCTACAAATACTTCACAAGTGGCAAAGTGAATGATGTTTTTGCTTAAGGCTAGCAAAGCAAGAAAGAAGAGAAAGAAATCTACATTTTCTGGTCCAAAGTAAGTAAATGTTTTGTTATATTGTTGAAATCAAAGTTATTGTACAGATTACATAAAAGCAGAAAACTTTATTGATTCTGGGGGAAATTGTGTAACTCCACTTCTGCGTCCACTGGAGTGTTTTTCTCCAGATTTCAGCCACTAAGCCCGTGGGTCTGGCCGCTGATCCATCCGGCTTCAGGGCGATCAGCTGATCCCTGGAGTAAACAAAGCGCTTGTGGAAAAGTTCCGCAGCGATAAAAAGTACAAAAACTCTCTCAACTCACATATTAAGAGGGCAGCTACTTATGAGCAATAAGATAATAAGTGCATGAAAAAACTTTAAAGTAAGTAAGAAATGAAGAGTTAAAAGTACGGGAAGGGCAGGAGCATCTGAAAAAGGCTGCACGCCGGTTAACGCATGCTCACTGCTTCATGTATGTAAAATTGGACATGAATTACATTAAACACGTGTGTGTACCATGATGTTATCTGAGTGATATTCTAATGTCTCAGACAAGTTAAATCAACTTTGCGACCTACATATATGACATTTTGCAGATCCCAACTTGAACTCAACTTGAGGGTTGGACTCCCACCAAGGCTGCCCTTTTCACTGGTTCTGTTCATAATATTTATGGACAGAATTTCTAGGAGCAGCTAAGGTGTTGAGGGGTTCTGGTTTGATGGCCATAGGATCTCATCTCTGCTTTTTGTGGATGAAGTTGTCCTTATGGCTTCATCCAGCCGGGACCTCCATCTCTCGGGACTTCATGGCCGGGATGAGAATCAGCACTTCCAAGTACAAGGCCATGGTTCTCAGCTGGAAAAGGGTGAAATGTACCCTCTGGGTCTGGAATGAGGTCCTGCACCAAGTGGAGGAGTTCAAGTATCTCAGGGTCTTGTTCCGGAGTGAGGGAAGGATGGAGCAGGAGATTGACAGGCAGATTGGTGCAGCGTCTGCTGTAAAGTGAAGCTTGTACCGGTCTGTCGTAGTGAAGAGGGAGCTGTGCTGGAAGGCAAAGCTCTCAATTTACCAGTCGATCTACGTTCCTACCCTCACCTATGGGCATTAGCTTTGGGTAGTGACTGAAAGAACAAGATTGCGGATACAGGTGGCTGATATGAGCTTCCTTCGCAGGGTGCCAGGTTTTTCCCTTAGAGATAGTGTGAGAAGCTCAGCCATCTGGGAGGAGCTCGGAGTAGTAGTAACAGCTGCTCCTCTGCATTGAGAGGGGCCAGTTGAGGTGGCTTGGGCATCTGATTGGAATGCCTCCCAAACGACTTCCAGGTGTGATGTTTCGAGCATGTCCCCGAGGCCGAACATGCTGGAGGAACTATTCCTCTTGGTTGATCTGGGAACGCCTCGGTGTCCCCCAAGAAGAGCTGGAGGAAGTGGCTGGAGTGAGGGATGTCTGGACCTCACTGCTTAGGCTGCTGCCCCTGCGACCCGACCCTGGAACAAGCAGAAGAAGATGAAGATGTAGACAAGTTGCAGACGCCCTTATCCAGAGCAACTTACATTTTAATTCATCTTGAAACCTTGACCTTTGTGGGCAGTGGTGGCCTGGTGGTAAGGTGCTGGATTACGGATCCCAAGGTCGGGGGTTTAAGCCCCACTATTGACGGGTTCTCATTGCTGTCCCCCCAATGCAGCTAACTGGGTTATCAAATTCTCTCACTGTCTGTGGTGAGAGGCATGTAAAAGAACCATTGCTGATTTTCATCAAGAATAGCTGCATAGCCGTCAGCGTGTTTCTGCCCTGCGATGGCCTGGCGAGCTGTCCGGGGTGTACTCTGCCCTTGTCGGCTGAGATGGGCGCCAGCCTCCCTGCGACCCTAATTAAGAATAAGTGGTTCAGAAAATGAAATGGCATGATATGACCTTAACCTTTGGACCAGTAAGCCACTACCTGAGCCACCACCACTTCCAGCTTCCTTGTGGCACTGATGCATTAGCGGTAGTGAGAATGGATGGATGGAGATACGTTACTTTGTTTGGGTGTATTGCCAACCATTACTCAGTTTAAATCTACATTTTTTTCAAGGCTAGTTTTCCTGTAGGTGTTTTTCTAATCAATATTACAGTATTAAATATCTGGCCACAAATATTCCAAATATAATTTTTTTCTTGCTGTACAAAATATTTGAGCAAAAACCCCCCATGGCTATTAAATAATGATGCTGATGCTGTAATGTAATTTTAATGAAGAACTTTCATTTCAATTACTTTTCCCTTCAATATGTTTCCCTTCTCCACCTCCACTGCATTACGGTGTTCCACTGATCAAAGCCATGCTGCAAATCTTCTTCAGAACCTCCATTGTTTTCTTCCTCACTTCTGGAACAGACTCCAAATCAGTTTTCTTTAGCGCAGTCTTGTTTTATCCTTGTACTGGGTGATCCAAGTCTCGTTTCACGTGCTTCAAAAAAATTTGTACCACACCTTGAATCAGAGTTGGCTGAGCTAGATTCCAGCAATGAATAACAAGAACAACAAGGAGGTCCTGGGTTCGAGTCCCAGGCTCGGTGAGAGCGTTTTTGTGTAGAGTTTGCATGTTCTCCCAGTGCTTACGTGGGTTTCCTCTGGGTACACTGGTTACCTGGATGTTCCAAATGGCCCCTGGGTGTTAGTAAGAGTGTGAATGGATGTGAGCCGTCATTGAGCGAAGGCAGGGTACACCCTGAACAGCTAGCCAGACCATCGCAGGGCAGGCATACATTGACAACCACACTCACACCTAGGGGCAATTTGGAACAGCCAGTTAGCCTAATGTGCATGTCTTTGGACTGTAGGAGTAGACCGGAGTACCCGGAGGAAACCCATGCAAGCAAGGGGAGAACATGCAAACTGTACACAGTGCCCGGGACTCGAACTCAGGACCTCCTTGCTGTGAAGCAGACATGCTAACCACTAGGCTACCATGCCACCCTAATGAAGTACGAGAGCCCCTATATCAACAAGATCCCAGTTATCTCATCACGCTCAACTATATAACATCATCTGACCAATACAAAGATTGACGCATGAAAGGAATTTTCTTCAAATGGTTTTCTTTAAGATACGCATTTAAAGCATTTTTCAAAAATTAACAAAAAAAAAAACCTCCACATGACAGGATGCACTCTAAAAGAAGGGAGTTTTTTTTTTTTTTGGAAAATCAATCACATCTCTTATCGTTCTGCATCCACCTCAAATACAATGACAAGAACTGCAATATTGATGTCTTTAAAATGTCACAAGGAACGAGCCTGGATCAATAAAGAGAGCAGAGGGAGCAAGAAGCATGGCTCTTCTGCGGAGGATCTCCTGCTGTGTGCTTTGAATTATGAGCACATATTAACAACCCTATAGACCACAAACCACCTTTTATAGATATATTTTGTGTCTGCAAGAATACCACAGAAAGATTTTTGAGTAATGGAAAAGCTGTGCTCTGAGTCATATCATGTAATATTTCAGTCAGTGGATTCTTTTCACATTATTTTTTTTGATTCCTATTTTAAAAATAACTTTCACTCTCTTTCTCTCTCTCTTTCTCTCTCTCTCTCTCTCTCTCTCTCTCTCTCTCCACCCATCTGTACTTGCCCCCCGAACACAGCTCTTTCCACAAAGCAGCTTCCAGAAATCCAGATGCAGATTTACATCCTTGATAATAACCTCTTTTTAATTTCGTATAATATCAATCGGACGGCATGGTGCCGCAGTGGTTAGCACGTCCGCCTCACATCAAGAAGGTGCTGGGTTTGATTCCCGAGCATTCTTGTGTGGGGTTTGCATGTTCTTCCTGTGCTTGCGTGGGTTTCCTCTGGGTAATCCGGTTTCCCTGCACAGTCCAAAGACTGTCCCCGCCCAGTCCAAAGCACAGTAGGCTGAGTTCCAAATTTCCCCTAGGTGTGAGAGTGAGTGTGAATGGTTGTCTGTGTTGCTCTGCAATGGCCTGAGAAGCTGTACAGGGCGTCAGCCTCCCAGCGACCCTAATAAGGATTAAGCGGCTAAGAAAATGAATGAACGAATGATAATATCAACGGGAGGAAACATGGTGTCGTACTGGTTACCATGGCCGCCTCAAAGTAAGAGGATCCTGGGTTCGAGTCCTGAGCTTGGCAGATCATTTCTGTGTGTTGTTCTATGTGCATCTTCTCCACATGCTTGCATGGGTTTCCTCCGGTACTTGAGTCTAAAAACATGCATAGTCTAATTGGTTGTTCCAAATTGCCCCTAGGTGTGAATGTGAGAGTGAATGAATGTGTGTGTGTGTGTGTGTGTGTGTGTGTGTGTTACACACACATGCCTGTGTATATAAGCCCTGCATTTCCCCACAAGGATTGCCAGATCGTGCCAGAGTTTTCTATTGTGCCTTTCCAATGTTTGTATATATCTCTGCCTAGTAGTTTTTGGACCTTGCCTTTTCCTTGACCATTCTTGCTAACTTTTGTGATTTTTTTTTTTTTTGGATACCTCTGCCTCTGTTTTTGACTTCTTGGATATCTCTGACCTTTGCCTGTTTGTTGACCATAAGTTTGCCTGCATTGTGGATTGTCTGCCTATCTATTAAGTATTGTGCTGTTCACTCTCCTGTCTGCGTGTGGATCCTTTAGGATAAGGTCTATTTAGCTCTACAACGCTCTATTACGATTCCCATTTTCTATAATGATTGGTGTCAAATTGCATTACATCGAAATATTTGTGGCAAAACTTTTGCCTGTCCAAAATTTTGCCACGATCATCGCGATCTTCACAAATCCACCAGGTTCCCTCAAGATCTGCACGATTCTACCAGGTTTCCTCAAGATCATCAGGAATCCACCAGGTTCCCTCAAGATCACCACGAATCCACCAAGTTCCCTCAAGATCTGCACGAATCCACCAGGTTTCCTCAAGATCATCAGGAATCCACCAGGTTTCCTCAAGATCTGCACGAATCCACCAGGTTCCCTCAAGATCATCACGAATCCACCAGGTTCCCTCAAGATCTGCACGAATCCACCAGGTTCCCTCAAGATCATCACGAATCCACCAAGTTCCCTCAAGATCATCCCGAATCCACCAGGTTCCCTTAAGATCATCAGAAATCCACCAGGTTCCCTCAAGATCATCACGAATCCACCAGGTTCCCTCAAGATCATCCCGAATCCACCAAGTTCCCTAAAGATCTGCATGATTCCACTAGGTTTCCTCAAGATCTGCACGAATCCACCAGGTTCCCTCAAGATCATCACGAATCCACCAAGTTCCCTCAAGATCATCACGAATCCACCAAGTTCCCTCAAGATCATCCTGAATCCACCAGGTTCCCTTAAGATCTGCACAAATCCACCAGGTTCCCTCAAGATCATCACGAATCGATCCCACAACCCTCTACGCTCATCATGATTCTCTCAAATTGTAGAGATTGCGGACATCATGCCCCAGTGTAAACCCAGGGTAACCACTATGCCATCATGCCGCCCCATGGATGAATGGAAAATAGCAGTGGAGTGAATTTATGCTGAAATGTAATGGATATTACAAAGCGGTAGCATCCTAGACTCACTTTCTTTAACACTTTTACCAGAAGACCTTCTATTGGCTTGGTGAGTGAGGTGCTAAATCATCTCAACATATCGCAATCTCGATGTGTCGAATCGTTTAGTAAATGTGAATGGAAATATGATCAGTAATAAAGATTACACAGCGCTGGCATTAACATCAGGCAGACTGTATATCAGGCAGACTGTATATAATTATTCAAAGACTTCAGATATAAAATATGATATGCTCTCCATTGCTGAATCATATATCAAAATTCATGTTTTTTATTTTCTGGAGTGGATATAAAAATGGATCAGCATAACCGCAGTCAGGGGCAAGGCAATGTTCCAGAGAGTAAATCCTTCTACAAGTCTATTACAAAGACAAGTGGCAGATGAATACTATGTGCTCCCAGAGTGAATTAATGAGCGAGCTAGCATTGCCTCCGAACCCCCGCTAGATGTATTAGCTTGTGTTTCTCTCTGCAGATGATCAGTAACTGGCAGGAATAAAGCTTTCAGTAATTGCAAGACTTTCTGTGGCAGTGGGTAGCAAGCGATTATTCATCATCCGCTCAGTGGATACACATTTGTCATTAAATTTCAGAGAAGCTCCGGGATATGAGTAGTACGGAAGAAGTTGTCAAAAGAAGCTGCAGGGGTGATGATTTTATGGCTTACCAGCTACTTTTGGAGTTTGATTATTTGAGTTGGCCTCAGACAGTATTGATTTGAGTTTGGAGTTTAGTTAAGTGACTGTGGAAAAATATAACATTCTGTCAGATTTGTTGGTGAGTGCAAGTAACTGACTTAAAGATTGAGAGTGAAAATGCAAAAGTGGGGCTGGAGGTCTGATTGGTTTCTGTTTTGTTCCAAGCAGAAGATTCTTGGGTAGGACTCGTTAAAGGAATTCAATCTCACTCACTTGCTAAACCTCTTGATCCTATTAGGGTCACGGGGAGGCTGGAGCTTATCTCAGCCGACTTTGGGTGACGGTGGCGTACAGCCTGAATAGCTTGCCAGTCCATCGCAGGGCCAACACACACACAACCATTCACACTCACACCTAGGGGCGATTTGGAACAACCGATTAGCCTAATGTGCATGTCTGAACTGTGGGAAGAAACCGGAGTACCCAGAGAAAACCCAAGCAAGCACAGTGAGAACATGCAAACTCCACACAGAAACTTCCTTGACAAACCCGGGACCCTTTTTGCTGCGAGGCGGACATGCTAACCTCTTCGCCACTATGCCGCCCTTGTTGAAGAAATTGTTTTAGTGGATTTTCTGCCCCATACATCTATTAGTGGTATGTATAGTATGGTGGTGTTGTGGTTAGCACGTCCGCCTCACACCAAGAAGGTCAAGGCTCGGGCGTTTCTTTTGTGAAGTTTGCATGGTCTCCCTATGCTTGCGTGGGTTTCCTCTGGGTATTCCCGGTTTCCTCTCGCAGTACAAAGAGAGGCATGTAAGGCTAATTGGCTGTTCCAAACTGCCCTGAGTGTGAATGGCTGTGGGTGTGTTGGCTCTGCGATGGACTGACGAGCTGTTCAGGGTGTACTCAGCATTCACCGAAAAGATCCCACCTTTTCATCCAAACATTAGTTGTGTTATAACTTCTTCACAGAAAACTTTACACGTTCCCTCCATGCCACATAAGGTTTGAGCCATCATTCTTGAGGTCCACATAATTCCAGTAGAGTCATAAAGCACATCTTATTGATTACGTGTCTCTGTGAATCACTCCAATCCACCGGCTGTGAATCATCAGCAGGTTCCTTCTGTACGACCAGGACGCTGATGACGTTGTATATTCCTGATTCGTTTTGTTGATCTCACTGATTTTGGATACTGATCAAGACAAAAGTATTCAGCCTAGATTTCCCAATCCCCAGCAACAGATTCGAGCTCATGTTGATCCGTGGGTCTGCCCAGGGTCCTACCAAGATACATTGGTACCAGGAGCCAAGCAGGGGGAGCCCTTGGATGATGATATACACCTATCCCAACTTGTTGAGTATTTTCTATTGTTTTTTTTTTTATTTATCACGGTGTATATCGTATGAGTAAACATGCAGCCCTGTAGAAGAACCTTGCTTCCACCATCTAGATTAAGAACCTATTTCCTTATTATTATTCTTCCATTTTGCCCACCACTGCCTTTGTTCTTGCAGCCAGTAGCTGGTCATTCCAAGCTGGATTTAGCAGTAGGGCTGGGAGGAAATCAGGGAAACGGGAATCACATGTGGACATGTACCCTGGAGTTGTGAAGTACTAGCTCCACCTGCTGTGCCACTGCTCCACCAACCTTAACGTCTGATGTATCCACGGGATCCAGGTTACTGTACGGGTGCAGGTTTTCATTCTAAATAGTCAGCTGTCAGATTCCACCTGTTTAATCACTTTATCTTCACTTTCAGTAGACCATCCAATGAACTCTGTGTACACCAAGTGGGTTCCTTAACCCAATAGGTTGAAGCCATCAGCCACCATATTGGTCCTCCCTATCAGCAGTCAGTTTTTATATCTCCTTCGTCATGCAATATTAATAAATAAAGACTTATCTTACCTTATTTTGGCGTCTTGCTGGCTTGGTTTTGTTTAGTGAAGTACATAAATATGAAGAACAAATATGGCGGTGTGTGGCTTCAATATCGTTGGTGGTTTTATTAGCAAAGCTGCACACCAGTTCTTTATAGAGCTCAGTGATAATATAGTGACCATGATTACCTTTGCTAAGCATTTGGCATAGTTTGAAAGTTACTAAGAAGTTCCACTGGGGGCAGCCGTGGGACTGAAAGGTCACTGGTTCAATTCCCAAACCAGCAGGAAAAATGTGTGGCGGTGGAGGAGTGAGCTGCACCTTCCCTTCTTCCACCTTCATGGCTGAAGTGCCCTTGAGCAAGGCATCGAACCCCCAATTGCTCTCCTGGCGCCACCCAATGTGTTTGGCAGCCCACTGCTCCGAGTGTGTGTGCTCACTGTTTACGTGTGTGTGCTAACTTTGGACAGGTTAAATGCAGAGGCAATAATTTCCCTTGCGGTGTTAATACAGAATAGCAAAATAATTGTATTTTGTTTTTGTTTTAAACCAATATGGCGCCCACTTGGCTTCAATGAAATACGCACTTGTACGGTATTATAGTGCCTTCAGTTGTATATAGAGCTCAGGGAGACCATCACATATGGCTTCTGATTGATTAAAATGAAAACCCACACCTAGCAGGCTGTCTTGTCTCAGACCTGCTGCTTTGCTTTGCATTAACCCGAATACAAGCACTGAAGCTGTATCTGAAAATTTGAATTGTCAAGAAACATACCAGATTGTAAATCATACTCTTTTGGTTGGGCATTGCCTTTCATGGTCAAGCCCTGTGGCTCTAGCCTGGGCTGATTTCTGGTGGATATGATATGGAAAGTATTTTATCTCCCAGGTTTCATGCTGATAACTTCACCCCATCAAAATGTCATTTGGGTGGCTGCACTAAAGAAGAGAACAGATTGGGAAGGACAGAAAGATGAGGTGCTACTGTATATGTAAGGCTTGGACAATCCCTTACATGGATAAATTCTGGTATTTTTACAGTATGTACACCATCCCGAAATGCTCTTTAGCCTCAGGGAGCTTGCAGCTGTTGCAACTCCCTGCTTCTCTCAATCTGAACTGCTGTAATAGGGCTAGATACTGAGTCTAATGATCATAATGTACATTCATTACTGATACATATATTACCCACAGCAATCACAACTGCGGATACTTATTTCAGCACATCTGTATATGATTAAAGATTAAACAAATCTTTATTGTCAACTGTTGCATGAACAATGAAAATCAGTCTAGCAGCTCTATGTTTTAGCTTAGGTAACTACACTAAGCTATATATGTATATAGCTTATGTCTATATATGTTTATATATCTGTACCCAATGCTGTAGTGGTTGGCATGTCCGCCTCACAGCAATAAGGCCCTGAGTTCGAGTCCTCGACTCGGTGAAGTTGTTTCATTAAGGAGTTTGCAAGTTTTACCTGTGCTCATGTGAGTTTCCTCCGGGAACTTGGGTTTCCACCCATAGTCCAAAGAAATGCACATTAGGCTAACTGGTTGTTCCCATTTACCCCTGGTTGTGAGTGTAAGTGTGAATGGTTTTGTGTGTGTTTTGGCCTCGGAATGGACTGGCGAACTGTTGGGAATATATCATGAACATTCCGCATACATACTGTTAATTCCTACATTCACACCAGTTTCATTTTAAATTAATCATAGCCAGCCTAGTTACCAACACATTTTCAAATTCAAATTCAAATTCAAATTTTATTTGTCACATACAAATTATACACAGTACAATATGTAGTGAAATGATTAGTACGACTGTCCAAAATGTAAAGA
>JAOUQZ010000044.1:7451991-7468495 GCA_028564935.1 Neosilurus hyrtlii
CCCCCCCACCACCACCACCACACATTTTTTCCTGCTGGTTTGGAAATCAAAGTCCCAAACCCGCTTCTCTAACCATTAGGCTACGGCTGCCCCCAATGTCACCGTGCAACCTATACATATGTATATTTAATGTAAGACACCGATAGTGTCTGGCTGTTGAGTGGTCTGAATTTTCTCTGTATGGTCCAGTCAATAAGTTTTTTCCCGCCCCACCAGCACTACACAAACTTCAAATAAAATTGAATAAAGCATTTTTTTTGTTCAGTGAGCAGCGCCTAAATTCAAATGAAAATTATACATACGATGGGACACAGGCATCAACGTTTTGCGTTTTCTTTTTTTTCAATATTACATTTTTTTCCTGAGTGTGGAGTTTTCACTGTCTCCCTGTGCTTGCATGGGTTTCTCCTGGGCACTCCAGTTTCTTCCCACAGCTCAAAGACATGCATATTAGGTCAACTGGCTACTCTAAATTACCCCTAGATGTGAATGTGAGTGTGAATCGTTGTGTTTGTGTTAGTCCTGCGATGGACTGGCAACATGTTTAGGATGTACTCTGACTCACCTGGAAGCAGTTGGGATTCACTCCAGTTTCACCTGCAACCCTGATGGATAAGTGGTATAGGTATCGAACGGACGGATGGATGGAAGGAAGGATACACGTGTGTACTTCGACAATTGAGCTGGTCGAAAAAAAGAAACAATCCCAAGGTGGTGTGGTACAGCATGGTATAAAGCGGTGTTAGCCAGCAATTACACTTTTGATGGATTAGATAATGTACCAGATGTCCATTTTATGCACTTATAGTTACATTTCAATTCTCAAAACATCTGTGAGAAGTCGCTGTCTCCCTCTGGAAAGCTTCGCCGTGTTTTCATAGAGGGTTTTATGGTTGATACATTTGAGATTACGTAGTACGTTCTTGGTGGCCCGGTGATTTAATAGTTAGCATGTCTGCCTCACAGCAAGAAGGTCTGATAAGGATTCAAGTACCTGGTCTGTCTTTGGCGTTTCTGTGTGTGGTTTGCACGTTCTCGCTGTGCTTGCATGATATCCAAAAACATGGACATCAGGCCAATCGGCTGTTCCAGGTTACTTGTATGTGAATGGTAGTTTGCGTGTGTGTTGCCCTGTAATGGTCTGGAGGGCGGTTCAGAGCATACGCTGCTTTCACCCAGGGGACGGCTGAGATAGGCTCCAGCCTGACCATGAGCCTAGTAGTAGTATTAAGGGGTACAGCTGTTACCATAGAAACAATAACACACAAGAATTAGCCATGAACATGTATGTATGTATGATTCCTGGCATGATAAATAACATTGAAACCACCGTGCATGAATGACAAGAGGTGTGTGTGTGTGTAGATTTTCCCTGCAGCAGGAGTATGAGGTGAAGATGGCTCCTGCTGGAGAACAATGGATTTAATGTAACATCTCGTGTTAAATAGTGTCAGAGGAACGCCTCCTAATCCCCACTTTGCTCCTCTGTGCGACATTCCTGCCATCTCGGACCGTAACACGTCCCCTGGAGGCTCTACTGTAAAACTGCAGCCTGTTTCTAACCTTCTCCCTTCCCCCAGCTGAACTTGAATAAATGAAGCTGATTTCTTTCCTCACAGCAGCAGCAGATGTTTGCTTCCATTGCAGCAGACTCCAAGCTTCTTCTTGGTGTTGGTTAAAGCTGCGGATGTGTATAGAGATATGAAATGTGGTCAGCTAGGCTCCTAATGCAGGCTGCGGAGCGCTTGATGCCTCTTCCCATGAAAATGTGTGTACATTATGTTTTCACAGTGCGGTCGGCGACATGCACCATATGGTCCCTATAAACATTCCTTTGTTTCCCGGAGACACTGCTGTTCATTGAGAATAAGGCTCATGCTGCTTGATTCACTCATATTTAGCACTTTAATAATGAGCTCCGCCCCCAGACATTTTTTCTCCTAATTTAGTTGTATCAGATTCCCATTCGCCAAGTATTGCCTCCCTATCGTGCAACCACCACCAAACAGGGCGGGGCGTAAGTTTGCCCCTTTCTTGACACGCAATGCTGCCATCCCCCTCTTTACGAACTGCTGGACATGTGTATTCGAGGGCGGAGTAACACACTCACAGGGAAAGTACTATCCTCCCCATAATTGGCTGGGGTGAGTGACAGGGAAGCGAGAGCTCAGCCAATTAGATCCCGGGCTCAGGTGGCTGCGTCACCAACCTGGATTCAAACCGACAGTCTCCAGGTAAATAGTCACGCACCATGACGATGCGCCTCTCAGGAGTACCATGAATTAATTATCGATTAATTAATAAATGATGTGCATTATGTGCTTCTCACTCTCATTCATGCATTTTCTGAACAGCTTAATCCTACTAAGGTCACAGGGAGACTTTCATCTCAGACAACACTGGATGAAGACCATCGGAGGGCAATACACACACATACCTTGGGGCAATTTGGAACAGCCATTTAGCCTAACGTTGATATGTTTTGACTGTGAAAGGAAACGGAAGTATCTGGAGGAAACCCATGAAAGTGTGTGTGGGGGGCATGTAAAACGCCCTCTGAGCTCGGGACTCGACCCCAGGACCCTCTTGCTGTGAGGCAGACTATGCCACCGAGCTCCCATTATGTCAGTCTCATAAATACATTCACCTACTGAATCAGAGGCTAGAATAAATTGTCAAGGCTGTTTCATTTCAGTGAGTCGGATCATTTGACTCATCTAACCAAAAGGAGTCGACTCTTTTGCTAAGAAAGTATTTAATCAATAATGAGTCTTCTTGTGATCTTAATGACATCTTTTTCTACTAAATATGAAAAAAGTGATGCGAGTTCCTGTGACTCTCTTTTAGTGAGTCATATCATTTAACATTTAATATCACCAATAAGAGTCGACTCTTTCAGCTCCGAATCGGTTCATTGGCTTTAATTCTAAACCAGACAAAAGTTAGCAATATATGATAGGCTAATGAAGGTGCTTTTTTGTTTACCTATAGTATAAAGTGTTTTGGTAAAATACCATGCTACCATCTCTCAAACACAACGACATATTTTGCTCTGTATACAAAAGTACACACGAATCATTGAACCGGTTCAAAGATCCGACACTTTAAATAATGACAAACCATTCTGTGCTAATGGGATTCATTAATTCATTCACTGAACTCTATCCTGTTAGGGTTGCATGGAGGCTGAAGCCTATCTCAGCCAACTCTGGGCAAAGACAGGGTACACCCTGAACAGCTAGTCAGTAGACACATAGAACCATCCACTCTCACATTCACACCTAGGGACTATCCGGAACAGCCAATTCGCCTAATGTGCATGTCTTTGGACTGTGGAAGGAAACCGGAGTACATGGAGTAAACCCACACAAGCACAGGGAAAACATGGAAACTCCAAACAGAAACGCCCGAGCCTGGGACTTGAACCCAGGACCTGCTTGCTTTGAAGCAGACATGCTACCACCGACACACAAGTAAACAACTAAGAACAACAAACAAACAAACAAACACCCTGGCTTGTTTACATAAGTGGGCTCTCTGTGTTCACCAAAAAAATCAACGAGTCAACTCGTTCGTGGATGACACGTCCATCCCTAACCACCAAGCACAGTGCATTCATCTACAATCTACTCAGAAAGCTCTGAGAGTCATGTGCCTGCTGTTTAGTATGGTTGATCGGTGAAGCAATTAAGGACAAGAAGCACCAGAAAAAAGTCTCGCTGTGGTACTAAGATCACAGACATTTCAGGGGAAAAAAATCCAATTCTTCATTCATCTGAGTAACTTCATTCTCCCTGCAGGCCTGAAGCTGTGAGAGATACTTGGGTTTATTTCATAGCATTTACTGCCATCTAGTGGAAACATCAGGTCTTCACTTTGACTTTCTCCTTTTAAAAACAATAATAATAATGAAGATATTAACACTATGACAGAACACTCATGATATTAAGAACAATGTGTAAAGAAATAACATTTATTATATATTTTAAACTCGTAATAACAGAGGTTTCACCCGTGCAACTTAATTAAAAACGTAATTAAAATTTAAATAAAGCTATTAGCTTCACAGAAATATATACAGAACCCTGACATTTCCATTAAAACCTACAGGGTTCTCGTGCTTTTCTGAAATGGAAAAGCCTTCAGAACAGTTTAGGCTCCGTGCTTAAAGCTCTGGATTAAAACTGTGAAGGTGCAAGCTCCAGTACCACTAAGTTGCTATTGTTGGGCCCTTGTGCAAGGCCCTTAACCCTCAACTGTTCAGTTGTATGATAAAGGTGTCAACAATATGCTGTAAATGTAGGATGTTTTCCTGATTGCTTTACTTTCCAGATATTTTTTTTAAACTTAACACTTGGGTACTGGGCCAAAAAAATAATAATAATAATAACAATAATATATATACGTGTGTGTGTGTGTGTGTGTGTGTGTGTGTGTGTGAGAATAACAATAATTTCGCAAATAAGGCCCACGTCTAAAGAAATCATTTTGTGTCTTTTCTTTTTTGTCCAGGTTTTTTCCCTTATTTTGAAATACACGACTCTAAAATGTGCACTTTTCTGCAAAATCTGCACAAATTTCCTGATGTGAAAATTTAAAGGTACAGTGTGTAGGATTCAGCAGGATCTAGTGGTAGGGCTTCAAACTGCATAAAAACTAAAAATTTACTCCCCACCCCCCTCTCGAAAGCATGTATGCTTCTATTGTAAAACACTGGAGGTGCTAGATGTCAATATATTCAGATTATATCTACGATTCCAAAAATTCAACGACATAATTTTTTTAAATTAATGATAGATTAATGAAAATTTTATTTATTGATGATATACTTAATTTTTGCCATTTGATCCACCAGAATGTTACACACTGTACCTTTAAAGCCAATCACACACCTCTCCTCAGTTATCTATCAGAACACCCCCCCCCCAATTGCCAAGGCAACACTAATAAGGACACACCCATTTCTTCTTCATCCAATCAGAAACCGGATGTACAAATGCCTCTTCATGCTGATTGGTTGGAATAGTGTTGCGTAGCACGCTTTAATCCACTGGAGCCCCCCAGGGCTGTATTCTGAGTCCCCTGCTGTATTCATTATACACCCACGATTATGTGGCCACTTCCAGCTCCACCAACATCATCAAGATCCACTTTGCTTGTTTGCAGAGCCTGGACTGAATCCTATAAACCCATGTGACTGAGAAAACCCTCAGATTTTTACCCTAATTCAGTTGCCTAAAAGTCGTCTAAATACACCAGGAATATCCAAAATACTTAACTACAGACGTTCAGCTTGCAATTCAAAAGTAGTCGAGAGATAACAGCCCAGTATGGAGCGGCTGGATATGGACTACAACACTGACCCCGTGCATCATAACACATAACAGAAATCGCAGAAAACATTTCTTTTTGTTCCTAAACCAACTGGCGACAGGAAATCCAAGTTGGCAAAATATTAGCTGCGTAAGCCATTTTGGATTTACCGTCAAGCTCATCTACTGTCTCTACAGGAGACTCCTCCCTCTCTGGTTCAAATAGGTCACCATTTACACCCATTTACTCCAAATTACTGCCATAGTTGCTTCTTGGACACAGTGTTTTTATCACCTAAAATGTCAATAGATTGTTTGTTTACTGCACTAGACAACCCCACCCAACAAGTTCATGTCACTTCTGGAAAAAAAAAAAATCCTGCTAGCCATTGGTTCAGCCCCCGCTAGTAATCCACAAGATAAAATCACCCACTGTTGTGCTTTTTATAGCCATTTATGTTAAAATATAAAAATAAATAAATAAAATACGTGTCAGACATTACTGTGGAGGAAGGAAAGGTGGAGCTCACTCCCCGACCGCCACACATTTTTCCTGCTGGTTCGGGAACCATTAGGCTACGGATGACCCTTTATGTTATGGGGCTGCTTTTCATTTGCAGGAACTCAAAAACTGACAAGGTTACCAGACCACAAAAATAGAAAAAAAAAATCATTCAATACTTTTATTTATCTACAATTTATTTTACATTAATGTACACAAGTACACTTCACAAGTGGGTGTTGATATCAGTTTCCACGGCACATGTCCCTCAACGAGTCTTCTCAGCTGCTGGTGTAAAACTGTATCAACCCTAAAATACTTACTCATTTTCAAAGCCGCTTGTGGGGAGGCTGGAGCCTCTCTCAGGTGACACTGGGCGAACGTCGGGGTAGGCCCTGAACAGCTAACCGGACAGGTCCAACACACACAACCATTCACACTCACACCATGGGGCATTCTGAATCCGCCAATTAGTCTACAGTGCATGTCTTTGGTCTGTGGGAGGAAACTGGAGTGCCCAGAGGAAACCCTCACAAGCATACGAAGAACATGCAAACTCTAGACACGCCTAAACGCCCTCTCTGAGCCCGGGACTCAAACCCAGGGCCTACTTGCTTTGAGGCGGACATGATAACCACTACGTCACCTGGTCGCCCCTGGTGTGTATCACTGATCTGAATGATCAAAAACAGGAGGAATATCTTTCCATATTAATTAGGGATAACTGGGAAAGCAGGCAGCGTGTGCCAATCCTTCAATCCAAACCAACGATTCGAGATTTCATTCATATGATAACTGAAGATTATTAGGAAGTAAACTAGGCACGATGAAGCCACACACTAGTCTGTGAATGAAACTATCCGTTTCATCTGTAACGAGAAGACTAATAAACATTACTCGGGTCTGTTTGCATGATGTAGTGGATCAGTGACTCTAAAGCAGCAGCACAGGTGATCACATACGGTGGATACGCTCGTGATCTGTGAACTGTTTGAGGTTTTGAAGGTTGTCCCACCACGAGAACAGGAAGGTGTTGGCGATGAGGCGGAACCACGGCGTGATCCGCACTTCGCCTCTCTCCGCCCGCTCTAGCAGCTCCTTCAGCTCCTCTTTCGAGACGTAGCGGTGGCTTTTCACCTCGTTGGGGTCGGGCTGCAGCTCTACGTCCTTCTGCACGAACAGGATGTAGTCGATCTCGTGTTCGCCCCACACCCCATCCGACTCGGCCTTGTAGTGGATGCGCGTCAGGTAGGTCATCTCCTCTGGGGGTACCTAGAACCAGAGTGCCAATTTAAATCACTTGTGTAGCTTGTAGGTATTCACTCCTCATGAACATTTCCACATTTCGTATGTTATAACATCGTCATCCTGTGATTTCATCAGCAGTACGGGACTAATTTGCATATGAATACATGCCGCTGTATTCTTTCTTTTCTTTTTACGTACAAGAGCGCTCACTTGTGTTAAATATATATGTGAAGGAAAACATATGAAATATAGGAGTGCCTAATTTTATTTTATTCAGAAGTTTACTAGTTTATATCTGACTTTTTAGTTTACTATCTGTATACTGTTATTTTTGCCATTAACTTGCCTTATATGAACTGGGGGATACACGTCCTATTCAAGTGATTTTACAAAACATCCTTTTTATTAGCCAGTTTGAAAAGGCTGTTTTGCAAAATCACTCGAACAGCACTGGTTATTTGTTTGTATGTAATATGCTTAGGCGATCCAGATACTTATTTTAACATAAAATCACCATAAAAAGCACAAAACTGGATGATTTATCCAGTGGATTACTAGCAGTGTCCAAAACTACGGGGGTTAGCAGCCATTTTTCATGGAAGTGGCGTTAAAACGTTGGGTTGGTTTAACGTCATTTGTGGAGACAGTGCGACGTTACATTCCAGTGACTCATGACGAGAACGCTGCCAGAGATGAGCGTGACGGTAAATACGAAATGGCTTACACAGCTAATGTTTTGCTGACTCGGCTTTCCTGTCGTTAGTTGGTTTAGGAACAAAAATAAATGTTCAGTGTTTTCTGCGCTTGCTATTTGTACAGATAAGCACTGGCTGATAGTGTTATGCTACACGGGTCAGTGATGCAGCCCAGCCAATCCAACAAGCTCGCCATCACTACCAAGCTAAAACAGGCAATCAGAAATGCTACACGCCTCTGAGCATGGCTAGAGTCGTAACACTTGCGCACTTAAAAATCGGGCATGGACTGACGTTGCTAGAAAAAAACGCCGATGTTATACGAGATCGTTTTTAATAGCGAGTAACACTAATCCACCACAGAAAAATGTTTAACCTCTACCTCTTAAACCTGATAGAAAAACAGTCCTGGAGGTAGCTAAAGGCTGAAGTCTTTGGCTCTCTCTACTATTTTGTTAGATGACCAGGATTGGCTAACAAGGCTGCGTAGGTGAGTATTTCTGAAGTAAGGACAGGTGTTTGGAATCAGAATGCTTCAAGTGAAAGTTAACATGAAGAAACCAGATGCCGAGGGCACTATTGCCCGAAAGCTTCAAGGTCTGGGGGAGAAAAGTGACAGTGAGAGAGAGCAGAATGAGGAAGATTCTGGAAAAATGGTTGCAGACTCCATGAGCAAGGACTTATCCCCTTGGGGAAAGGCCATCTTCACGCTTTGCACAACACCGGAGAAAGAAGCGCAAAGAGATGGAGGACAGCTTATCTGAGACTAACCAGCATAAACAAAACTCCTACATCATAAAGCTGTTTGACCGCAGTGTGGCTTTGGCGCAGTTCAGTAGCAACACTCCGCTCTAACCCATCTGCTGATCGTGGATGAGGAACAACCCTACTGTACGAGAAAGTGCAATGTCCAGTCCACCTCACAGCATGGCAGAGGAGGAGGTGTCAGACATGCTGAACGGCAAAGTTCAAAATATATACCGACTTCCACCTCCTGGTTCTTGTCCTGTGACTGAGTTTGGAGAGCCGTCATGTTCAATCACATGAAACGCTGGAAGAAAATTAGACAGAAGTGGAAAGAGGCCTCTAATAAGAACCAGCTCGGCTACAGTGAGAGCATTAAGATCCTGAAAGAGATGTACGAGCGCTAGCTCATCTTCATCCCCTGCATCAAGAGACAGTTATAGACTTCCATATGCGATTCCTAGAAACGGAGGTGATGTGCAGAGTTTCAGATGAAAGAATGCACTGATGGTTGGGTAGTTGCCTGCACATTATTTTAATATTTGTTCATGATTAATAATGATATTTGGTAATTTAGCAATATGGCCTGCACTGCAGTAGTGAAAACACAGGTGCGATCTATTTTCAGTTTCAGTCTTCACTGTGCAGGTCAGTAGAGTCAGACGAATTCATGTTTGTTCTAAAAATGTAATAAAATGATTTAAAAAAAAATAAATAAATAAAAAAAATAAACAAAAAGCAGTCCAGGTGACTTCTATCTGTTATTCCAGTCAAAAAGACTGACTCTGTACCTGATGTGTAGGGATACCGAGCTCAGCCTGCATTCTCCTCTGTGCAGCTCGTCTCACCCCGACGCCGTCTCGCTCCTCCAGCTCAGGTGGCGTATACAGAGGGTGACTGCAGCACGTGTTCGTGAAACACCCTGATGAACAGCACAATCAGAAGCACCATTCATGAATATTAGGCTCATTCTATTTCAGTAACTGTTATGGGACAGTATTATAATAATAACTAAAAAAAAAAATGCAGAAAACTTTAAAGTGCAGTAGTTTTCCTTACTTGTACAAATGAAGTGAAAGATACGTAAAACAGTGCTTTTCTAAGACTAAATAAGGCCTTATAAGGCCAAATTGAAAGATTATTATTTATTTAAAAAAAATATTTTATTATATATTGTTATCATTATAAGATTATTATATATGACCTCGCATGGATAGGAGTATGGTGTTACATGGGGATGAATGTATGGTGATTTCCGTGGGACCTTGGGAAGTCTGTGTAGGTACTTCGCCCCGAAAAGCGTGTGCTACACTTTATTATGGCATGGTTTGACGTGTTCAGAGCTCGTACAACAATGAGACGACTGACAGTTTGGAAAATGGACTTGTGTTTGGATACACCCCTCCATCAGTCATTTTATAGATCACACTGGGGCTAGTGTGGATGACGGGGGGAGGAGCTTAGGGAATACGTATGAGACCTATTAATATGTCAGACCTTCCAGTTATCTTTGGAAAAGGAAAAAGATATAATGCTCCTTTAAATAAGTTTAATGCTTAAGAGAAAGAAAGTGATAGAGAGAGAGAGAGAGAGAGAGAGAGAGAGAGACGAACCTGGGAAAGTGATCTTAGCATCAGACCTCTGCTGTAACAGCAGCTTTTCTTCACTGTTAAACAGGAAAACACTGAAAGCTCGGTGCAGTAACCCTGACAAAGTAAACAAGAAAAATATTAATAAACATCGTCTTAAGACAAATAACCAGCCCTTTATATAAATAATCTGCTAATAACAATATTCTGTGTATCTGATTAGCAAACACGTATATACTGTACACACATCAAACAATACCTGCACACACACAATAACTATACTATTACTTAATAGTAAGTAACGTGTAAAGTAAAATAGGTGGCACACATTCGCATCACAGCAAGAACGTCCTGGGTTTGATTCCCGGGCTCGGAGTGTTTCTGTGTGGAGTTCACACGTTTTCCTCATCCAGGGAGGACAGGATGTTATATGAGTCTGTTGTGCCCAGCGACATCCTGTATGCTGTTGCATGCTGGGGCAGCAGGCTGAGGGTTGCAAATGCAAACAGACTGAACAAACTGATCCGCGAGGCCAGTAAGGAAGTGAGGATGGAGCTGAACTCTGTCTCTCACAACCTGCTGATCAGTCACAGCAGCACGTTCAGAGGAAGACTGACGACACCTAAACGCTCATTTAGTTCAATCACATTTACATTCTACTGTTTATCATATTGATAATACTGTACATATTTCTTGCTGACAGAATTCATTCTGTATCTGTTTATATAGATATTAGACCTTCTTGTTGGAGGTAGGCGGACTAACCAGATTTACTATAAATCCTCATTTACATGTGCGTGTAAAAATCAGTACACATTCTCGATCATCAAACAAACACGATCCATTAAAGCAGGGGTGTCCAAACTTATCCGCAAAGGGCCGGGGTGGGTGCAGGTTTTCACTTCAACCAACCAGTAACCACACCTTTCTCCTGTGTGAGCCACCGATCTCAGAAAGTGATTGGATAGTATATTCTATTGTTTGCATGTGGCAAAACCTGAAGTCAGCCTGGTGCCATCTTGGTGAGACCACGTTAATGTTATAATGTGTAATAAGTTATCCTCAAATAACATACAAAAAAGGTGAAGAAAATGGAAATACTTATATCCAAAGTGTACATTTCATTTTAAAACATTTTAACGGCTCCATTTTGAGATCCTAAAGCAAGGTGGTCTCACCAAGATGGCTGCCACCTGGCTTCAAATTGAAACACTAATGTGCATTCAAGTCTTTTTTCCTTTCTTTCTTTCTTTTTTTTATTAAATCAGTGATTGAAACAGATGGGAGGTGTGGCTACTTCTTGGTTGAAAAGAAAACCTGCACCCACACCGGCCCTTTCCGGAAAAGATTGGACACCCCTGCATTAAAGAATCTAAAATAAACACATGATTTGTAAGAAATGACAGAGATCTGCCTTTGCTGATGTTGGAGTTCAGATGGCAGTTCTTTTTAGTGTCTGCTCCTGTCTTCTGATCGTTCTCGTCAATCACGATGCACATCTCAGCCAGCAGACGGACCTGCTTCTCATCCAGATTATCGGTGTTTATTTCTGGCATCCTTACAGCAGCCTGGTTACAGAAAGCAGCGCTGCACCTGTCCAGAACAAGCATGCAAACATTATAAACACACGGGTACACGGGAGAGCTGCACTAACATGCTCCACACTCTGATAAACAGTAGATCAAACGTACTGCAGTATTTTTACTGCTCAAACACCTTATACACTTAATAGTATAGTGCTAAACAAGTATAAATAAAATGGTGTATTGCCTGTGTGCGTTCATTCAGTGGATAAGACTATCTGATAGACGATCGGATAATTGATCTGAAGGTTGGGGGTTCAAACCCTTGCAGCACCAAGCTTCCACTGATGGGCCCTTAACCCTCAATTGCTCAACTGTATTAAAAACAAACAAATAAACAACCAAAAAGGGGGGGGGTACCTAAGCCGGTTCAAATATGGGCGTCTACCAAATAAATGTGTGTGTGTGTGTGTGTGTGTGCGCGTATCAACCTTTTTCCGGTGCAAATATCAGTATTCAGTCATGTGCAGTAATGGTTGCATGTGATTGGTTATTAACTTATGGTGCCCTGCTGTTTACCCATGTATGTAACCAAGCTCAGTATTGGTCTCAGATAAATTTTTTTTTCAGAAGATCACTATGATGATTTTACCACTATTCCAAAATCTGTTGTGCCATTAAAAAAAAAAAACCTTTAAAAACATCGGATATACTGTACATCTCAAATCAACCATTACTGCTTCAGCTTCTGACGACCAAGACGTGTCCCCCAACAAGTCTCATGATCAGAACATTTTTCTAACTTTAAAAAATTCGACTTAAATTAAATAAATTAAAAAAAATCAACAAAAATGAAAAATTATAAATTTATTTAACCTCATACAACAAAAATTCAATAGATACAAATACATTTAAAAATCAGGAGATCATTTTCCAGTGAGTTGTTTGTTTGTGACGCCACTTCCGGTCACCCACCTGTATGTGTCACAAATTCTCAATATGACGTTTAAATTTTTTTTCTCCTAATATAATATATATTATATTAGGAGAAAAATTTTTTTTTATAAAAGAATGTTTGGTCATATTGAGAATTTGTGACACATACAGGTGGGTGACCGGAAGTGGCGTCACAAACAAACACACACCTTAAAACCATGACTTCAGACTTCCAATCACTGAATAAACCGGTGAAATTTGCCACAGGTGTGACACGTTATGCATAATTTAAGGGTTAAACATCTACAGTTTATATTAATTATATGAGACCTGTGTAATTCGGGCGGAGTTACTGTATGACCACCCGTATTGCGGTAAGCCACTATATACACAGTTAAAGTGACGATGAAAAACTTCCATGATTAGGTTAAACCATCAACACTTCTCTGCTGGAAAAACAACCTGGAGATTCCTAGAAATCTTAACAAAAACATCTCCTTACAGAAACTTGACAACAATCATCAGACGTTTTGTTATTGTTATTGTTAGCTCTACCTCCATAAATAAACGACTCCTGCAGAAACTATATCAGATACCGGGCGCATTAACGAATATAAATCTCTAATAATTATAAATCTACAGTGGAATAATAATAAAGTTTTACCTGGACAGAAGAGTAGAAGGTAGTAAAGGAAAGCGTTGGACAGGCTGTTGCTTTAAATACCTTCCTCCGAAAATTCGAACGGGTTTTAACAGGGTTTGTCCCTCACCAGCCACCGTCCATAACAACGCCCCCAGTGCGCGCGCCATGGCGAGATGTTGTACACAAACCAATCAAAACAGACAGCCTATCGGACCACCCGCACCGCGCGTCACTATGGTTACCCTACCCGGAGCCGTAAAAACTGAAGCACCAACATATCTACATTCACACGCGTTAATAATAATAATAAAAAGCTCTCTACGGTTCAGTCTGCTCGCAGAAATCTCATGAGTGCTGCAATTTAACTACACTATTCTCACACACCGAAAACAAAATGGACGACTCTTAACTGGGAATGGTGTGACGTGGCACGATACTGTCACGGGATTGGTGAACTATTATCACGTGGGTGATTTTTTTTAAAAAGTAAAAAAAAATACAACAGGTTTACACAATAAATTAGTAATTAATTAATACAATATTTATAAGCAACAACAGTGATAATTACCATCATAAATATTTAAATGTAATTTATCATGCACTGGTAATAATAATGATTATGATGATGATGATAATAATAATAATAATAATGATAATATTAATAATAATGATGATAATATTAATAATAGTGATGATGATGATGATGATGATAATAATAATAGTGATGATAATAATGATGATGATGATGATGATGATAATAATAATAATAATAATAATATCTCAGAAATAAATGTTATTAATCTGCAGTTTATCATCATCATTATTGAACGCTTCATAATATCCTTTATATACAGTACCATCATATTAATATATCCCAGAAATAGGATTGCCCTGCAAAAAAAGTTCTATAGAACTTTTTTAGAACAGACTTTTTCTAGAAGTTCTATGGAAAGGGTCAATTTTGTTCTAAATTATATTCTATAAAATGCAAATAATCTGAAGAACATTTGGATTTCTGTAGAAAATCTGTGAACATGTGCCATAGGAAATGCTCTGTATACGTGTCTACGGGAATTTCTAAAAAAAATGTTTTAATAGAGAAAACTGGTTTCCTTTGGAAAAAAATATTTAATTAACAGAAATTCGGTGAACATCTGACAAAGGATATGAGCCAAAAGGGAAAATTCAAACTTAAATTTCTCACGTACAAAATCATACATAGTACAATATGTAGTGAATTGCTTGTTTCTGTATACTGTCCTATATTTAAAGAATAAAAACTATCAATAGCAAGAAGGGAATGAATATCAATAACAATAACTATTTGAAGGACACCAATAGTTAAAAGTGGAATATAAATATAATAATATTAAATATTTTATAGGAATATTTAATAGTGAGTGAGGAATTTTAATTCACTCATTTGCCAATCTGGTTGTAGTAGAAATAACACTGTGTTCATATATATAAAAAATAAATAAATAAATCAAGCAGATTGGCAAATGAGTGAATTAAAATTCCTCAATTAATCAAGATTAATTTTAAACTGTAAAATGATTATTGTAAAAGTGGGACAGTGGTGGCCTGGTGGTAGGGTGCAGGATTGAGCATTTCAGAAAATTAATTAAATTAATTGTTGTTAAACTACTACAATTATTATGCATTTAATTTATATAATTTAAATACCCCCAACAAAAAGGACAAATGCCTTTTGTTCTGACTCAGTGACTGTACAAGTTTCTTCTTGCTCCATTATTGAGGAGGTGGAAATAAACAGAAGGAGTGACTTGTGTATGTGCATCTACATTTATTTTTATGGAATTTGTCAGATGCCCTTATCTTATCCAAAGTGACTTACATTTTCATAATCTCCTTTATTCAATACAGATATGTTGCATTTATAAATATTTTACTGGGTTCGATCTCTGTGTTCGGTGTGGATGTTTCTGTGTGCGGAATTTGCATGTTCTCCTCATGCTCCTGTTTCCTCCCACAGTCCGTGTGCCCAAAGACATGCATGTAAAGGTAATTGGCCATAGGTGTGAATATCAGTGTGAAAGGTTGTTTATTTAAGAGAACAGGTTCTGCAGTATGCTTGTAACCCTCTCAGGAAAAAATGCATTGGAAAAGGGGCCTAACGCATCATCATAGGTGCGGAATGGGGATAAAATATTTAAAAGGCATGAATACAGAGACAGGGTTAGAGTGTAGGTAATCTTTCTGTTCCTAGTTACTGCTTTCAGTACTGTCTGCATTTGGTGGACACCTTTATCCAGATGCCTTACATTTGTATACAACTAAGCGTTGGTGTAGATTCTCCAGATGTAGTCAGATGTAGATGTAGTCAAGACTTGAGAGTTTTTCCTCAATCTATATAAGGCTGGAACTTTCCACCAGAATTTCTAACTAATGAAGCTTTTTGGATTAATAGCGAAACGTCTTCAAAGACCACAAAAAGAAGTCCAGTTGCCTCGACTCAAGTTTTTTAGTATATGCAACTAAGCAATTGATAGCTAAGGGCCTTGCACAAGGAGTTCAACAGTGGTAGCTTAGTGGTACTGGGGCTTGAACCCTCAACCTGTCTAGGATTTAACCACTGAGCCACCACTCCCCTGGCAGCATTTGAATGCTTGGCTCAAAAAATTTGCCTCATTCTGTACATTTAAAATCTTAAAACTAAAACTCTTGAAAACAATTAAAAAAACCCCCCAAGCAAACATGAGATAAAGTGGGCATTTTAAAATAAATAAATTTATATGGTTCTGCCCCTAAGGTCTTCTGGAAGTGGTAAAGCCCTAATTGTCTTTGATGTTGTATACTTGCACAAGTTCTCTTGTTACCTTTGCTGCTTGGCGGAGGGGGTTAATTTAGCAGGATTACACAAAAATTACTAAACTGATATTTATCAAAATTGGTGGAGGGCTGTAACAGTCAGAGAACAGTTGTATTACTGGTTTACACCACAAGGTGGCACTTTTTTCTCTCGCACTGTGTTGCACTGTAGTAGTGTGCCTCTCTTAATATGTTACACATCCAGTCTCCATTTTTACGTTTACCTCATAACGAGTCCGTGCAGGAGGTAATTTGCCTGTTCTTTTATTTATGTGCTTATGAACAGTGTCTGTAGCGCTGTAAGACCTGGCTGTATGATTGTCAGCCTCTTTTTACTAAATAAAGTACAGTGTATAAATTCAAGTCAGTTTTATTTGTATGGCGCTTTTTACAAATGACATTGTCACAAAGCTGCTTTACATAGTAAAATTAAATTAAGGAGAAATCTAAAAACTTTTCTACAACCTTCTACACATCCCT
>JAOUQZ010000044.1:7468595-7496270 GCA_028564935.1 Neosilurus hyrtlii
GGGGGGGGGGGGGGGGGGGGGGGGGGGGGGGGTTGTTAGGTATTCTTATAAGAGTGTAATGGTAAAATAAGAGGTAATTAGTGCTGGGTGCAAGCAGAGACCACAGGACTCACAGAGCAGAAGAATCAGGAGGATCAGGATCACTGGCGTCCAAAAAGTAGCATGTGTACCTCAGCAAAACATAGAGAGAAAAAGAGAGAGGGGGGGGGGTGTTAGGCATGCTCATAACAGTTATTAGTGCTGGGATAACAGTTATTAGTGCTGGGATGGCTCCGGCATGACTACCTATTGCAGCATAACTAAAAAGAGAGTAACCAGAAGGAAGACAGACATGAGGGCTCCCTGTAACGTTGGGCAATCAGCCACTCCACTGTCAACGGACCTGGGTGAGCATGTAGAGTGAGGGAGTGACAGCATCCCAACATCACAGTTTACCAGAACTGTCAGTGCCTGAGAACCCCCAGATCTGCTCCTTTACCTAATAAAAGCCTATTAACAAAATGCTTGACTAAACAAGTACAATTTTCCACTTTGACCATCGCCTATTGCTGATGCTCTGGGGCTCTGCTAACGGCTACTACGGCTAAGCCTCATCAGCTGCACCCTCGTTACAGGGCCCTGGACCTGGGAAGAACCCATAAAATTTTGGAGGTGATCTGGGCATGGGATCATCTTGAAAAAAAAAAATCCCGAAATCCAGAAAAATCCCAAAACTTCCCTTTTCAACAACAGCAATCCCTTTACCATGGGGGGTAAAATATTCATCTGACAGCCACTAGAGGGAGACATTTCATTATAACTATGTCAACTTATAATAATCCATGCACTGAGTGCCACTCTAGTATTTTTGTGTATTTTGTTGTCTGATTTGCCTAATTTGTTCAGTTGGTGGTTGCTTTTTTCATCTTATGCTGATTTTTATTTACTATTTTTGTTATATTAATTTGTCTACAATTGCTATACTTTGTCCTTAAATTGTTTTTTGGAGAGAAAGAGAAAAAAAACCCTCCTGTTCACTACACAGCATCTGTCAGTGTGGTTGATCTGCGCCGCGCATGCGCACTACCGCTGTCCCCTTAACTTCAGCGTACGCGCATGCGCGGTAGCAGCCGAGCCGGGGGACGCGTCAGTGACAGCGAGCTAGTTTAGCTTCCTCGGCGGAGACCGTAAACTCTCTCAGTGGCGAACTTGTGGTGTGAGGAATCGCAGTGTTAGCACTTTGGAAGATGCTGGTTGTGTTTCTGACACGGTGTCACGTGTCCGTTTGTTCACCTTGACGTGTTTAAAGCTCACGTGAGTACAAGCGCGACGGTTTGTTGTGGTAGTGAGCTAGCAGCAGGGCTAGGAGGAGCTAGCTGTTAGCTTACATCCTTTACTCTCTATATGATTTAACTCAGTGTCCAGAGTTGGGTTTTTCCTGAGATTTGTTGCTCGGTAAAGCTTTATGTTTAAGTTCCTGCTGTGCTGTGTGTTTGTGAGAGGATAATTTTGTGATTTTAGCCTCGTGTTAGCTCTGAGTCAGGAAGCAGGCAAGCTAACTGTTTACATAACGGCACAGCAGAGTAACGTCATGAGTAGGGTTTAAAATACCATTTAATGGAAGCTACATGAACCTAAATGTCAGCTGTTATGTGCTGACATTGCCTCTGCATTACCACATATAAAGTAAAATAAATATATTCTCAAAAAAACGCGCTTTATTCGCAGGTTTCTTTATTTAGCAACTGATCTCCATGGTGTGCAGTTCTAGGAAAACAATCAACGACAGAGTGCCCTGATGTTGTCTGTTGTCATGACAGACTGCACTGATATCAAACAGGAAGTGCACTCCTAGACCCTTCCAGGCCTGGCAGTTCCCCATATGAATCAGTATGTTAAAGAATCGTCCTCTCCCACAATGTTAAAGATTCCTGGAGTTCCTTCAGAACTTGTTCCGGATCATTTCCAAGATCTAGAAGGGCCTTCCTTTATGCAAGGCTGCGTCTCGGGTAGAAATTTCATGAAAACCCGATCGTAATGTGTTGCTCTGAAAACACGCAAGCCTAACCCAAGACATAACCTGCTTGGTGGAGGTATTCTGACATTTACAGCATTTCGCAGACACTCTTATCCAGAGCGACTTACAATTATCATTTTTATACAACCGAGCAATTGAGGGTTAAGGGCCCAACAGTGGTGATAGTGGGGATTGAACCGCTGACCTTCAGATCAGTAACCCATCACTTTAACCACTAAACCACTGCTGTCTCCCCAGTGCAGCTAACTGGGTTATCAAAGGCAGTTCGTAAAGAGTAAGCCATTGGATTGCAGTCAGCGTGTTTCTGTCTGGCGAGCAGTCCAGGGTGTACTCCGCCATCGCCCAGAGTGGGATGAGATGGCCGCCAGCTCCCCTGTGACCCTAATTCAGATTAAGCAGTTCAGAGAATGAATGAAGATGAATGAAGTTCATCAAGTTTAATTTTTTATTGACAATAGGGCGGCACAGTGGTGTAGAAATTAGCACATCTATCTTACAGCAAAAAGCCAGGATGGGTTTGATTCCCAGGCGCTGTGTGGAGTTTGTTTGTTCTCCCTGTGTTTTCCTTTGGGTACTTTAGTTTCCTCCCACAGTCCAGTGGAATGCACATTAGGCTGACTGGCTGTTCCAATTTGTCTTAAGTGTCAGGGTGACTGGCTGTGTGTGTTTGCCCTGCAATGGTCTGGCCAGCTGTTCAGCGTGCACCCTGCCTTCACCCAGTATAAGCTAAGACAGGTTCCAGTCTCACCGTGACCCCAGTAGGGTCAAGCGATTCAGCAGATCAGTGAGTGATGAGTAATAATAATAATATGAAAGCTTGTAAATTAGGAAAAAAATGTGTTATGGATGAAGAAATCTGATTTTGCAGGTATAATTTTCCAGACATTTGTTGTTATGCAAAGAGGCTTGTGGAAGCAGGAATTGTCACGAAAGTTTGAATATAGATCTTTGAGATCATGTTAATTATCTGTAGAAGGGGTTTGTTAATCTGTAGCAGTCTATCGCAGTAGATTAACTATGACAACATGCATAAAGTATGCATGCATGGATTTCCTAGTGCTTACTTGAAATAGGTATGATGATGGCCCCCTTATTGTTGATCATAGAAAGTGTCATTCGGTTTCCTATTTTTGGTGGCGTCTATCAGGCAAGTGGGCTAATAAGAGTGGTCTGTCTGTATGCCTGTGACCATGATAACTCGTAAACTAATGGATGAATTTCGACAAAACTTTCATCAAATATGGGTCTTGGGCCAATGAAGAAATGCTAAAAATTTTGAGCCTGAACCGGAACTGGATTTGGATCCAGGAGGGTTTTGAAGGAAACACTGCACAATAGGGCGAAACGACACATTTTAGATAATGAAATGTCTCCCGCTAGTGGGCGTCGGATGTACAGCCTGGATTAAAAAGTAAACAGATCGTACTAGCTTGGTGGAGGTTTGTGCTCTCTGAGTGCGTTTCTAATTGAGAACTGCCGCTATAGACAGACAGACCTCCATTTATTTTCAGAACAGCTTTAGTTTGGCACGCCACATTATCACGTTTGATTGCGGCTTAAACAATCGTTTAAACAATGCTTGATTAGCATCTCACGTAATTGGCCTGCTGTGTTTCAATAAAACCTTCCTCATGCCATCTCACACACACACCACTGTCACCACCAGCCTGAACTTAGTAAAGGTGGATCCATCCTATCAGCCCAAACATTCAGCAGAAATCAGGACAGACGACGTATTTCTAAACTAAGCTTGACCCCCGTGCACACTTTGGCCTCAGGTCCTGCCTCTTGTTCGACTGGAACGGGGCCTGATTTGGTCTGCTGCTCATTATAGCTCATGTTCCACAAGGTTATCGGTTCTGTCCCACTTTCCTGCGCACCACGCTCGTAAAGAGCAGCTGCTCGAACCAGTCTGGCCATTCCTGCCACATGATTGGCTGTTTCGTTAGCTGTAGCAGGTGATTGTATCAGGTGTTTCTAATAAAGTGATAAGTGACTGTATGATGAAAAATGAAAATTATACAGAAAAAAGAATTAGACATTACCACACACGTATTCCTTATAACCCCATGCTCCTCCCCTCAGCCATGCTCCTCCCTCCCTGTCTCTCTCCCCAGAGCTTATGATTCTGTTATTTCAGACTAACCACCTGCCTCTGTCGCATTTTACCTTCTCATGTGTTCATCCTTGTTGTTGTTGTAGCTCATGTTGTTTTGTGTTCAGTGTTGGAGAGTCTTCATCGCATCCAGATCCACATGCACCTCTAAAGCAGCTGCACCCCTCCCACCTCCCCCCCCTAGAGGATGTGTCTGCTTTGTTTCTCATGCGCTGTGCTTCAGTGTCCCGGTATTTTGTTTTTCTTTTGCATGTTTGCGTGCTCCATTCAGCACCTTCATAATGCTTGCATTCATACATTCATCGAGTGTAACACACTGATTTTCTGTCAAGGAGTTTGTGTATGTGGGGCAACGACAAAGAGAAAATTCATCTTAGTAAACAGACAACCATAAATGATGGTTATGGGGTTTATTAGGCAGAAAGTGAACAGTCAGATGTGTTAGAAGAAGGAAAATGGGCCAGCGTAGGGATCTGAGTGGCTGACAGGCACCACATTGTGATGGCTCGTGGCTTGTGGGGTGTTTCCTGGTATGCGGTGATGAATACCTACCAAAGGTGGTCCATGCAAATATGAATGGTGACCCAGGAACAGATTCACAGCCACATAGGGCTCCCTGATTTGCATGGGAGTGAAGGCAAGTCTGGAGTCTAGTGTGGTCTGATCCCAAACGGATAAAGCTGGCTATGGTAAAGCACACAGTGTGTTGCGTATTGCTGCGTTGATTCAGAACAGACTGGATGCACATGCTAGACCACTGTACATCTTTGAAGGGGCCCACAATGGACACAACAGCATCAAAACTGGGCCATGGAGCAACGGAAGGAGGGCTGGTCTGATGAGTCACATTTTCTTTTATATCATATGGACAGCTGGGTGCATGTGCATCGCTGTCATGAGGAAGAGATGACAACAGGGTGGTCTGTGTGAAGAGGACAAGCCATCGGAAGAAACATTGGATCCTCGAATTCATGTGGCTGTTACTTTGAAACGTATTATCTACCTAAACACGGTCATAGAACAAGTACACCTCTTTATGGCGATGGTGTTCCCTAAGGGCAGTAGCCTCTTTCAACAGGATTATGCTCTCTGTCACAGAAAAACTGTTCAGGAATGGCATCAAGGATATGAGGGATGTGCCTCTGGACAAACAAGTCCAAACCATGAATTAAACTGCTTGGTGTCAGATACAACAGGACAGTGTTCTTCCTGTTGCTTGATAGGTTAGAGTTATTTTACTGATAAAATGATGTTGGACTTGCAGGTGGTTTTAATGTTATGGCTGATTGATGCAGCCAGCATTAATAGCTCTGTGGGATCAGACCAGACATACAAGCTTTCACTATCTGGTTGTCCTTCCTGGGACCATCTTTGGTAGGTACTTATCACTGCATACCAAAAACACCCCACAAGACCTGGCGTAATGGAGATGAGTGACAAGCGACCATGCAAAGTCTGTGAATGCAAACAAATGAGCGATAAGAGGCGAAACTTTTTTCAAGCGGCGTGAATTGCCAATCAGAGCTTAAAAATACCGTTGACTGACAGATACCACCAGACACATTTTCCCCTGGTTCATGATGCACAAGATTCTCTCTGTTCTACACTTGCCGCAAAATAATAGTAGTAACGATTAAAATTTATTTATTAATTTATTTTTACTGTGAAAAGCACAAACATGTTTAACTTAGCATTTTTATAGCTTAGAATTCAAATGTAAATTGTACATTTAAAAAATTATGTACAAATTTAGCACTGACATTTCCAGAGTGTGCTACTCTTCCGGTTGTCCAATTGATGCCAGTGTTTACCTGCAGACTGCCTTGAGTGTTTTTTTTTTTTTTTTGTTGACACAGGAAGTTAAATTATTAAATTATTAATCATAACTTTGAGTTTACTTGGCTTATCAATGTCATTTAAAAACTGGTATATAGTTTGAAGTCTGCACTTCTGACACAAGTTAAAACGGAAACTCGGCAAGACCCTGTTTTCTTGCTACATCATTTTAAATCAGCAACATAATTTGGACGCCCTGGCGCGTCCAGCGACTCCTAGGCGTTAGTCACTGTGATTCTTATGTTTTGCTTATTTCTCCCGCTTCCAACACATTGTGTATATTTGACCATTGTTAGTGTGACTAAAAATGGATACAGTGGAACATTCCTTCTGCTGTTTTACTGGTGTAATGGGAAGTGTGGTGGTGGTGTAGGAAAATAAGAAGGGTGGGATACAGTGAGAAGCGAAGCAGCTTGGGTTATTCTTGACTCAGGTTTTTACATTTTTATTCTTCTACACACCGCATGTCTTGTATACATCCAGATTTTAACATTTAGTAGACTGGTTTTATACACAGTGTGATGAGCACTGCTGCTGTCAGCTGTCCACTGCCTTCGTCATCATCAGCTACGTCTCGAATCAAGTCGAGTGTAACAGAAGGAATTGGAGTTAGGCCGTTCTTTTTTCTTATTCCTTGTTTGGTGGATCCACTGATGTTAATATCCGTCATTAAAAATATTTTTTTTTTGATCTCATCAGTCTTTACTTGCTGATTACGTGAAGAATTTTATACCCAGAAAGTTTTTGAGCCAAGCCAATCCTTTCATCGCCCTCTCATGGCAGCTATTGTAACTACACCATATACATCTGCCATGCGTACTTGCCTGTCGGAAGTGTCGCTGCTCCCAGCCACTGTTTAGATTCCGGAGATCTACAGTGTGTCTGGCGTGCGAGCCTATTGCAAGTGATGTTGTCGACATGTGTGACAGAACTGGTTTGAAAGAAGAGACTTATTTCTACATGCAGACATTCTCCATCTTGAGCTGATAGCAGCAGCAGCATCAATAGCTACCTGGGGGTCCAGTCACTTTTAATCCCACCCTCAGAGGCGAGGAGAAAGGGGAGGTGCAACCTGCTTTTTCGAATGTTGTGACAGTGTGTGTCACTGGTCTGTTTAAAGCAGGAGTTTCAACAGAATATGCAGAGTATGAAAAGTACTACATGTACAATTCAGCTCAGGACAGAACACTGTATTCAAATTATTATACATTTAACTTAAACCACTAGTGCAGGCTTCTTTAAGAGTACAAGAACGGGTAAAATAAAAATATTTATTTATATTCTGTCCGTTCTTGTTTTCTTGTTCTGTTGTTAAAGAAAAAACAAAATACCTCTTTTAAAACCTGTAAAACTGTTCTTGACCCCATCTCCATTCTTGGGTTTACATAATAGAAATCCGTCAAACAAGGAATAAATAAAGAACGGCCTTCGTGTTTTTTTTTTTAAAAAAACAGTTTGATTTTGACCCATTAACCTTTTAATTTTAGAGGGAAAACCCTACATCCTTAGCGATCTTTGTGTTTTTGCTGAAGAAGCCAAGCAGATGATGATGAAGGAGTGGAGGAATCCAGTTATTTTTTGCTGCATTGTAACACATCCCATTAGTCGCATTGCTGCTTTGTAAAGCCCATTATCCATCTTAAATGGAGCACCAGTGTTGTTTTCGCAGAGATAAAAGCCTGTGCAGCTGTTAGAGTGTGCCAGAGTGTAAACGTGTGTGTGTGTGTGTGTGTGTGTGTGGGGCGATGGCTTAGTTGCAGGTAGGAAGCACGCAGAAGGACGTCACTGAGGAGTGATGCCTGTAGAGAGCGGAAACAGCGTAGTCGCCCGTCAAGCCAAGCAGAAGCGCAAGTCTCACAGTCTCTCCATCAGGAGGACCAACAGCACCGAGCAGGAGCGGCCTTCCATCCACAGAGACATGCTGGAGGCTCAGGTCAGAACACACTCCTCTTTTCTATTCTCCTACATGGGCTGGTTTCATTCCTCTCTCTCTCTTCACTCTCTCTCTCTCTCTCGCTCTCTCTCTCTCTCACTCACTCACTTTCTCTCACTCACTCATTGTTTTTCTCACTCCTCATACTGTCTCACTCTCTCTAATGCTTTTTCACTCTCTTTTGCACTTTGTCTCACATTCTGTCTCTGCCTATCTGTCTGTTTTTTTCGGTCTTGTGCTCTCTCTTGCTCTCTCTTTCTCACTCCCACTCTGTCTTGCACTATGTCACACAGACATGCACTCTCTCTCTCTCTCTCTCTCTCACACACACACTCTCTCTGTCTTTCTGTCTCTCTCTCTCTCTCATTCATTTGCACATATTTACATTGCAGCCTTGGCATGGGTGTGTTTGTGTGTGTTTACATGTGTGAATGGCATGTAAGCAGTATAGACTTGAACCTCTAGACACCTTCTTGAGAAACTTGTAGTTTAATTTTAGGACATACATACGCACACAATGTGTCCAAAAAGCAGATAATCCATTCTGATGATGATGATTTTTAGATCATTTCTTTGTTAAAACACGAGTTATTATCAGGTCATGTTGCTTTTTGAAAGCGTGTCCTTTCAGCTTCACGGCTTGAAGATGGATGGAAACTATTTAATTTTTTCCCCTTATGAGGTTTCCCCTCTTTTCGATTTCCAGAAGACTGCTTTTTATCCCAAAAAGGAGTGGGTGAGATTTCTGAAGGAAGGCCACTGGAGTCCTCTGTGCCTTGTGATGTTATTCTTTTTTAAGAGGAATTGAAGCGAATCGTAGATGTAGTGAAAGCACTGAAGACACACCCATGAACACAAACCAACGTTTACCAGCTCCATTAATGTAAGAGCGCAGATCTCAGAGCTGCTGTTTGTTTCCGAGATGTTCCTGGATTGATCGAGAGCTGTAGGTTTTTTTTTGGTAAAGTGTTATCAGAGGACCTTCCTTACGCAAACAAGGCTTCTGCGGTGACACATTAACACCATACTGAGTCAAAGTGTAAAACCTACTCAACGTGTTCAAGGATTTCTGGGTCTAATTTCAAGCTTAAAAATAATCTGTATGATTGTAAATTCTCTAATGCGCTCTTTTAGAGTGGCAGGTACATCGTGTACCAGCAGAAAGTCTTGATGTTTAAGTTTAAGGCTGATATTAATACACAATTCAGTTCTTTGTAGCACTAAACAATTTTAAAGGGGTAATTTTAGTGCTGCTTTTACTAAACTGTATTCTATTATATTCACAATAAGATTAAGATAATAAGTATTAAGATTGCATTTTTTTCCCATCATTCCTGCTGAGTTTTTTTCAAACATCTGCATGTTTATCAGTTTGACATTTGTTAGCGTGTTGCATATCGGAGCTTCAGCGTTCCGAGAACTCATCAAATTTTAATAAACACTGCATGTTCGCTCTTGATTATTCTATTCACCAGCTCTTTGTGCTTCCTGCTGACCGGCTGTTGATTGACAGGCCTCTCTGTAAACTCTCGGTGCAGGTTATGATACGCCGTCTCTCAGTGATGCCATTATGGCGAGTGTTTGTGAGGGCTTCTACTTTTTAGGATTGAGTGACTTTGGGACAATAAGAGGCTGGAGGATTGTTTGCTAATTGACTTTTCTTTTCACCTCCCCGCCTGTGTGTGTGTGTGTGTACATATGGTAGTGACAGTGTCAAGGGTAGTTGCCCCATGGCTACAACCCTCTTTAAAACCGCCTCATGATGAGGGAAGAAGGAAGTGCGCTTGTTTTTGCTGAACGCTTTGTGCAGACTTCTATCTGGACGCAGTTTTCTCTTTTAAAGATGGAGGTAAGCTGACTATTGGTGATTAATAGACGGCTATGGAGATCCTCCTCGGTCTTTTTAAGCAGAATTACTATTGTTGAGTATCTTAAAAGTGTGTCCGAGATAAATTTGATCGTGTGCCGTAGCATTGTCAAGTTCTTGGTTTTCTGGCCTGGTCAGAAGAGATTGAATCAGAACAGCAGCTCCGGTGGGGGGTACGACCCCAAATCAGACAGTTGGGATGGTTTGGAAAATGCGAATAGAAACCAGTGTTTTCTACATTTACTTTAATTTGTATTTCACATATTATTACAGACAGTATGATATTTCCTTTCCCGAATTTAAGGAGCAAATATGTCGAGCTTGTCGATAAATGTGTGAGGAAATTATTGAAATGTTTTAAAACAATATTCCCTAAAGAGAGGTAGGATGGGATTTCTGGATTTTACCCTCTATGGTTATAATATTGTTAAAGAATAGCAGTATTGGTCATCTTAACAGCATAATTTGTGTATAATGTCATTCGTTTAAGTGTTAAAGAGCTTATTTTAACATAAAGGACCATAAAAAGCACAAAACTGGACAATTTTCACCCCTGGGGTACTAGCGGGGGATAAACCAATGCAGAACAGCCTTTTTTAGCTGGAGGTCCCAGCCTGATGAAACCGAAAGGACAACATTACCCGCAAAAAGCAGAGACGGGATCCAATGGCCACCAAACCAGAACCCCTTAACACCTTGCCTGCACCTAGAAATTCTATCCATAAATATTATGAACCCAACCGGTGATAAAGGACAGCCATGGCGGGGTCCAACCCTCACTGGTAACGAATTTGACATGCTATTACCAATGCGGACCAAGCTCTGGCTTCTGCAAGACACAGACCGAATGGCCCATAGCAACGGGTCCGTTATACCTTATTTCTGGAGCACAGCCCACAAGAAAGCCCAAGGGACACGATCGAAAGCCTTCTCCACGTCCACAAAGCACATGTGGACAGGTTAGGCAAACTCCCGGATCCCGTAGAATGTGTAGAGCTGGTCCAGAGTGCTGCGGCCAGGACGAAAACCAAATTGTGCAACCATCGGTGGGATCCTCCTCTCCAGTACTCCTGAATAGATTTTCCTGGGTAGGCTGAGAAGTGTGATTCCACGATAGTTTTTTTTTAAAAAGGGGAACTACCACTCCGGTTTGCCAGACCAGAGGTACGGCCCCAGATAACCATGCAATGTTGCAAAGACGTGTCAACCAAGGCAGTCCTACAACACCCAGAGCCCTGAGATTTTCAGGGTGGATCTCGCCCACCCCCCCGAACCTGGCCACTGAAGAGCTTGGGCTTCATGCCAAGTAGTTCTGCCTAGAGATCACGCCGGTAGCAGGTTAGGTTAAAGTTGTCTTCACAGACTTCTAGAAAGGAAACATTTCCAGGGTACGGTCTGTGCCAATGTTATGTAGCTAACATTTTGTCAACTTGGCTTTCCTGTCGTCAGTTGGTTTACGAACACAAAATAGATGTTTCCTGCGATTTCTGCACTTGATGTTTGTGCAGCCGTATGCTTTGCACTCTGCCATTTCCCTTGTGACACAGCTCAGCGCTGGCTGATAATGTGTTCTCTTAGACTGGTGTCTGTGGCACAGGGTCAGTGACCTGGTGGTAGTAGTAGTGTGGCCGCACTTGCATGCACTTGACAAGTGGCAAGGACTGACTTTGCCTGACAGAACTGTTGATGTCGTACGTGATCGTTTTTAAAGATCTAGTAATACAAATTCGTCACAGGTGACCTTTAAATGACTCAAGCAATCTGAAGGAGCTTCTGCATAAAAAGGCAAGAGCACAAGCCTAAGCTGAACCCACCTGTGATCTCTGATACCTCAGATGGCACTGCATCAAGAATCGTCATTCATCTCCAGTTCTTATGGCATGGCCTCGGGATTGCTTTGGCAAATCTTTGTCAAGCACTGCAGTACTGAGTTGCGTCCACAAACGGCAGTTACGACTTTAAGCCTTATGTTAAATGTGTTCAGACATGTTGGCTCTGGGCTTGGAGGCATCAGGGATGGACCTTGACCCAGTGGAAATGTATACGGTGGACAGACGAATCAGTATTATGGTTGTGCTTTGGAAGAAATGAATGCACCGTGCTCCAGACTAAATGCCAAAACAGCCATCCAGCCCATCCGCCTGCAACAGGCCCAAAATTTAGGGTAGGTTATGGTATGGGGTCTTGGCACCCTTGGCAAGGGTAACTTACACTTCTGTGATGCAGCATTAATGCAGAAAAGTACACTGAGACTTTAGAGCACCGTTTTTTTTCCAGGGATGTCCATGCATATTTTAACAAGATTGTGCAAAAACACATTCTGTGCTTATTACAGGGGCATAGCTCCGGACCCAGAGGGCATGGGTGCTGGACTTTAAAAAGAAAAAAAAGTTTTAAAAATGGTTTAAAAAAAAAAAAAAGGACAGAATAGCTCCTGAAATGCTTCATTACCCGTTGTCTTGTTTATTTTCACAAGGACCTCAGTACAAGGTTTTGTTAAAATTTTTTATTTATGAGCCAATACATGTGTTGTCTTCTCCTGTAGGATTCCAAGCTGCCCATGGCACTGAGGAGCACCTTATTGGACCTGTTTGGACAGATAGAGCGAGAATTTGAGAACCTCTACCTTGAGAATATTGAACGTGAGTAGAACTTTGTTGTTATGTCGCTGTTGGAGGTCTGAATAACATTTACCTTAACGTTTATGGCGTTTGGCAGACGCCCTTATCCAGAGCAACTAGCGGTTATCATTTTCATACAACTGAGCCCAACCAGTGGCAGCTTGGTGGTACTGGAGCTTGAACCCCCAACCTTCAGATCAGTAACCCAGTGCCTTAACCTCTGAGCCACCACTGCCTTTTCCAACAAAATTTTAAACAGCAACCTAATGCTATTGGCTATTATGCAGTACTACTCTTTTGTTTTGAAAAAAATCACATGATTGCTTCTTCAATCACAATGAAATCTGAAAATATTCAATTTTGATTGGTCAGTTACAGCATTTTATGCTCTGTTATATATCTCTGGGATATATGTGAAGCTGTTATGTATAGCTTCACATATCAAATGTGGCATAGTTATACATCTTGGACAGGGGGAGTGTTGAGTACCAACATTAGATCACTGTGACCTTTGACCCCACTTCAAAGTAAAAGCTTGTCTGTGACATATTTCCTATATGCTTTCCTTCATGTATACCAAACTTGGTATACTTGTATATCTTGGGAAGAGGGGGTTGCATACCAACAGCAGGTCACTGTGACCTTGTCCTTGAACTTTGACCGTACTTGCTGATGCAGCAGCCTTATTGAGTTTCCTGTGGTGGCGTGGACACGTGACAACCATCCAAGTCATGCTCCATGCTAATGGGGCTCCAATCAGGAGCACTGCTATTATGAAATAATTCTTCACTGGCTTGTTTTATTTTGCGTTAATGACCAGCATCCATAGAAAGAGTTAGTTGTTCAACTCTTCTTTGAAAACGGTGTTCTGTGTAAGAGAATTTGGCTAGTGACCTTATTTAATGCACTAGAAGCACACAGGAGGGTCTCAGACGTCTTGCAGCCAGGATTATGGTGTAAGATCAAGTTGGTTGCATCATATTCATTATGTTAGACGTGTGTACTTCCAGAACAACGTATGGATGTGATGCTTAGGTGTCCAAATACTTTTGGCTGTATATTTGTGTCCTTTTGTATACTCCTACTTATTACCGTAACCCACCGATGTTTACTGTGCAGTGAGGCGAGAGATTGAGTCGCTGAACGAGCGCTTGGCCGGTGAGGGACAGACTGTGGATGGAGGAGACCTGAGTAAAGGAGCACTGAAGACTAAAGGTACAGGATATTACATATATTTAACAAATTTAATTTAAAATGTGGGAGAAAAATCCTTTCAGTATCTTAGAAAAAAATGTGTGTGTGCTTTAAACAGCCAGTCACAGTACGAGTCAGCTCTCCCAGAAACTGAAGACCACATACAAAGCCTCTACCAGCAAGGTACAAGTACATCTGTGATGTTCCTGTTCAACTGAAACACCTCCTCGTCTGTCTGTTCTCACTCACAGTCCTGACCCCAGCACAGCCTTTCTTCATCTGGTGGATTAAATCATATGGCAGAATATATCAGATTTACACATAAATGGATTAGAGACAGATTATGAAACAGATACGTGTGTGTGTGAGAGTGACTGTGTGTTTAAGAGAGAATGTTTTTCTCTGTGTGTGTGTGTGTGTGTGAGAGAGATTGAGTCTGTACGAGAATGAGTGTGTATGTGTGAGAGTTTGTGTGTGTGTGTGTGAGAGAGAGAGAGAGAGAGATCACTGAAGATGCTTTATTATTGTAAAATGCCCCGATATGTTGCCATTAGGGCTCCACTGATTTGAAGCATTCATGAATAATATGTAGAGAAATGGAACGTTCTGCAGAGTGGTCCATTTTTTTAGATGTGCATGACCAGCATGTGCGGGTGGAATGGTGTGGTTGGGGTTCAAACCCATATTCTCTGAAGAACTGTGAAACATTAATATTGCTTACCCCAGCCCTGTTCGAATCAAGTGAGTTCTCGCTGCAGTTCCTGGTCGCTCAGTGGACAAATAGGTCGGATATCCAGAGGAAGGAAATAAACCGTAATGATGAGGGGGGACATTTTTATGAAGTGTCTTTGGGTTATATTTAAAAGGTGGTTCTGTATTTGTTAGTGTGTTTTAGACTATTTAACTATGCTTGAGAGGTGTATGATATTCCGTAATGGTGGGTGTTGTCTCATGTCAGGTTAACTTGATGACATCATCTTGATTGATCAATAGTGTAGGCCGTTGGGGGTCTAATATTGCCTGGTGTAATACTGTTTTTGGGGGGGTTCGGTGGTAGGGATATAACATGTATATTTGAAAACTGCAGCTTAAAATCTGTAACCATGTGCTGTAGTCATCCATCCATCCATCCATTTGCCAAATCGCTTTATACTGCTAGGGTCACAGGGAGGCTGGAGCGTATCTCAGCCGGATTTGGACGAAGACGGTACATCATGAACGGCTCGCCAGTCTTATCACACGGCCAACACACACAATTATTCGCACTCTCACTCACACCTAGGGCAATTATAAGCAGCCAGTTAGCCTAATGTACATGTCTTTGGACTATGGGAGGAAACCGGAGTATCAGGAGGAAACCCACACAAGGGACAACATGCAAACTCAACACAGACATGTTCTTGCCGAGCCTGGAACTCGAACCCAGGCCCTTTTTGCTGTGAGGCGAACGTATTAGCCACCTTCCACCATGCCGCCCTCCATGCGGTGTGTTTGTGAAAAATTCTAATGACGTATCACGAATCAGAAGCTTTTCAATCCCGTTGTACAGTCTTTGTACCACACGTGATGACCGAGCTACTCATAGCCAAAACGTTCACTTGTGTCTTAATCAAGCATGAAATGGAGACGATTGTGGTCTTGAGAAGTACAGAAGCCCCCTGTGGATTCATAAACTCATTCATTTCCCATTCGCACTTCAAAATCTCGCCGCACACCATGTTATGTTAGCTACCACTTATTTATTTAATTTTTTTGTACTTCATCCAATTGGTTTCCCAGGAACCCAAATCCCGAGACTGTACAGCGCATTGGAGCTCTCACATGCCCAACAGGCTTTAATTTTGATCTCAGGTCCTAATAGTAAAGCGTTCAGAGACATTCCGAGACTGTTGCTGTTGTGAATGACAATGATGAACAGGGCAGTGGTGGTTCAGTGGTTAAGGCTGTGGGTTGAAGGTTGGCGGATCAAGCCTCGATATCACCAAGCTGCCCCTGTTAACCCTCATTTGTATTCAGTTGTACTAAAATGCCATTTTATAAGTTCATACATGAATACACATACATATGTTTAAAGCAAATACCGTATATTCCAGCCTGTGTTCCAGTCTTCATTTGAACGAGACCTTCCAGTCTGAATGTTTAAACTGAAAGTGTATATTAAAACTGTTACATGGTGAGAACAAGATGACTGTCGGCAGTGATACATCGATTGGAGCAATTAGCTCCAATCTTCTGCATACGAGTTTCTCCAATCGTCTGCATACGAGTTTCTCATTCAATCTCTCAAATTAGGGTCACGGCAAGGCTGGAGCCTATCTCAGCCGACACTGGGTGAAGGCAGGTTACACCCTGAACAACTTCCCAGGCCATAACAGGCCCAACACACACACACAACCATTCACACTCACACCAAGGGTCAATTTGAAACAATTAGCCTAACATGCTTTGGACTGTGGGAGGAAACCAGAGCACCAGGAGGAAATCCATGCAAACACGGGGAGAACATGCAAACACACAGAAACGACTCGAACCCTGGACCTTTTCGCTCTGAGGCGGACGTGTTAACGACTACGCCACCGTGCCCCTAAGTGACTTTTTGTAATGTGCATGAGGTGTGGTTCAATTAAAATGATTACTTTGGCCTGAGTTGTGATTATCATTAGCTTTATACCCCTTTCTCACCAATGCAACTTTCACACGGATACTCTGCAGTGTACAAGCGTTTTTTTTTTTTTTGTAGTTTTTTTTTTTCTCTCCCCCTCGCCCTCTTCCCTTCAAAGACTTGATTCTGCAACAATAGCTGAGGTGAAGATTTGCAGCATTTTATGTCGCGGAAAAAAATTATCACCGTGAGCATTTACACGTCATGTTGTCATTCGGAAGCGACACGTTTTTGGTCTTTATGCAGAAATGCAGCGTAAAAATCAAACATGATAGAATTTACTGCGAGTAACTGCAGAAGGCTGCGGTGCTCACGGCTCTCTGCGGTAACTTGCAGTACACACGACGACAATCACACGCTTCTCTGCGGTGTTCATGCGTAAGCATTAACGCGAGCTTCCGCGGGTCAAGTTGCGTCGGTGAGAAAGGGGCATCAGCTCTTGTGCAACTTTAGGAACACTACTGTGGTTCAGGTGGATTGAAACTGCTCTCTTCCTTTTCACTCTCACCGATTTTAGCGTTCGAATTCTTTCCACGGCAAAGTAGGTGGACCACGAAACTTCAATGTGGTGAACTGGGAGTTGTGGGGTGGAGATTCATGGGTAACTTCATTAACTCCTCCTCTTCCTCCTCCTCCTCCTCCTCCTCCTCCTCCTTCTTCTGTTTGTGCCAGAATGCAGGAACACTCTCACTGCCAGGAGGATTATCAGCATATTAATTACAGAGAAAAATTGTAGAGTTTATTTAACTGGTTTGCATAAAAACAGTGGTGTCTTTGCTTAAATAGAGATCACCTTCATTAAAGACTGAATCCTCCTGCTTGAGTAGTTCTGTGTTGTGGTGTCCCTTTTAAAGAAAACGTTTTTTTAAAGGACGTTATTAAAAGAAAATGATTTTCGGCATCAAAATGAAAATCATCAGGTGTTTCTCCAAGACTCTTGATTGGTCCGTGTTGAAACCGGTGTCACGTCTTTTTGTTCATCTTCTTTTTTTGGACTCTGGGGGGGAGAAAACCCCCCTGAAAACGTGACCACAGAAGATCTCTTTTCTTTTGTAGTTTTGGGGGTGGATGATTCAGGAGTTAATTCTCTAGCCCTAGTTGAAGAGAGTAATGTTTTGTTCTGTGAAATCGTAGTTAATGTAACATGCATGTCACATTTGTTAATAAATAACCTGTATATTCATTCTCGGTATAACTCTTCTACCAATTTCTCCCTAATTTAACCTCCTTGAAATTCCCACCCATGAACATTCTTATTAAATTAACTGTCCTCTATCACATGACTGCTGCCACCCAGGCACACATTCGAGATGCCCTCGGCCAGATTCTAATATAGCCTCAGGTGCATTAAGTGCCATGTTGGCGTACATCAATTTTGGGTTTTTGCAGAAATGTGTCAAGGGCTGACCTGTTATTTGTATCCTACCTCACCAGGAAGTAAGGTGAAGTGTGTTGGGCTTTTCCACCTGAGCTTAGTGGCTCATCAGAGTCAGAGCTTCCTGCAGCGCGGAGTTCAACTCCTCCTGAACGGGATCCTAGTCCATTGCATGTTACTGCTGGGTGGACGTGAGTTGCGCTTACGGCTAAGACCTTGCCCAGGGATCTTAGCTTAGGGTGTCTAACGGGGATTTGAACACGTGACCTCTCGATCATGAGCCCAGCACCCTAGTCATGACATCATCAGCCCCAAACAGAAAGTAGTGCATTGTAATAACTCATTCTTTTGACTTCTTGTGTATAAACGTAATGATTTCAAGGCGAAAAATGTAATCCCATTGTTTGAGATCGCGTAATGCTAAGCTAATTTGATCATTTCTAATCAACAGTGAGCCTGAGAAGCAATATCTCAATATCAGATCTACTTCTGAGTGCCTGAGTAACTACCTCCTGAATTAACCTCCTGATTTGTCCACCCCTGCCTTTAGTACGCCCTTTCTGAAACCGTAAAATAGCAGTGTTTACTCAGTGTGTATTTAATGAAAAGATGATCCTTGACTCCACACCTTTAAAAGGACCAGATTTATTTACTACACAGGTAAAAAGGGCTCTTAACACACGGGCCAAGAAAGAGTCTTGAACACCCGGGATGTAGTTTGTGTCACTGGTTCCTTTGACATTTGTTTTATTTAATTTTTTTGTTTTGTTTTTCCCTCCTAGATGGCAGAAAGCAGTAGAGATGCCTTGACTTGTAGAGTCGCACCTTTTTTGTTGCTTTATTCGAGCATGCTCAGCTCATATGACCACTCAAAATGTACACTTCTACGCCTAAAACAAACAAACAAAAAAAAAAACAAGGCGCTTAGATATGGTTGTTCTGTAGCGCTGGAGATCGAGGAACGTTGGAATATTCTACTTTTCCCAGCAGTTTCTTTTCAGGTTCAGCTTAACGTTCACGTCAGTAGTGATTTGACTGATTTTAATCTTTGTGCAAGTTCCACCGGGCGAATACGCCTCCATATTTTGAGTGTGTGTTCATCCCATCTGACTGTTAATGTTTTTTTTTTTTTCGTTTTTTTTTCTTTAAGGTTTCGTCTTACACCAGTGTTGTTGCTTTTTAAGAGCTTATCGAAGCACAGGCCACACTTATCTCCCATAGAGCCTGATATAGTGTGAGAGCTCGCGTGGCTGTGAATGCTCTCATTGCGACATGCAGAGTGTAAACATGCCGCCTTGGTGGAACTGCGTTTAGATCATAATGATTGGTTAGCTGAGATGACCCCAAGCTTCACGCTGCATCTTTTAGCTTCCCACTTCCAGGATTATATGTGTGTGTACTATATATGTGTGTGTGTGTGTGTGTGTGTGTATGGATTCTCAGTCTTCCTGTATTCACTCTAGATCGTGTCCAGTTTCAAAGCCACAACATCTCGTGCCGTGTGTCAGCTGGTGAAGGAGTACGTGGGCCACAGGGACGGCATATGGGACCTAAGTGTTACCAGGACACAGCCGCTGGTTTTGGGCACTGCCTCAGCAGGTACGCTCTCCCACAATGCACTGCTCAATTAGCTATTTTCCATTAGAAAATATCCAGCATTAGATACTCAGAATGAAGAAGACCAATCAGATTGCGCAGTTTTATGCACTAATGGATGTTTTTCAATCAAGAGATTTTCTCGTTTCTGATTAGTGGAAAGACATGATTCTTGGAATTGCGTCATTGCAATCAGATAACCTAATGATTGCACCTTTGCCATCGAATAACCGTATTATTGCATTATTCCCATCAGATAACCGTATTACATTATTGCTATCTGATAACTCAATTATTGCATCTTTGCCGTTGGATAAGTTGAATAATTATAGCACGATTATTACATGCAACAGTAACGTGACTGTCTATGTTCTATGTAACTGTTTAAAAATATTAAAAATAAATAATGAAACAATAGAATTTGTCCTTCATATGATATGGTCTTGAAGGTTGTTTTGGACACGGCGAATACCAACCCCTTGATCAAATAATTCTCTATATCTTGCTTCATACCTTGAACAATAAACCAGAAAAATCTTGTTTTAGTTTATTTTACTTGTGTCTACTAAAACTTGTAAAAAGTTTAAAAAGACGCATTTTGTGTTATCATAAAATGCATTCTCTCTCGCTCTTTTTCTCTCTCTCTCGCTCTGCGACTGTCTTTCTCTTTTTCTGTGCTGTCTCTCATTTACATTTAAAGCATTTGGCAGACCCTCTTATCCAGAGCGACTTACAATTATAATTTTTATACAACCAAGCAATTGAGGGTTAAGGGCCTTGCTCACGGGCCCAACAGTGGAGATAGTGGGGATTGAACCGCTGACCTTTGGATCAGAAACCCATCGCCTTAACCACTAATCCACCACTGCCCTGTTCTCTCTCATCCTCTTGCGCACTCTTTCTCTGTGTCTTTCTCTCTTGTGCTCTTTGTGTAAGTGTGCTTTTTTTATCTCTCTCTCTCTCTCTCTCTCTGTGCTAAGCTTTTTTCATAAACTACTTTGTGATACTTTAAAACCGCTAGTTTATAAAATGTCTGTTTGTGTTATTTTCTGCCAGACCACTGTGCCATGTTGTGGAGCATCGAGACAGGAAAGTGTCTGCTAAAATACGCCGGCCATGCTGGATCAGGTGAGCCGATGGGGTGGGGCTTATCTTTTAGAGTTGATATCACTAGCGCTGCTTTTTACCGCAGTAGGAAATAAACCATGAAACAGTGTAGTTTAGACAATATTCTCACTGATGTTATAGTAACTATATATATATCTCAGTTCTCTCGCCAATCTCTTTACAGCCGTCAATCTTTTTACAGCCTTAGCACCGACTGTTGCAAAGCGCAGACGCAGGGGACTTCTATAAGCGTTAAATAAATATCTTGGACAAGTTACACACGCTTTTGTGTCAGTGGTGTAATAGAAGTAACTGTGTATGCTGTTACTGTTGGTACTATTATCAGAGCAGCTGCTAAGGAATATTAATCACCCACACTGTGGTGCAATCATTATATAAACCAGAGAAGGTGTAAATGTCGCGAGGAATCATGGCAACAGGGCTCATTTCCCCTGGGATGTTTAGTAATGTGTCTCACAGCTGAAACATTTACTCCCTAACTCATGTATTTCTTTATTTTCTTACAGTGAACTCGATCAAGTTTCACCCCACGGAGCAGATGGCTCTAACAGGTTCGTAAACAGTGTTTGTAGTCCTGGCTATTCAAACTGCTGCTTACATTATCACTCGAAAGAGGCTGAGCGACATCCATGTATGGGACACAGGAACCCTTTCGGTGATGGCGGCAAGTGAAGAAGTGATATTTAAATGAATATATTCTAAGTTCAAATTCGATATGATGATGTGAAACAAATCCAAACACTCCCAGAGAGGCCAAAACGAAACATGTCACATGTTTGAATTAAACTGGTGTATAGAAATCACACCAGTTTAATGTTGCTCTTCAAAACTAAAAAAACTGGAAAATTTGAATGGATTTAGAATGCTAATAAATAAGAATCGCGATTCAGGCGTGAATCTATCCCCCCCCCCCCCCCCCCCCCCCCCCCCGGCACCCCTAGTGTCACTAGTGAAAACGGTAGACACGTGGCCCAAAGTGATAACGGTAGATATGCGCCCACAAAACACAGCAGTAGACGTGTGCCTAGAAGGAAAAATTGTAGAGATGTGCCCCAAGTGAAAACAGTAGACACGCGCCCACAGTCATCAACTGTAGGTGCGCCCTCACAATCGACAATGGTAGACGCGTTCCCACGATCGACGACGGTGGATGTGTGCCCATGATCGACGACAGTAGATGGGTGCCCACGATCGACAATGGTAGACGGGTGCCCACGATTGATGACGGTAGACCGGTGCCCACGATCGATGACGGTGGATGCGTGCCCATGTTCGATGATGTTGAACACGTGCCCACAAGCGACACTGGTAGACGCGCGCCCACAATCGATAAAGGTAGACGCACGCCGACCATCGATTAAGGTAGACCCGCACCCACAATCGATAACGGTGAACACGTGCCCACAGGCGACACGGGTAGGCACGCTCCCATGAGCAACAACGGTAGACGCGTGCCCATGATTGATAATGGTGAACACGTGCCCACAAGCGACACTGGTAGACGCACGCCCACGATCGATAACGATAGATGCGCGCCCACGATCGATAACGATAGACGCGCGCCCACGATCGAAAAAGGTGAACACGTGCCCACAAGCGACACTGGTAGGCGTGCACCCACAGTCAACAACGGTAGACGCGCACCCACAAGCAGCAATGGTAGATGTGTGCACCCCCAAGCAACAACAGAGAATACGCACCCAAAAGTAGCAATGGCAGACACGCCCACTAGCGACAGCGGCATACACGCCCACAATAGACACCTGTAGACCTGCCTAGAAGTGACAAACAATTTTATGATAAATTAAAGCGATTCGAAATTTATCTGCTCTGCGTGTGTGCGCGTGTGTGTGTTCTGACAGCGTCCGGTGATCAGACAGCTCACATCTGGCGCTACATGGTGCAGCTGCCTCTGCCTCAGCCTCCAGCTGACACCAGCGTGAGTGTTTTATACCACTTCTTACAGTCAGAGTGCTGGCACAACTCCTATCCTCTCCCTCTCTCCCTCTCTCTACTTCCCATCATCTTTCTTTCTCCAGCTTTCACTTAGTATTTGCTTTTTCACCCTGTTTACCTGCTTTTCTTTTTTCCCCTCTCCATTCATTCTGCACTTAAATACCATGGCATTTGGCAGAGCTGGGCCTTGCTCAAGGGCCCAACAGTGGCAGATTGCTGATACTGGGGCTTGAACCCCCGACCTTTTGTGCAGTGTCTCAGAGCCTCAACTCCCCACTTTGGCTACACCTCATTTAGTCTTCTCTTCCTTTGAATTCTTTCTGTCTCTGTCTCTTACTTCCCTCTCTCTTTTTTCCCCCCTCTTATTGTATTTCTGTTACAGTCATAACTCCTCTCTAATCTTACTTAGTCACTGAGGCTAATATTTACAGCTGCATTTTAAACTCCCCGCACACTCACTCTCGTTCTCTCTGCCCCCTGTGATGAGTTCAGGCATCGCTGGACGACGACGTAGATTTCTCCGATAAGGATGATGCAGACGGAGATGTCGACGGTCCTAACGAGTGTCCCACTGTACGTGTAGCGACCACCACTCTGAAGAGTCACCAGGGTGTAGTCATCGCCGCCGACTGGCTTGTCGGCGGCAAGCAAGTCGTCACTGCGTCTTGGGACCGAGCCGCCAATTTGTACGACGTAGAGACCTCCGAACTCGTCCACACACTCACAGGTCAGAATTGTGGGAAGAATGTTATTAAATCCAGCTATTAGCATTTAGCGGATGTCATATCTTTGAGAGTGTAGGTTTAGGTTAGTGGTGTAGTGTGTAGGTATTATGAATTAAAATAATAATTATATTCAGATTGTGTCATTGGTGATTGTGATCAACGCTTAAACAACAGTATACTAAATGCCTTTGGTGTGTGTATGTCTTTGTAGGTCACGATCAGGAACTGACCCACTGCTGCACCCACCCCACCCAGCGGCTGGTGGTCACCTCATCCCGCGACACTACCTTTCGCCTGTGGGACTTCAGAGATCCATCCATCCACTCAGTCAACGTCTTCCAGGGCCACACTGAGTGAGTGCAGTTCTCCTTTAATACCCTGTACACCCGGACCTTTATAAGTCCAGTGGAGACTCAGTGGTTAAGGCTCTGGGTTACTGATCAGAAAGTGGCCCCTTAAGCAAGGTCCATACCCCTTAACTGGTTACATAATTGTGATAAAAACATCCACAGCACCTCCCAAATGCTGTCCGACACCGAATTTATTCTAAATAGCTCTTATTTAACAGAAGTGCTACGGTTGCTATAGCAGCTGTTAATACTTCCACCTCAACTGTCCTGTGAATGTTCTGTGATTGACTCCTGTAAGCCATGTCTGAGACCGAGTAGCAATAACCAAGGCGGCGGCGCTATGTTCTGCCACCCAATAGCGATGTCGATAGGGTGTGGTCTGTCTGTCTTATTTACTATCTATGGTCTTCCTCCCAGAGCTGACTAACAAAGAAATGGCAGGACGCCCTCGAGACAAGAGACCTGCTCCTTACAGCAGTCCGGTAAAGTCGTGTTCGGATTAAAATCCTCTCGATCCGAATAATTCTCGGTATCATTCTTTGTCTCATTCAATAATTGCTTATTATAATAAAACCTGTGTATAATTTTATTCCCTGTGAAGCGTAGGGGATACTGTGTTTTCACAGGCTGTTTGCCGCCACCGCAGACACTTCTCGTTAACACTGTAGCAGTGGCGGATCTTTATGGATTCATTTTACATTTATGTTGAAAGGTCCCTATGGGGCACGCCACCAGCCTATCGAAGCTGGGTCACCGGGACCTATTTTTTTCAAGGTCACAGAGGTCACAAGATCTGCAATGCACGATAACACTCTAGATGATGCTGTTTTTCTCAGATTGGTTTTCATCCCTGTTGTACTTAGTGTCAAGGTCTTCAAACCTATTGAAACTGGGTCACCTTGACCTAATTTTAAGGTCACAGGGGCCATATGAAATATGCACATGGTCATGTTAAAAAGTCCGATATATCAAGTTTAGCATAGGATTGTTTATTTATACCGGCCATGCCTATGGACATCCCTGTTAACCTTGTAAATCTAGGACACTCTGACCTAGTTTTCAAGGTCACAGAGGTCAAAGTGAGTAAGTTTTCATGATTCTTGGTGTTCCGTTGACCATGTGGGGATGCACCTAGTGTTCATTGACAGGATTGCATTTCTAGGTATATGTACGTCTTTTAAAACGTATTTAGATTTTTAGTATACGCTACACGAGAACATAAGAAAAGCAAACGTGAAATGAATGTATATGGCTTATTTTTACGTTTTTAAAGTGTGACCGTTGTGAGGCGTGAGGTCAAGATAATATACTAACTTGATGTGACTTAATATCTGAGAATTGTTATAATATTTCATTCACTCACTCTCAATCATTTGTTAAACCGCTTAATCCCACTAGGGTCGAAGCGCGCCTGGTGCCTGTCTTGGCCGACATTCGGCGAAACCGGGCACACCCTGAACTGCTCGTCAAACCATCACCGGGCCAACACACACAACCACCCACACTCACACCTAGAGTCAATTTGAAACAGTCGATTAGCCTACTGCGCATGTCTTTGGATTGTGGGAGGAAACCAGAGTACCTGGAGGAAACCCACTTAAGCATGGAGGGGACATGCATTCTCCACACAGAAACACCCTTAAGGCTTGGAATTAAATTCAGGACCTCGTTGCTGTAAGGCAGACGTGCTAAACACTACGCCACAGTGCCACCAATACCGCAGTCATGATTTAGTTTTTCAGTTTTTACCTAATTTCTCAGAATCATAAGAGATTAACTTTCATGTTATTCGTTAATAATTTTGAGTTCGTGTGTCAAGATGGCGTGTTTTAATTCTCTGAATTATTTTTTTTTTTTTTGGATGTGACATATCATAATTATTGCGTAATATTTTGATTAAGACTTAGCACCTCATAATTATGACTCATTGTCTCACTTATGTCTGAGTATCATGAAATTATAATTTATCTCATTATGACTTTTTAGTGTCTTATAATTGAGGTGTATTTAATCGAATGATTCGTTCTGAGTGTTTTTAAGAGCAGCAGATGGGCTTCCACAGTATTTCTTGCCTGATAACATATTCAGGGTCAGCGTGAGGTAAAGATGGCTGTCTGGTGTACAAATGGATTTGTTGTGTAACCCAGTACAGACTGATACTTCCCAGGCGAGGCATTCTTCATAAAAAATGGTAAGCTTAGAAGTGCCATTGTGTCTGAAAGACTTTATAGCTTCTCACTTGTGTGTTTGTCTCTGCAGGTGAGGTTTTTATTGGAAGGAAGGAAGAATTGTGGTCTCTCGGAAAGCCACAGTAGCTGCATTTAGTGCGTTTACTTTCGACTTTGTGTTGACTGAAATGTACGAGGTGTGGTCCAAATGTGCACTGAAGAGCAGACACTTCTTGCCTTAATGCTGGAATGTTTTATGGCAGGCGCTGAAGGAAAATGGGAATTGTAACTCACTTTAGTTCCTCAGCTCTGCTGGATGTAATGGGTGATTCATCGATTCGGATTTCCGTTGGAGTTAAATGTTGGGCGTTTTTTTTTTTTTTTTCCCCCCCTACCCATCCCCATTTGATCACCCACTTATACAGTGTGACAACTCATGATCTTCAAGGGCCGCTGTAATCCCTGTAGCTTCACTTCACATTCTAATCCTGAGGAATGAGAAGTAGATTTTGCAGTTCTGCTAATGACCACCAGATGGCAGTACAACACTTGAAAATTTGGCCTCGTCGTTCACTCCAGTGGTGTTCGCATGAACTCCCTGAACCCCCTGAAGACTATCAAGTGTACTGTACTGTACTTTCGTTGTTGTAAATCATCTTTGGTGTTGAAGAAAACCACACAGGTGATATAATAATACTTCTCTTTCATCTCCCTGGGTAATATCAGCCCTCGTGGATCAGTACAAATCTCTACTGAGCTGCTTCTGTGAAAATCCCGGCCTGTCCGCTCCCCTACAAGGTTGAAGCTAGTGTAACGGGGGAAGAGTGGAAAGTCTTCGGTCGGCCCCTGGATTATACACTCCCCGCTACATCGAAACCCAACGTGCATAATTCCGTCAGTCCCCACTGTAATAGGCAACCTGTGTAATGAGATTAACTGTCGAACCTCATGGCGTTTCTCGCCGTCACAGTCCTAAAGCTTCTGCAGTTCCTGCGTTCTGTCCCAGTGCCAGACGGAAAGCTTCATACCGAGGCGCATCATCCAGGCCGAGTGTCCTGAGGTGGCGTCTTCCTTGTATTTGACGTGAGCAGGCAGTGAGATTCTGACGTCTGCTAATATACCCTAGTGTACGTGTGAGTCTGTCTGTCCATCCATCCATTCATCCATCCATCATTCTCCCAGTTTTATTAATCCATCTGTCCTCCCAATTTGGTTATTTCCTTATATCCATCCATTCTTCTCCCAGTTTGGTTGTATCCATCCATCTAGCCATCCTCCCAGTTTGGATGTGTCCATCCATCCATCCATTCATCTTCCAGTTTTGTTGTGTCCATCTGTCCATCCATCCTTTCCCCTGTTTGAGTGTATCCATCCATCCATCCATCTCACCTCCCGTTTTGGTTGTATTCATCCATCTATCCAGCTGTCCCCCAGTTTTGTTGTCTGTTTATCCATCCATCCTTCTCCCATTTTGTTGTGTCCATCTGTCCATCCAGCTGTCTCCCAGTTTGGTTGTGTCCATCTATCCATCCATCCTTTCCCCTGTTTGATTGTATCCATGCATCCATCCATCTATCCATTCATTCTTTTTCTATTTTGGTTGTATTCATCCATCCATCCAGCTGTCTCCCAGTTTTGTTGTCTGTTTATCCATCCATCCTTCTCCCAGTATGGATGTGTTCATCCTTCTCCCAGTTTGGTTGCATCCATCTTTCCATCCTTCTCCCTTTTTGGTTGTGTCCATCTCTCCATGTCCCTCTTTTATCTCTGGATTGTTTGTCTCTGTCTTCCCATCTCTCCTTCCAATTTGGTTGCCTCTATCTGTGCATCCATCGTTCTCCTGATTTGTTTGTGTTCATCTGTCCATCCATCCTTCTCTGAACGCGTTTGCCTCAATGCAGCCATTCATCCGTCTCCCAGTTTGGATGTCTCCATCAATCTATCCAACCTACTCTCAGTTTTGTTGTGTCCATCTCTTCATGTCCCAGTTTGATCGTCTCTATCATCTATCCTTCTACCGTGTTTCCCCGATAATAAGACCAACGCTTACTTCTGCAGAACGGTCCAAAATAAGCCCTACCCCGAAAATAAGACCTAGCTAAATACAAATTTTGTCCCAACCCTCCCCTCA
>JAOUQZ010000044.1:7560848-7578431 GCA_028564935.1 Neosilurus hyrtlii
CTTCTGTATTAAACAGTTCTGCTTCTGTATTAAACAGTTCTGCTTCTGTATCAGACGTCCCTTCTTCTGTATCAGACGTCCCTTCTGTATCAGACGTCCCTTCTTCTGTATCAGACATTCCTTCATCAGAGGTTCCTACCTTTTTATTAGATATCCCTGCCTCTGCCTTCCTCTGTATCAGACATTTCGTCCCATTGTATTAGGCATTTCTACCTCTGTGTTCCAAACTCTCTTAAACGTTCGTGCCTCTGTATGAAATGTTCCTCTCTGTATCAGGCATACCGGCCTCTGTATCAGACATTCCTGCCTCTGTACCAGACATTTCGTTCCAATGTATTAGGCATTTCTACTTCTTTATCAGACTTTCATGCCTTTGTATCAGACATTCCTTCCTCTGCATCATACATTTCTACCTTTTAATGAGATATTTCTACCTCTCTATCAGACACTGCTGCTTCTATATCAGACATATCCAACTTATATTAGACATTTCTGCTTCTGTATTAGAAAAGTGCAGCCTACCTCTGGTCATGACGATGCCCGCCAGTCCTTTGTGACATGCATGTATGAGGGTGGAGCAGCCAATCAGCTCACTGTATTTCTCCCTTACCAAATGAAACATGGCATCTGCAAAGTCCTGTAACACACAACCCATAAAGCATTCATTAACATGAGGAGTTGTTTTGTTATTCAGAATCAAGTTAGGGTCATATCGGAATCTAGCCCTTGGTGCTTCTTCCATTATTATAGAGTTGGATTCAATTTTGGATTCATCTGTGCAAGAAAACGTAGGCTTATGGGCACATCTTTGTCTAAACCACTTCCACTAATGAAACCAAGTGATTTATTCAGCATGATATAAGCGTTCTGTTAGATGTACCATCTGTCCACTGCTGTGTGTGTGTTTGTGTATGTAAGGGGGGGCAGGTGTGAGCAGCAACCACTGGAAAAGCCCAGTCGTCTGAAAAATAGTCTGGCCTCTATCCCTGAATTTGCAAATGGGTGTGACTCAAACCAGTCCAGGCTGCCGGACAGATGTTCAGCCAACCTGCATGAGCACGCACACACACACGCACATGCACACACACACACACACACACACACACACACACACACACACACACACACACACACAGACTCATACTTCATACCACACACAGCATCTTGTTAAAAAATGTGCTATTATGTGTAGCAATTAGCAGCTTGGAGCCCAGTGGGGACATTCACACATATAAATACATACACGCCATAACTAATAAAGATTATGGAATAGCAGGAGCCAAGGGCATTAACCAGGCATCTGGTACAGTACACAACATCTAGACAAAACTTACAGTGGAGTAGTGAGGTAATACGTAACTCATTCATTCATTCATTTGCCGAACCACTTAATCCTATTAGGGTTGCAGGTGGCTGGAGCCTATCTCAACCATCTCTGGGCAAAGTCGGGGCACACCCGGAACAGCTCACCAGACCATCGGAGGACCAATACACACACAAAAATTCACACTTATAGCTAGGGGCAATTTGAAACAGACAGTTATCCTAATGGGCATATCTTTGAACTGTGGGAGAAAACCAGAGTATCCTCAGGAAGCCCAAGCAAGCATGTCGAGAACATGCAAACTCCACAGAGAAAGACCCTTGCCAAGCCCGGGACTCTAACGCAGAACCTTCTTGCGGTGAGGTGGATGTGCTAACCACTTTGTCACCGTGCCGCACCAAATGGTGGTATTGCAGTAGCAATTTAGGGTGGGGCAAAATACTAAACTGCATGGAAAAATGATATAATGCGGCGCCCCTATTTGTGAATGACCCGACAAGGATCTCCATTAGTCATGACAGATATTTGTCTTCTAGCAATGACAAAATTAGTCATAGCTTACGCAGCATTAGGCTTGAGAAGCATGCTCATTTTTCATTTGCCAAACCGTTTAATTCTACTAGGGTCACAGGGAGGCTGGTGCCTATGTCATCCAACACTGGACAAAGGCTGAATGCACCCTGAACAGCTTGCCAGACTATCACAGGGCCAACAGACACACACACACACACACACACACACTTATACAACTTTTCACACTCACAGGCAATTTGAAACAGCCAATTAGTGAAATTTGCATGTCTTTGGACTGTGGGAGGAAATTGGAGTACCTGGAGGAAACCCATACAAGCACAGGGAGAACATGCAAACTCCACACCGAAATGCCCCAATCCTGGGAATTGAACCCATGAGCTAATGTGTGGGCAAGGTGCTAACCACTAAGCCACCATGCCACACATGAAGTATGCTAGCATTGTCAATACAATATCATTAGCAAATGGTGGCTAATTAAAAAACTTAAGTCCATTATTATGCCTTCAACTAATGTAAAAATATTTACATCCAACAATGTGTTTGGTGGTTAAAAGTTCATGTGGTGAGAGGCATGTAAAAGAACCATAGCTGACTTTGGTAAAGAGTAGGCCATTGAGTTGCCATCAGTGTGTTTCTGCCCTGCGATGGCTTGGCGATCTGTCCACGGTGTACTCTGCCCTCGCCCAGAGATGGCTGAGATGGGCACCAGCCTCCCTGTGACCCTAATTAGGATTTAGTGGTTCAGAAAGTAAATGAATGAATGTTTTCTCACTTACATGACCCTACTTTGCCCTTTAGCTCTGCCTATGCTGAACAGAGCATCATTTGAAGATAGTTTGGCATTACAGAGTATTATCTGATGACGTCCCTCCTGTCGTACAGTCTTGGTGTCTGCCTCCATCTCACTCTCTCACTAACAGTGAGTGTGTATTTCCGTAGAGGACGTTCACGGTCTCTACTCTCTGAAACTGCTAACACTGGGCAAAATTCCTCATTATTTAAAGGTTACACAAGTACTAAGTGGCATAAATAAGCAATCCAATACCTATTGAAGATTATATACAGTAGTACTGATATAAATCACTTGAGCTATATTCAGAGCCATATAAACTTGAAAATATGAGAATTTCTGTATGATGAAGGAAAAATCAATGACTCTGTGATGCCGTGTTTGGCTCCACTTATGCTCATAAAGAGACGCATCACTGCGAATCAATACAAAATTCTTCGGAGAGATCACTTTTATCCTCTAATGAAGCCTTTCTATCCTGATGGGCGGGACCTCTTTCAAATTGAGCTTACCATAAAATTTTTGACATGACATGCAACTAAAATGCTAAAAAATGCCATGTTTCACAGCAGCTACATTGTTTCCTGAGGCATTACATGTGTACGTGTAAAAATTTTTACCCCACTGACTTATTTTAGGCATCATGGTGGTGTAATTGATAACACGTTTACCTCTCAGCACGGAGGTCGTGGGTTCATGTACCAGGCTTGACTTGGGCGTTTCTGTGTGCAGTTTGCATATTCTCCCTGTTTTTGCGTTGGTTTCCTCCGGGTACTCCGGTTTCCTCACACAGTCCAAGGACATGCACATAGCGCTAATTGGCTTTTGCTAATTGCCACTAGGTGTGAGGGTGAACGGTTTTGTGTCTGTGTATGTTTGTATTGCTCTGGAATTGACTCACAAACTATTCAGGGTGTACCCCGCCATCGCCCAGAGTTGGTTGAGCTAGACTCCATTCTCCCCGAGTCCTTAATAGGATAAGGATTTTATAAATTTAAATGCATTAGCATAGCCACAATGTTCTGGGAGTCTAGGACTGGCCCATCTATTGGTCACCAAAGGCACAAGACTTTGGAGCGCTGGATTGTAATTCCAAACAAACAAGGATATCAGGGTCACATTTCATTCAGCTCTGTGATTAGTGACAAAGAGACTATGAAAAGATCCCCAGTACAGCATTGCTGTATGTAATGGTCTCCCATCACATGAAACATCCTACTAAAATGTGGGTGTTCTAAAAATTATAACCTGTAGTGTAAGCAACAGATTAACGTCCCATCAACCAATAAAAAAAGATGAGTCTACAGATTCAATCGGAGAGATCCGTACATACCAGAAGCTTTTTCTTCCTTCCCTTTTTTTTAAAAATGCCTTTCAGGCCTAATTAAACACTAAACCCAATGTCACCTTAATAAAACACCCTTTATAGGTGACATTAAACAGATTAAGAGAAAAGCTAAACACTGATGCTCTCTATAAAGGGAAAGAGAATGATATCTCTGGCTTGAGGCCCAGGATCAGCTGAGAAGATCCAACCTGTACAGGAAAGATGCAGGGCACACTCAAGTTTGATGGCAGGGGAGGTTCCCTGTGGTAGTACAATACAACAATCAGTAGAGATGCCTTTCACAGAGAGAGCGAGAGAGAGAGAGAGAGAGAGAGAGAGAGAGAAAGAGAGAGAGAGAGAGAGTGAGAAAAGGAGCGAGAGAGATACACAAAGAGAGCATAAATAAGACAAGAGAGAAAATGGGAGAGCAAAAAATGAAAGAGAGGAGAAAAAGATAAAGAGAGAGGAGAGAAAGAGATTGACAAAGATATTAAAAGAAAGGGATAAGAGAGAGTGAGAGAGAAATAGAGAAAGAGAGGAGAGAGAAAGAGAGGTAGGGAGAGAGAGGGGAAGAGAGATAAGAGAGAGAGAAAAAGAGAGAAGATGGAGAGAGAAGGAGAGAGACAAAAGATAGAAAGAGAGATGAGAGAGAGAGAGAAAGCAAGATGAAAGAGAGAGAGAGAAAGAGAGAAAAAGAGATAAGAGAGAGGGGGGACAAAGAGAGAGAAAGAGATGAGAAAGAGATAGATGAGATGAGAGAGAGAGAGTGATAAAGAGCTAGAAATAGAGATGACAGAGAGAGAGGGGGCATAGAGAGAGAGAAAGAGAGAGAGGAAGGGAGGGAGAGAGAGAGAGAGAGAGAGGAAGAGAGAGAGAGGAAGGGAGGGAGAGAGAGAGAAAGAGAGGAAGAGAGAGAGGAAGGGAGGGAGAGAGAGAGAGAAAGAGAGAGGAAGAGAGAGAAAGAGAGAGAGATAGAGGAAGAGAGAGAAAGCAAGGAAGGGAGAGAGAAAGAGAGAGAGAGAGAGAGAGAGAGAGAGAGAGGGAGAGAGAGAGAGTGCACAAATAACTTAGATGAGTTTTTTTCTATATTCAATGAAGTCAATGATATGACGTCCCTTTGTTGAGTGTTTGGTTCCTGCGTGGCCGGCGTCACTTGTGTCACGGCACAAATGCCACTTAAATGAAACTGGAGTGACACTTGAAACAGAGCCAGATGTAGGAGAGACAGCGAGCGAGATGCAAATTTTTTCTATTTTAAGCCAGAAACAATCCAAAACACTTTCCCTTCTACCTCTCCAATCCCCTTTCCCAAAACCCTCCAAAGTGAAATGAGGCCATGTTGAGATTTCCGAAAAATATTTGAGATTTTTTTTAATGCTCATATCCAAACATCCAAATTATCCCCAGACTCAAACCCCCTTTCTAATATAATACGCTTTTCCTTGACTGTCCATGATAATCATCGATATCTCTTGAAATCACGTCTCCACGATTACGGGCCTATTAGTTGTATACAAAGCAGTTGATGCCTCCTGAAATTATGCAGTGAAAACCGAATAATTTCCCTCAAAATCTGTATTCATCAGCCATGAATAGAGTGATATTTTCTTCTTATTTAGGAATAAAAAAAAAGAAAAAGTGATGGTCTGAAATGGCAGGCCTGGAATGTTTAGAGCAATCAGAAAGGTATTCTAAAGCAAAACAGTCTAAAGGAAAAATGAAAGAGCTACAGTGAGAGAGTGTAATGACAAACACAGCTGTGATGGGGTGTCTGAAATCAGTAAAGGCCTGGTGTAATTTGCTGTGATGGGATGATGTGAGCAGAGACATGAAGAGCAGAAACTGGTTTCCTTTAAATCCCTTAAACTACCAGCTTACATTACTCAAAGAATCTGAACTTCAGTGACAATTATCTTAAAACGAGTCTCCAGTAGGGGCCAAATTCCACACAGAAATGCCCAACCCTGAGCAACGAACCCAGGACCTTCTTGCTGTGAGGTGGACGTGCTAACAGCTATGACACCATATACACTCTTACTCACTCACTCAGTCATTTGCTGACCCGTTTACACCCTGAACAACTTGCCAGACCATTGCAGGGACAACACAGACACAACCATTCACACTCACATCTAGAGGCATATTGGAACAGACAATTAGCCTAATGTCCATGTTTGGACTGTATTCACATGGAGAACATACAAACTGCACATAAAAAAATGCCAGGACTCGAACCCAGAATTTTTTTACTGTGAGGCTGACGTGCTAACCACTATGCCACCGTGTCGCCAGAGGCTATACAGAGGATCTGATATTATGTTTATGAAGAAATTCATTCATTCATTCATTTTCTAAGCCGCTTAATCCTAATTAGGGTTGCGGGGAGGGAAGAGAAAGCTCACCAGGCCTTCACAGGGCCAACACACATACAACTATTCGCACTCACACTTAGGTGTGATTTGGAACAGCCAATAAGTCTAGTGTGCATGTTTTTGGACTGTAGGAAGAAACTCAGAGAACCCGGAGGAAACCCACAGAAACACAAGAACATGTAAACTCCACACAGAAATGTCCAGGCCTGGGAATCGAACCCAGGCCTTCTTGCTAAGAGGCGACCGTGCCATATGAATCAATTTTGACTGAAAAATATTAAAGTCGCGATTTAAAGATTCACTTTGAGATGCAAAAGCGTTTTGATTCTAAAGGTGTGAATGGATTATTTGTGCACACAGTAGCACTCATTGTCCCCAAAATAATTTTCAGTCTGCAGTGAATCACGCTGGGATAATCTATTTGTATTGACTCCGCCTTGTGCTTCACACCTTCTCGAAAAACAACAACAACAACAACAACTGCATATCCATTAAGGTGAACACAAATAAAGAATGAGTTGTTTTGCTCATTGCACTTTTTTGTGAGTGTCCTCATGTTTGTAGGTGTTTTATACACACACTTAGAACCTAGAATACTAGAGGGACAAGAGCTGAAACCTGGGAAAATAAATAATTTGCCTTGAGTAGCTTTTGAAACTTTATACTGAGTATAAATTGATTTATAAAGTGTAATTGGTTACTTAAGGAATGCCACTTAGATGAAAACCTTCATTCATTTTCTGAACCGCTTAATCCTAATTAGGGTCGCAGGGAGGCTGGCGCCCATCTCAGCCCATGTCCAGGGCAGAGTACACCCTGGACAGCTCACCAGGCCATCGCAGGGCAGAAACACACTGACGGCTATGCAGCTACTCTTGACGAAAATCAGCAATGGACCTTTTACATGCCTCTAACCACAGACAGTGAGAGACATGGCCGGCCTTTGATAACCCAGTTAGCTGCACTGGGGGGACAGTAGTGACAACCCATTGATAGTGGGGCTTGAATCCCCAACCTAGGGGTCAGTAATCCAGCACCCTACCATCAGGCCACCACTGCCCCTAGATGAAAACCTTCACTAGTTTTTTCTTTATATTCTCATAGTATTTTTATGTTTAAAAATTTTTTTTGGCGTATGGCCTTTTTGGCATAGTGGTAAACACGTCCACCTCACAGCAAGAAGGTCCTGGGTTCAAGTCACGGACTTTCGCGTTTCTATGGAGGTTACATGTTCTCCCCGTGCTTGCATGTGTTTCCTTTGGGTACTCTAGTTTCCTCCAACAGTCCAAAGACATGCACATTAGTCTATCTGTCTGTTCCATACCTAGGGACATTTTGGATGAGTGGGTTGAATTGTTGCCTTTGTGCTGGCCTGCGATGGTATGGCTCACTGAGTGATGGCTGAGACAGGATCTAGCCTCCCCATGATTCGGTTAGGTGGTCTGGCAAATGAGTGTGTGAGTGAATTAATATTATTTCAAACTTGTAAATGTTTGCAACTCTAAAGGCTAAGTGGTAAATACAAGGTGACCCAAAAATCTCCCACATTTCACAGGTAAAGAATAAAAGGTTAAAGATAATCAAATTATTATGTGCACACATAAAACTTAGCGAGGCAGGGGAGGTGGTACAAAGGTTTTGGGTAGCCCAACCACAACAGTTCTCGGTCGTCAACATGGTGTAGTTGGGAGCACATTCTGCATTCACTGTCTAAACATTCTTCACAATCAACCGCTTCATGATCGCCACACAGAGGGCCTTTTGAAGACATTTCATTAAGGGAGGTTCTATTGAGGTTATATACCTGTATAATGGGGGATAGATTATTGTGGTAGATATAATAGATGAGTGGTGAATTTAATGGATGGAGTGTAGTAGCAGTCTTTAAACCTGAAACATTTCTAAATAACGATACACTCCAATAAGCCTATGGTCCACTGAGTTGAATATATTACCACACACAACTAACTAATAATCTGATTGGTCAGGAATTGCTGCGGTATTACAACACCATTTGAAAAGGACAGCTCTCCCTATCAGTGGCCACCACATTTATGTCCCAGCTAATGCAAAATGTCAGCTTCAGTGACGTTGCCTTCTCCCATCAGAAGTCAATATTGTACCAGGAACACAAATGTCAGCTGGCAAATTCTCTCCACTGCTCCCTGACCCAGAAGGCTAGCGTCTGGGAGCTGAGGTTAGTCGAAGGTCTCCTGCACTGAAAGGAGTTCTTGAGTGATTAGGATTCCGCAGGGACAGTTTTAGACTCCAACATTTGGCAGATACAGCAAGGTTGGTTGGATAATTGTATTATAAAGACTTCAGGGACTTTAATACAACTATCGTCTCGACTTGTACAATATTTGGAGCCAGAAAAAGCTGGATATGAGGAAACAAGGGCAATACTGGTAAAACACCAGAAACAAAAGGGACTGAGGACTAGTGGTGGCTCTTATAAGGTGGCAAGTGATGCACACATATCTGCTATACAATCAACTTCATAAATTTTACATTTCACAGGAATACAACTTACTTTTCTTTAGGTTAATAAAAAAAATCCTGCTTACTGGATACACTACACGGTCAAAAAATTCCCGAACTCTGATAATTTGTTGGAGTGCCATTAGCCTTGATTACTGTGCATAATAACAATGGTATTTTGCTCCGGTTGGTCCGGTCGAGGCTCAGCAACATTAATGTGGCAATAAAATGAAATCAGCTGATGATCTGAATGTACTGAATGAGCAGGTTACCACATCAATAGACTTTCTCTACGCTGATGGTACGGATATAAAATTGGCGCTCATGAGGAATGATTTTCATGTATGCATTGGCAGCACAGTGGCCTCACCTTAACCCTACTGAAAGTCTTTGAGATGTGCCACAGTGGCCTCACCTTAACCCTACTGAAAGTCTTTGAGATGTGCCAGAGAAGACTCTATGGAGTGGTTCAATTTTTCCATCATCAATTCAGGATGTTGGTGAAAAATGAAACGAACTCTGGATGGAAACAAATACTGTGATGTTGCTCAAGTCTGTCAAAACAATACAGCGATTACACGCTGTGATCAAGGCTAAAGGTGGTCCAACAAAAACAGTAGAGTGCATGATTTCTTTGGCAGGGCAATGTGTAACCCAGTTGTTTCTGTCATTATTAATGTCTTCCTGACCCCCTAAAATATACGGTCATATGGTGCTACTGGGATCAAAACAAATGGCTTCGAATTGCATGATTTTATTTCATTTAATTTATTTATGCACCACTACATACAGTGTGCATGTAAATAGTTTTCACAAATAGTTTTCACGGATCTAATTTAGTGGGAAAAAAGCCAAATAGCATGTTCTATCTTTATATGAATGCAATTGGTGCATATATGGAGGACATAGCTATTGCTAGAACAGATACACACTACAGCATATGTTGCTGTGAAACCATGTCAGCTCTCTATAAGGCAGTCCATAAGTTTTGCTTTGAACAAAGATATTGAGTTGATTGATCCATTCACGAGGTCCCAAAATTACCACTGAATTAATTTTTCCATTTCAGCAGTCTTGATTTCAAAAATTTGTTCAATACTTTCAAAAGAATATACAATACTAATGTCATCAGCAAATAATAATATAGTCAGTAGGCCACTGACTTTACTTATATCATTTATATAAATTAGAAATAATATTGGTCCATGTAGAGTGCCCTGGGGCATGCCACAGGAAATGAACATATCATCTGAAATTAATCCATTGAATAAAACATATTATGATCTGCCTTTCAAGTAACTATGGAACCAAAATTCTGTAATTTAAAAAATAAAATGTCATGGTTAACCTTATCAAAACCTTTTGATAGCTCTAAAGACGTGATCAAGCTGTACTGTTTAGATTCTTTTGCATTAATTCAAGTTTTAATCAGAGAAAATGCTGCACATGAAGTTGAGTGTTTGAAGCCAAATTGTTCATTAAATAACATTGTCATCCTCCAAGAAATCTAACATTGAGGAATACTAAGTTTTTCAAGATTTTTGCTTAAACATAGTAGGGCAGAAATTGTCCGTTAGTTTGAGAGAAGTGCTTCATCTGAATTTTTATAAACTGTGATGAGCAAAACTGCACAGAAAAAGATATCACAGGACATTAGCAAGGCCGATTATTTGTGGGCAAGTCCAGGATGTTAATTCATGACTCTCTGGATATTACAACCATATATAAGAAAAAAAAAACTCCACTGTGTTATTGAGACTTTAAATGATTTTGTTTACGGAACGAGCGGTCTGCCTTTATGTAAATGTACCGTGTTAATAAATCTTAAGCAGATGCAACTGAATTTCTGCTGCAGCTACGCTGGTGGTGTTAATGTTTGGATACACATATAATTAACTCCCGTCATTGTACTAACATGCATTATCAGCTGCACAGCAATGACGGTTGTCTGCAGTTCCGAGAATCCAATCATACTGTTGTGTGTGAAAAACACTTTCTCTCCACCCTCACACTCTCTCTGTACCTTATCAGAGTCTTGCAGAGCAGCCATGACTATAGGAGAAAAAAAACATGAAACCCTGTCTTATATTTCTTTATAGAGGTATTTAACAATTCATTCAGTAAGTTTTTATAGTGTCTCACCGGTGCTGTATCATCCTCGTGCCTTCCACCATGGGAGAACCTTATAAAAGTGGATATCCATTCAAATGGTAAAATCTTACCAAGGGAGTCTGGGAAAATCTCACAGTGCAGGACTCAGACACAGTCATTTCACTTGTTTGTTTTGAGCAATCTGGTTTATTAAAGCCCCTTTCGCATCTCCGTCTCTTCGCTTTTTTGATTCTCTCCTTTTTACCCTATATGTGACATTATTAGTTTTCGTCTTCCTCTAGCTTTCTACCTCTCTTGGCATGAAGGTCTGTGAGGCATGAAGGACCTGCACTTTCTTTCTCCCCCTTGCCCTGCTTTTACAGCAAGTTGGCCTTTGTCTTGCTAACAAAACACAACTCTTGCTGACAAAGCCCCTCCCTGCAAGTCGAACGGTGCACAGCTTTATAATGTCGCCTCAAACAGTGTCCAACCTTTCAATGTGCGCAAGGTCCAGATGGCCCTACAGCCTGCGAGACAGGTTTTCAGCCAGCCATGCTTTTAGCTCCATCAGCAGGGAGCTGTCAGTCAGAACAACCTACTGGGCCAGCACTAACACAAAATATATTGCTGCCCCCTCAAAATGCCTTCAATTCCTTAAGCTACTAATTCAATCTTCCTACAACTCATCTCAACAACCAATTCAACACTCCTACAATTCCTCACAACCAACAATTCCACACTCCTTCAGCTCTGCGCAGCCACCAATTTAGTTTCTCTAAAATTCCACTCAACCAACAATTCAGCCTTGCTATAAACCACGTCAACCAATTCAGTGCTCCTAAAACTCCATTCAGCCACCAATTCAACCTTGTTACAACACTGTTTAGCCACCAATTCATTAATTCGTTCACGTATTCGCTGAACAGCGTTATCCTATTAGGGTTGCATGGAGGCTGGAACCTATCTCAGCCAACTGTAGGCAAAGGCGGCGTACACCCAGAACAGCTCGTTAGTCCATTTCAGGGCAACACACACAACCATTTACACTCTCACTTAGGGGCAATTTGGAACTTACAATGGGTCTAATGTGCAGTCTTTGGACTGTGTGAAGAAAACAGAGTACCCAGAGGAAACCAACACAAACATGAGCAGAACATGCAAAGTTCACACAGAAATACCCTCGTACCCAGAACCTTCTTGCTGTGAGGCGGACACGGTAACCACGACGCTACAGTGCTGCCCGCCCCCAATTCAGGTCCCCTGCGACTCATTTTAAGCACCAATTCAACAGTTAATTTCTCTAACCATCAGTTCAGCTTCTTTTCAACTGCACTTATCCACCATTTCAACCTTTCTAAAATTTCTCTATGCCACCAATTCATTACTCCTACAACTCATCTTAACCACCAATTCAACGCTGCTCCCACCCTTGACACCAGCCAGCCTCAATTCAATTCAGCCTCCATTTTATTCCAAAAACCATTCAGACTCCCTATAATTCCAAGCACAGGGCTTTCAGCCTTGCTCCATACTGCATTCAATATTTAGCTATCTTCGAAGTCCCCACACAGACATTCTACAGTACATATCACATCAGCCTCGCCTCATTCAACACAACAAACTCCAAGCCTTCATTTAATACTCAATTCAGACTCCCTCAAATTCCCTGCAGCATCCATTCAGTCTCTTTGCTCCATTAAGTCTTGTTCCATCCCGCATTTGGTCCCTCATTCAGCTTCCATTCGTAGTCATCGGACTCCTTGAAACTCACATCCATGTCTACCCAGCCTCCCTATAGCATTCTCTAAGCTCTCATTCAATCAATCAGAACCTCTTCATCTTGTACCATTCTTCTACTCAGTCTGCCTCCAACTCCTCTTGGTGACCCCATGATGCCTGCCTAATCTCATTCACTACTCTCACCTTCAATTTCAGCCTCCTCTAAGAACCCACATTCTACCTTTATTACCTTAACCATTGCAAATTCTCTCTGGAAACTTATTCTGCCTCCTCAAACTTACTTAGTCCCCACTTGATGTCCTTCCAGTTGCTCTTAGCAAATCCTATATCCTTAAACCACACAACTCTCTCGATTTAATTTAGCATCCCTCCAATTGCCCTTATCCTACATCCACCCTCTTTTAAATTCCACTTAGCCCCGTGCCCAGGATAGTTACCAAGATAGTGCTTGATAGTGATGGATGATTCGCAAACTCGCTGAGTCATTCGCGTACTGGTAACTCACTGAGTCACTCAGCGAACCAGTAACTCACTGAACAAGAGCCTTGATTCCCCTACCTTAAGAAGACAGAAGCCATAGTGGATCATGAACAAACAAGGCGGATGTAGTGATCTGCAGTGAACAAATTTTGCAATGTTTAATTGCAAGAAACATACTAATAAAATAAAATTAAACACACACACACACACACACCACAAAGTTGTTTTAAGCAGCATTAGGTAAGAAAAAATGGAAAAGAGAAATTGAATGTTTGACATTTCAGTATGATACCTCCTTATACGGCAGAATAAATTGCTCAGTGTGTTAACAGTATGCCATGATAATGTAGGTTTGACCCTGGCAACATTTTTTTTTTTTGCACTCATTATGAATCGATTCGCTACCAGTGGTTAATAGAATCGGACTTCCCATCACTAGTGCTTGAGCCATCGGCAGGGTCACATGGTCTGGATACCTTAAGGAGGAGGAGAATAACATAAAAAAAAAAATACATAAAAAAAAAAAAAATAAACATTTTTCATTCATTGGCCTAAAGCACTAGGGTCACAGGGAGGCTGGATCCTATCTCAGCTGACTCTGGGAAAAGGCAAAGTACACCCTGCCAGAACTAACACACACACCTTTTCAGAATGGCACCTAGGGCAATTTGAATCAGCTAATGTCTTTGGACAGTGGAAGGAACCTGAAGTACCCACACAAGCACAGGGAGAACATGCAAACTTCACACAGAAAGGCCCTTGCGGAGCCTGGGACTTGAACCCTTGACCTTCCTGCTATAAGGCAGATGTAGTAACCACTACTCCACTATGCCGCCTCTTCCGCTCAGGTTCTTTTAAAGATAGCTTGGTTTGAATGATACTCAATTGCTGGCCTCATTATACCCTATGAATATTTATTAATTTTCAGATCCTAATTAGGGTCACGGGGAGGCTGGTGCCCATCTCAGCCGACTCTGGGTGAGGGCAGAGTACACCCTGGACAGCTCGCCAGGCCATCGCAGGGCAGAAACATGCTGATGGCAATGCAGCTACTCTTTTCGAAAGTCAGCAATGGTTCTTTTACATGCCTCTCACCCTAACCCAGTTAGCTGCATTGAGGGGACAGCAGTGACAACACGGTGACAGTGGGGCTTGAACCCCAGACCATGGCATCAGTAATCCAGCACCCTAAGACCAGGCCACCACTGCCCCCACCCTATGAACAAACAATGACATATGAAAAACATTTAAATCTCCACGAGAGACCGTTTGTGTCTTACTTTTTTGGAGGTCACTGTAAGTAATGGATGGTAATTGAACTTTTAACATAGACTGATACTGTGTTTCTTCTGCCGATATTAAACAGATGTCTTTTGCAATGGAACACTGTGTGTGTGTGTGTGTGTGTGTGTGTGTGTGTGTGTGTGTGTGTGTTTGTGTGTGTGTGTGTGTTTGTGTGTGCATGTGTGCATTTGAACCCACATCTGAACCCAATCCATTACGGCCATCTGATCAAACAGATGCCCCCAAAAGCAGACACAATATCAGCTTTAGGAATCAGCACCATCTGTTGCCAAATCTCTGTTCACCACCATCATGGCCCAGTTTTGCACAGTTTGTTTTCTACGGGTGGTCCAGACTGACCACAGCACCGCTTCCACAACAATGCATGTTCAAGGTTCACTCTTGTTACACAGCCACGACGATGACCTGGGCCTCAGTCTGAAATGTTACATGACGCATTACATGCAACACGGGTTCAGATGGCTCCAGGTCAAGGCAAATAGGTGCTGCAGTACACATTGCCTCAGGGGTTTGGAACACATCTGAATGGCTCAGTGCCAATCCTACTTGATTAACCCCAATCGAGATAATAAAACATGCAGAGATAATGGCTTAATAAGGCAAAAGAGGCTTTAAAACACCCACAAGTGCTTTTCTACATAATGCATGAAATAAAGAGGGTAGACAAGTGGCTCCTTCAGAAGGATAATGTGACCTGGCCCCGCGAGAAAAAAAGGAGAGTCAGACCATATCTGGGGGTTATGACAGAAGATGAGAGGGTAGACAAAGACAGGGAGACAAACGATATCTTCATACTCAAAAGAACACACACAAAGAAAGAGACAAGAGCCAGAGGGAAACAGGGTGTGAGAAAGACGCTTGTGATGTGATTTTAATGAGTGTCTGAGGTAGGCTCTTCTCAGGCTGTGAGGGCTGTTCACACATCGTTCATTAATCCTCTTGTGATTATAGAGGGCACAGCTTTAATGACTGCTCTGTGCAACGCCACCATTTCAGCACTACTCATCAAACTAACACTATAGAAAAATGCAGAACTGTTCGGAGACAGAAAGCATCTTTCCTATCCTTTTTTTTCCCACCCACTGCCATATTTAACTCTGGTCTGTCAATTATGGTATTCTGTGGTCAGTTATCTCTGAATAACAGACCATTCCTGGTGCTAACACACTGTTGCTAGGACTACACCTTTCGTGGAAACAAGCAAATCAATTTTAAATCAATGTTCTGTGTTTCCAAATTATTATTTACCTTAATATGTAGTCATGTAATAAGTAAGTGTCCTCAGCGAGTCAGTTATTGTTGTGAAATGAACCCCTTCAGCCTGATTCAAGACCCCATAGCAGGATTATGTAATGTTGGGGTGATGATGCAGATCAATGTGCGATGAAGTTACTGTCAACCTGCCAAAAATTATTGTTTTCCAGCAACACAATGTCGTGAATGTTTTATAATGGGATGTCCCATATAATGTACAGACCATACAGTGGTGTTCCACCAGGAGCCAGACTCCATGTCACTCAGCCTCACTCCGCGTGTCCGTACTCATTCAGTACTCCCTACTTGCTACATAGAGAATTAAAGGCAGAGGACTACATAGTGAGCTCCTCGGTGGTCAACATCAACCGAGCTGGTAGATCATCCATAAGAAACACTGCGGCTGCTTTTTATTAAATCAAATGTAAAGCTTTAGGTTAATTTCCTTCACTGCATTATAACTTTATTCCTTTAATTTTTTTGTCTGACTCTGTTTTGTTCTATTTTTATTTTCTATTGTCTCCTCCTACAGTCCAAAGACATGCACATTAGGCTAACTGGCTGTTTCAAAATTGACCAGAGGTGTGGAAGGAGTGTGAATGGAGTGTGAAAGAGGTGAATAAGAGATACTAAGCTTGTGAGCAGGGTTGGTCTGGGGCTAATAATGAAAGATACAACGCATAGGTGTGGTGTTTCAGGTATGTTCAACCTGGAAGAGACCCCACGGTTGACCCAGAAAATGCTGGGGGGACTATGTCTCACGGCTGGTCTGGGAACGTCTCTGGGTCCCCCTGGAAGAGCTGAAGAAAGTGGCTAGGAAGAGGTATGTCTGGACCTCACTGCTTAGGCTGCTGCCCCCACGACCTGACCCCAGGAACAAGCGGAAGTAGTTGAAGATGAACAAGACAACACATAGGTTATTCACCAATGAAGGAACACCTTTAGGTGTATTCCCATTAAGTTTTTTTTCCCTATGTCAATTCTAAGTGTGCTCTTTCTCCCTCTCCCCCTGCTTCCCTCCTTCGCTCTCTATCCCCATCCTCTAGATTTTATGAGAATGAATTATCTCTCAGTACTTTCCTCTTCCTCAGCTTGGACTCTAGCCATAAACCGTGACCATGGTTACTGGGAATATGCTAATCAACATGTTTAGACACACCTCTTCAGTGTGTTCTAAAATGGATGTTGATCAGATTTTATAAATTTACACAATGGCCTGATGTAGGCAGTGACCTAAAAAACAACAACAACCCATCACTTGAAACTTTTTGCCAAATCAGGCTAAGCTAACCATTTACATTTACATTTACATTTACAGCAGTTAGCAGACGCTCTTATCCAGAGGGACTTACAGAAGTGCTTTAAAGTCACTATCAGGGAATCTATTCTTATACTGGTTTGTCAGGACACAGACTAAGTATACCATCAGTCAAACTCAGTTGTGCCTGCGTTTTTTTTTTTTTTTTTGTGTGTGTGTGTGTGTGTGTGTGTGTGTGTGTGTCTTAATGCTAATCTAAGTACTGCCAAAAAAGGTAGGTTTTCATCCATTATTTGAACCCATGGATATAGAATGGGGAGAAGCACTCCGGGCTCGCCAGTCCACCGCAGATCCAACACATACAACCATTCGCAATCACTACTTGGGACAAATTGAAACAGCCAATTAGCCTAACAGGTATATCTTTGAAAAACACATGGAAACTGTACACAGAAACACGCTCGCCAAGCCCAGGACTCAAACCCAGGATCTTCTTGCTGTGAGGCAGATGCGTCAACCACTACACCACCATGCCACCCCTCACTGCCAACATTCATTCATTCATCTTCTGAACCGCTTATTCCTAATTAGGGTCGCGGGGAGGCTGGCACCCATCTCAGCCGACTC
>JAOUQZ010000044.1:7598447-7610738 GCA_028564935.1 Neosilurus hyrtlii
TTTGATAACCCAGTTAGCTGCACTGGGGGGACAGCAGTGAGAACCCGTCGATAGTGGGGCTTGAACCCCCGACCTTCGGATCAGTAATCCAGCACCTAACCACCAGGCCACCACTGCCCCTAATTATTATTATTACTGATCAAAATGCTGATGATTATAAACAAGTTTACTAACATGTAATGTGGGCTAAATCACACATTCCCGCCTCTGTAATAGACTAGTGGATAGCACTTCTAAGGGAAGCATGGGGTCATTTGGTATTTGTCCATCAAAACTCCTTCGTATTGAGCTATAATGTGAGCATTATGTTATTGTATTTGTCACCATGATTGTAAACTAGGTGTACAAATATGACGATACAAGATATTAGTCGAATAAAAATATTACATATTTATATAATAAAACTTATTTTATTTATTTATTTATCTCACTAACACACGAGCATAGCTGGCTAGGAACAATACTTGACTTTATAGACCAAGCAGATCGTGCACATGCAATAATGAAACAGAACTGAGGGTAATTAATAACCAAACCGAAACACAGAAGAAAGGCTTGCAGACCACCACTCAGACTCGCACATAAACAAACAAAAATATGTGTAGGTAACAGTTCAAAACTTTTATGTAAGCATGGGAGTTCCAGTTTAGGTGCACAAGCTTCAACTTAAACACAGAAAAATAAAAGCAGGGTGGAGACGGTGAAGATGTGACCCTCTCTCTCTCTGTCTCTCTGTCTCTCTCTCTCTCTCTCTGTCTCTCTCTGTCTGTCTCTCTCTCTCTCTCTGTCTCTCTCTGTCTCTCTCTCTCTGTCTCTCTCTCTCTGTCTCTCTCTGTCTCTCTCTCTCTGTCTCTCTCTCTCTCTGTCTCTTTCTGTCTCTCTCTCTCTGTCTCTCTCTCTGTCTCTTCCTCTCTCTCTCTCTCTCTCTCTCTCTCTCTCTCTTTCTTTCTCTCTCTCTCTCTCTGTCTCTTGTAGCTTTATAAATCTCTGGTTGCAGTGTGTAGTATTTACATTATTTTTGGATGTATATGCCTAGACAGTGTAGACAATATTTTTATAATACAATATTATATTGTCCTATCACAGCCAACACGGGGCAAAGGTAGGGTACACCCTGAACAGCCAGACCATCGCAGGGCAACACGCACCCACAAATATTTACACTCACACCTACGCTGAAACAGCTAATTAGCTTAATCTGCATGCCTTTAAACTGTGGGAGGAAACCAGAGTACCCTGAGAAAGCCCAGGACTTGAACCCAGGACCATTTTGCTATGTAGTAATTGTATATGATAATAACATTTTTTCCCAGTAAAATAGCTTATATGGAGAGATATTACATTTTACTTTGTTGCATGTTTTTACATTACACATTATTTAAAATGTTCTCTGGCAAGGGAAGACTCATTAATATTTATAATAAAAGTGCAACCCGATTGGTCGATACAAGAGAGTCACTGTTGTGGTTTAATAATAAAAAAAAATAAAAAAATCATATTTAATATAAAATGAAACTCACAGTCAGTGCATACAGAGCTGATGCTAAAATATACACCAGCTCATTCAAGGACACCGAGGACATGAGGAGCAAGGTGAGAAGGGACCTAGGGGCAACTGGGGTGATGGTATCCTGAGGTTGTAGCTCCAGTTATTTGATGGAGCACTAAAAATAGAATGGTGTAACCGAAATGAGAGTAGGAAAGCGTTATAAAGGTGCAGCATAAAGACGTGTGTATGATTGTTGCACATAATGTAAACTGATCATATCCCATGTGGATTTGTTGGGCTCAGGAAATCAGGAACTGATGCTAATGTATAAATGATCTAAACACCAGTCACCATTGTACTTCTATCTTTGTAGGGACTTTGTTGGTTTACATGATGCATTCCCTAGTCCATTACTATAACCTTAACCATCATGACCAGAGCCTAAACCCAAACGTCACCCCACCCCATTCTTAACCTAATTCTAACCTGAACCCTAACACCATGTTTTAATCCTCAAGCAACCCTTTGAAGAAGTGAGGACCAGCCAAAATGTCCTCACTCTGTTGGTTAAAAGCAAACTCTGGTCCTCAGTGTGTAGCAAGTACACACACACACACACACACACACACACACACACACACACACACACACACACACACAAGAGCCTGTCTTGGTGAGATAACTCCTCCCCACACACACTCTGTGATTGATCCCAGCCTGTTTGGTACCTGAGTGTCTCTGAGGCACTAATGAACCTGATTACACTGCTAATGAAGTGAGCCTCTCATCACTCGATCCACAGGAGACATGCGAGATGAAAAGTCAGAGTGTTTGTGTGTGTTTGCAGCATAAACAGACCAGGTTCAATACTTTTGAAGAACTCGGTCACATTCGGCCTAGTACAAAACGAATAGCTGAGACAATGCAACATAAACTATATTTAGTCCTTGCTGAGTCAGGAACTGACTGGTCTTGGGTATGTGTGTGTGTGTGTGTGTGTGTGTGTGTGTGTGTGTGTAACAGCCGGTAGCTGTGGGGAAAAGATTTACTAATCGTATAGGTCATCTTTTGCATAGACAATGAGTCGGTTCATGGTTCATGATGAGTCTAACCTTTTCATGTATAAAGTGCTGCCATTAGCACACACAAACATTACTGTGCAGGCAGGGTGAGCAAGACAGTGAATAAAAACGATTAACTGAAGGAAAGAACACAAACAGTAAATCACAGTTAATAGTCAGTGCTATTAGTGATGGTGCACTTCGGGTGCTTGTTTTCGATTTTCCAGCTGTTTCAGGTCATCCTGTCACTCTTTTGTCACTTGTTACTTGTTGGACCCATACATGTTGTAACATATATGTAGAATAGACATGTTAGATGATGCCATAGTTTCCCAAAACGAGGTTAGCACATGTATAAGTTTTCCCTTTGAACTGGCTGTAAACACAAGATTATCACAGATTTGTAATATTTTGAGGTACACTAGTGCATCACAGTATGCGGGGGACTTCTGATTGGCTTGTCGTCCCCCACTGACCCCCATGCACAACAGTATTTCTGCCCATCCCGTTCTGTCAACCAGTACACTGAAAAGAAAGGTTACATACTTCAGAAAGGTGACCACTCAAAGCAGAGTAGGCACAGAGATTGGAAAGGCCATAAATAGGAGGAGGAAGCCAAATAGGTTGTCCACTCAAAATCATTGTTCAGGTGGAGGTGGGGAAGCAGCTTCCTGAAGAACTGTGGAGTTTTTTGGATTAGGAGTGTGTATTGGCGTAGTGGTAAACATCCCAGGATCAGCAAGGGAGTTACTGTGTGGAGTAACCACCATGCTTGTGATGGGTTTCCTCCAGGTACTCTGGTTTCCTCCCACAGTCCAAAAACATGCAACCGCTACCTGGTTGTTCCAAATTGCCCTGTGGTGTGAGTGTGAATGGTTGTGTGAGTTGGCTATGGGATGGACTAGCAAGCTGTTCAGGGTTTCTCCTGGCTCTAGTCTCCCGGTAACCCTGATAGGATTAAGCAGTTCGGCAAATGAATTAATTACTGAATGAATGAATGTATCAGGCTTTAGGCATATTAATCTTAGTTTTTTATTGATTTTATTTTATCATATTAATACGTTTTTTAAATGTTGGGTCCTTGGTCATTTGCCGAGCGACGTCACACCTCCCAGTAGAAAAGCACAAAAAACTTTGGGGTGAGTATTTTGGCCCTGTCTAATGTGTTTCTTTGATTACCTCTCTCTTCCTTTGACCTTTCTGCCCTCTCTAATTTGTCCCGGCCCTCTTAATTAATGATTTTTTCCTTCATGGCTGTTGAGTGCTTGTCTACATCAAGTGTGATTAAGTCACATGGTAAGGAGAAAGAAAAAATGAAGAGGGGGGTGGAGGAAAAGGAAATCATGTACAAACGGCAGGTTTGGTGGACAGGGTCACCTTCACATGTGTGAAAACGTTCTTAATTTGCTCCGCCAGGGAAATTACCACGGTAGATTAAATGGTGTCCGTCCACCCTGTCGGAGTCCATACATTATTCTCAGCACAATGCAGACAGAGCAACAGCAGGAGCAATGCAATATTGGACACATTCTGTCGCTAGGAGAACATTTCCGAGGTATGGGAATAGAGCGGCACTGAATCCCATCTCCGAAATGTTTTCATGCAACTACAATTCTTTCTCCTGCTTGAATATAATGATTTAAAGTCCCTCCAGGGTTTACACCACCCTCATAATGCCAGCTCTCCTCTGAATAAGTACCTGCCCATGTATTTCAGTGCATTATGCAAACTAAAATTGGCCACAGTGCCCTCTCTATCCTCTCTATCCACCCCGAAATAGCACCCTAATTGATATTCTGTGTCGTGCAGCAGGTATTTCCTTATTCAAATGCTCTCTGGCCCAAGGTCAGTGATGGCAGAGTCGTGGTCGTGTCCTTCCTCGTGACGCTCCGTTTCCCTCGCCCTAGTCGCTCCTGAGCGTTGACTTGGCACCGGCACTGATCTTTGTCACAGCGCAGAGAGATTAAGTAGACAATCAACCCCTGAGTGCTGGGTAATCATTCCACTACGCAGCGTGGACTGACCCCTGATGTGCGATCGACCCCTGTTTCATAGAGAAACTGTTGCCAAAATTCATGCTATTTTTATGCAGTTATAATTCGTTTTCCTGCATGAAAAACTATAAATAATATACGGGGCCTCATAGCTTTATTACATTCCCACATCGTCCACACTGACCTCTGACCAAATACTCGATTCACCAAACCTGCTTCAGTGCCAAACGATGATCTCACTGGAGGAAAAGAACCACTTGATTTCTGAATTTCTGCCAAATGCTGTAAAATTAAACTTCTACAGAGTCACAGTTGGCAGCAGGGTGGTGTAGCGGTTAGCATGTCCAGCTCAAAGCAAGAAGGTCCTGTGTTCGAGTCCCGGGCTCGAGCGTTTCTGATTGGTCGTCTTTCTAAAATAAGTCGCCTTTCCTTTCATTGCTCTGGGAGGCAGACTGGGAAGGGTGGAGATACAGCAGGCTATTCAGAATGCCCAGCATGCCATCACGCACTAGTGTACCCCCCCCCCCCCCAAAAAAAAAAAAAAAAAAAAAAAAAGAAAAATAAATAAGAAGTTTGCATGTTCTCCTTGTGCTTGTGTAGTTTTCTCCCACAGTCCAAAGACATGCACATTAGGCTAACTGGCTGTTCCAAATTGCCCCTAGGTGTGAGAGTGAGTGATTGTGTGTGTGATGAACCTGTGAGTGTGTATCTTGCCTTCGCCCGGTGTTGTCCTAACATCTCTAGTAGGATTATGCGGTTCGCCAAATGAGCGAGTGATGAGAAACTGTGCTTACTGTCATTCTGCTTTTACAAAGTTTAGCTTTAACTGGTACCTAAAGCATAACTCAGTTTGTAGATTGTTTGTGTGCAGTATTACTAGTACGCACAATCTGATTGTTCAACACATATTCAATAAATTTATGTCTTTATTTCTCACAAAATTATATGTTCAGTTGAGGGGCAGTTGCACTGGGGCATGACCGTTTGGGGAATTTGGCTTTTAACATTTTTTTTTGTTCTAGCATTATTGCTACAAGCCCAGCGTTACGTTTTTCCAACTTGCATTGTTCGAGAAAAATTTTGCATGACTAGCGTTTATATTACATTTGTATACATACTCCATTTACTTTTCTTAAAGAATAAAATAACCTTTAAGTGAAGTGCTTTAATGGAGAAACGTGCGAGAAATAAAACGTACTATTGCCGGTTCTGAAGTTTGAATGTTTGATTCGCACTGATACACAGCTGGACTGAAAAAGTTACAGCGTCTGAATTGAATTCAAAAGGCTGCCATTTTTAAATGCCATATATTAAACTTCTTATTAGCCTCATTCGCTCAGAAACCAGAGTACCTGGAGGAAACCCACGCAAGCATGGTGAGCTGCAAAGTCCACAAAGACTTGAACCCAGAACCTGGTAGCTGTGAGGTGGACGCGCTAATCACTATGCCACCGTGCCCCCTGGTCCAACTGTGCTTCCCCTTAATAAGTACTTTTTGTTCCAATCTCATAGTTTGTAATATTTACAAAACTGAAATTGTATTATGTATATATTAGTAATATTTCTGTCACTTCCTTCTTAAAGTGGTTTTAACTAGCCTATTTAGCAGCTGTGGTGTACATAATGATGTAAACCAAGAAAAAAATTATAAAAAAATCAATGCTATTTAGATCAACTGAAATGATGCCTGGGGCTGTAAGGAGATGTAGTTAGGAATTTTGTCTTATGGAGGTTCATTCTAGTCAAAAAACAGAGTGTGTGTGTGTGTGTGTGTGTGTGTGCACGCGTGCATGCGTGCTTGTGTGTGGTATGATTTAGATGTTATTTAGGAGTCTGGAGATGGTGGAGTACATTGGATGCAGTTGGGATGAGGGTTCAATTTTTCATTTAAGGGAGCATGAGAGATTCAGCCTCACAGTTATTGTTCAGGTTTGCCTGAGGCAACTCATAGAGCTGCACCGGCTTCCTCTTTCCAAACACACCATCTGCACCAGCAGAACTCAGCCGGGACACAACCCGCTCTTCTCTGTGCAAAGGTGACCCTTTTTTTTCATTCCCTCCCACTTTTATCCACATTATACAAAAAAAAAAAAAACTATTTCACTCACCTTTTCAGATAAACATGATATTGGATGTGTATCATATCAAGTTTTCATTAATTCATTCATTCATTTTCTAAGCTGCTTAATTCTAATAGGCTGGCGCACATCTCAGTCGACTCTGGGCGAGGGCGGGATACACCCCGGACGGCTCGTCAGGCCATCGCAGCGCCAACACACACACAGCCGATTACAATCACCCTCACACCTAGGGGCGATTTGGAACAGCTAGTTAACCAACCGTGCATGTTTTTGGACTGTTGGATAAAACCAGAGTACCCAGAGGAAACCCATGCAAGCACAAGGAGAACTTGCGAACTCCACACAGAACCGCCCGAGCCTGGGAATGGAACCCATGACCTTCTTGCTGTAAGGTGGACATGCTATCCACTGCGTCACCGTGCCGCAATATCATCATTTATGCTTTCTTATATTAGCTAAGTGTGACATTTTAAACCTTAGGTCAGACACAAGGCGGTGGTCTAAAGCTGGCCCACAGACTCATTTCATAAACATGGAAAAAATAATAAAACAGCCTGAAGTACAATAGTGTTCAAATTGACTATCAAAGTGTACTGTGAAGAATTCACTGACAATCCATAGCATAGTGTCCACCTTACTGTGTGTGTGTGGGAGCTAAGGTCACACATGCCTACACAAAACCGACAACTTGCCTTACTGTAAACCGCCTTACACGCAGTATACACACTATACACACTATAGTTTCTATCGCCTGGCTTCACCTGAACTCGGTTTAAAGTCAACAATTGTTAACGCTGCTTGATATACAGGACACTCACCTCTAAAAACAATTCTCATATGTTGACAAGCAACTGGCATCATCGATTTTAATTTCAGATTACAGGTTGTTGAATATTTTATTATAATATAGAAGGTCCTGGGTTTCAGTCCTGAGCTCGGCGAGGGCATTTCTGTGTGCAGTTTGCATGTTCTCCCTGAGCTTATGTGGGTTTTCTCCGGGTGGCTGGGTACTCCAGTTTACTCCCACAATCCAAAAACATGTACATTAGGCTAAATGGATATTCCTGATTGCCCCAGGTGCAAATGTGAATGGTGGTGGCCCTGCGATGGTCCAGGTTCGAGTCCCTGGGCTTGTCAATGGCATTTCTGTGTGAGGTTAGCATGTTCTTCCCATGCTTGCATGGGTTTCCTCCGGGTACTTGGGTTTCCTCCGACAGTCCAAAGACGTGCACATTGGGATAAATGGTTGTCCCAAATTGCGACTAGCTGCATGTCAGGGTGTGAATGGTCGTGTGTGTGTTTCGCCTGCGATGGACTGGCGAGCGGTTCAGGGTGTACCTGCTTTCACCCAGTGTCGGCTGAGATAGACTCCAGTCTCCCAGCAACCTGAGTAGGAATGAATGAGTTATTATAAACTTGATCAGGAGAATGCTCACATGCTCACCATGTCCAATGTCTTCTCAATATATTATTGCTATGGCGAGTCAGATTGCACCAGGTGTTTACCACATCCTCAATGCATCCATTTGGTCCTTATGAATATGGTGTCATGTGTGGCACTTTTTCATGAATTCTGCAAGTTTTCATGTTCCCATGTCTACGTTCAACAAATCTGCACCATGCTTGTTCTACACCAATGAAGTCCTTACTAGGTTTTAGTTACGTCATTACTACATCAAGGGCGGCATGGTGGCGCAATGTTTAGCACGTCCGCCTCACAGCACGATGGTGTGGAGTTGTATGTTTTCCTTGTGCTTGCGTGGGTTTCCTCCAGGTTCTCCGGTTTCCTCCCACAGTCCAAAAACATGCTCAGTAGGCTAATTGGCTTTTCCAAATCGCCCCTAGGTGTGAGTGCGAGTGGTTGTGTGTGTGACGGCCTGGTGAGCTGTCCAGGGTGTAACCCGCCCTCAATCAAAGTCGGCTGAGATGGGCACCAGCCGCGACCATAATTAGGATTAAGCGGCATCATTGAATGAATTACTTCATCAATGCCATTATTACTACGTCCTAATTAAGTTCATACCGTATCCTAATTCAACCATGTCCAAAGTTTGACCATATCCTCCACATCCATGCATGAGGTGCCATATGCCATACCACCTCCTAAAAAGTTTCTACTCCAATTTTTTGAGGGTGTAGTGGTTACATGGCTTAGTATAATGACGGTTTTTGATGTACCAGTGAACGCCATGAAGCCCATCATTAACAAGTGAAGAAAATGTGACAGTTTGACGACATTACCTAGAACATGACATTCCATGACACATGACAGAACTGTCAAAATGACAAGGGTCAAAAAGATCTGCAGAAACATCAGACAGTGGTTGTTTAGGTGGACATATGCTGAAAGAGACATGCCTTTTATTTTCAGATTAAATTCACATCCATTTTTACTCAGCAATCAGTAGTACAGTGTGGGAAAATAACACTCTAAAACCTCCAGAACACACAGACCTTGACGCCGAGACTACACACTAGCAGGCAGGCACACACCACCTACTTGATTGCAGATGATTTCAAAGGTGGCGCATTTTTACATTACAGCCGAATGTCAGGTTTGTGCATTTGTCCTTCACCGAGTCATTCAGACGCAACTGCAGACCGCGTGCCGACTTTCCACAAGCTCTCGTCATTCTGGAACTAACCCGGTGGGGCAAATCCTCACGCAATCCTTTTAGACAGCGTGGAAAGAGGCAGAAAGGAGATGCTTCTCCCAGGTAAACATGGCCAGCTTGTTCGATTGATGTTATAGGAAAGGAGGGACAACATTTTCTCTGTCTGGTCCCTACAGGCTCAGGGTAGAATACTAACACAGTAACATCCCTGGTCAATACACAGTACAGACAGGATTCTGAATAGCATTAAAGAAAAACTGCCATCAGCATGTCTGCTTCACAGCAAGAAGGTCCTGGGTTCAAGTCCCAGGCTCGGGAGTTTTCGTGTAGAGTTTGCATGTTCTTCACATGGCTGTGTAGGTTTTCCTCTGGGAACTCCGGTTTCCTCCGACAGTCCAAGGGCAAGAACATTAAGCTAATTGGCATTTCAAAATTTCCCCTAGGTGTGAGTGTGATAGGTTGTGTGTGTTGGTCCTATGGCCAGCTGTTCATTGTGTACCCTGCCTTCACCCAGTGTTGATATAGAGATAGGCTGAGATAGACCAAAGCCTCCCAGCGACCCTGGTACGATTAAGCAGTTTGGAAAATGAGTGAGAGTGAGAGTGCTATCAGGATCATAGGCACTTAGATCACAACACAACACTAACGTTTCTGTAGTGTTCAGGAAAGAGTCAGTGTGCTGTTTTACCCTGAGGATTCATATTTTTAGCATGTCATTGAGACATGAAAATAGACATCATTAAAAACTTTAGATGAGTAAAACACTCGGAGAAACCTGAGAGCAAAAAACTCGCAGAACACCCAGAAACCCTCTGTGTTGGGACTTTTATTTTTTAACCAAAAGCTTCAAATAACAGCCGAGCTACCAACTAACCTGAAAAGCGTAGCAGCGCACCCCGTTAACAGGAACCACCGATCCAAAAGAAGTCGCTTTCTAAGGCTGCGACGGTACAAAAATAATATTTCTTTAATGTTCTGAATTCATGTGTCGTGAAAAGCTTTGTTCCAAAATGCTCTTGGAACTTTATTCACGCATACTAGAGCTCAATAATGAGGCTGGATAGAAACGGATTTACCCTGCATTGTTCAGAGGAGCATTTACACACCAAATTTGCTACCCATGAAAAGAAAAAGACAAAACAAAAAATTCTAAATTTGTGCTCATCAAGTTGGGCCGGTGGTGTAGTGGTTAGGGTGCTGGGCTCATGATTGATATGTTGTGGGTTTGAATCCCTGTTATGGCTATTTTATGGTTTTACCCAAATGAGGATGGGTTTCTCTTTTGATCCTGGTTCCTCTCAAGGTTTCTTCCTCAGGTCAAATGAGGGAGTTTTTCCTCGCCACTGTCGCCACGGGCTTGCTTATTAGGGATGTGTAGGGGGATGTGTAGGGGGTTGTAGAAAAATTGTTTCATTCCTCTTTAAATTACTTTTATTATGTAAAGCTGCTTTGTGACAATGTCAATTGTAAAAAGCGTTATACAAATAAAACTGAATTGAATTGCTAGAACCCCATCATGCGAAGACTTTTGGGCAAAGTCTTAGCCACAAGTGTGCCTCTGTCCACCCACCAGTGTAAATGGATACCAGTAAAAAATACTGGGAAGGGAACCTGCGATGGACTAGCACCCCATCCAGGAGAAGTTGAACTCCTAGTCGCTTCAAGCTACAGAATCCGGGATAAAGTCAAGCATTATGAGCCAGTAAAATCGCAACAGATATTTATAATGTGCCCTTATGAACCAGTATTAGACTGTATTCACTGATAGTAATTTCAAAGCACTTCTCACTGATGCTCTGGATAATGGCGTCTGCCAAATGCAGTACATGTAAATGTAAGCTTGTTTTTCGAGAAAGTATAAAAAGAAAAATTTGGCATTGAAATGTGCTTATTTTGAGCACCGTCCATGCTTTGGGTAGGTACGTGACAAGCTCGGCGTCTGCAGATGGTAAACAGTGCTAACCAACATGCCCAGGTGTAATTTCCATTCATAAAAAACACTTTTCTCATCACTAGAATATAATGAAATTTGGTCAGTTTTTTCCCCTCAGTCATATTTGGCTGAAGGGGTCTTGCTGTTACCTCCGACATCTGTCTGTCTGTCCATCTGTGTGTCCATCATGGTAGCACTACAGCATCTTTTAATTGACCAATGAAATTTGGTTACCAGATTTATCTTTGCAGCCTTCAAAAACCTATTTAAAATCAACTATGTGTTAATTATTACAGTGATTATAACATGTTAATAATTGCTATCAATATATATATATATATATATATATATAATACGTGTGCATTCTCTGATTGTATATTGCATTAGCAGTGTGCACTCACTTTGTGCACATGTCACGTTTGCATTGTGTTACATCCAGATGTGCTCCTTCAACAGTGTGCACTCACTGTGTGCTGATCTTGTATTTATGTATCTGTATTGCTTTCAGTAACAAGATTATGCACACAAGATTAAGACACACCATCAGCCGAGGGGTTTCACGTGGTCACACAGGTATTTCTAGTAAAAGTGTTAACAAATGTAAAACAATGTCAATACACTTTAATTTTCCATAACCAAAGCTGTTTATTCCAGTGAGCTCAAAAATTAGCGCAGTAGCTTACTGGCTAGTTCTTGCTTGCTGGCCATTTCCAGTATTTGGGTCATTCTCATGACAGTGTGTAATTTCTAATTGCACCTTCCTAAGAAATAATTTTCACAGAAATACTTGCAAAATATCTACAAATAAACACAGTGATGAGTACAGGGAATATTTCTGGAAAGTTTTGAAGCTCCGGCTTTTTTGAATCATAAATGACAGAAATATTAATACAGGATTTTAACAGAGTTGACGTAACAGAGTTGACAAAGTTCTTGGGGACAAACTGCTCATATGCTCAAACACCAAAATGTATGCCTTGTCTGTCTTTGTACATGTCATGTCATTTTCTGAACCGCTTAATCCTGATTAGGGTAGCGGGAAGGCTGGCGCCCATCTCAGCCAACTCTGGGCGAGGGCAGAGTACACCCTGGACAGCTCACCAGGCCATCGCAGGGCA
>JAOUQZ010000044.1:7610838-7623945 GCA_028564935.1 Neosilurus hyrtlii
GTGAGAACCCGTCGATAGTGGGGCTTGAACCCCCGACCTTGGGATCAGTGATCCAGCACCTTACCACCAGGCCACCACTGCCCTGTCTTTGTACATATGCAGCTTAAATTGTCAACACATGAAGGTACTTTTATTTCAGGACAGATCTGGGCAAATCCAATGTAATAACTGGAGAATTGATGCTGAAGTCGTGACAAGGGTTATGGTGACACAACACACCATTAATTCAGCATTTGTGCACATAACTACAGTTAAGATAGGTGTTGCTTTTTTTTTACATACACATGGGTGTGATTATACCTTGTGATATATAGAAAACAAAAAAAAAGCTGCAATCTTTTTAAAAAAATAATTGGGTATATAAAGAGTGGGACAAAAAAATATGCATTTCTATGAGGATGACCCATTTATGTGTCCACAAGAGACCATGTCCAAAAGTCTTTCTACTCCCTGTATATACAGTACAAGTCCCATATGGAAGTTTTCCTTCCTTTCACAGTGTTTAGCAGAAACACTTATCCAGCGTGCCATATAGAATGAGCTTTATAATCTCTATAAAATACACATCCTTATGCTAGATGACTTGGCTGGTGTCTAAGAGTACTATCCAGAGCATTTAGTTATTTTATATTATTAGTATAAATAAAATAATACTAAAGTAAGCCAACACAAACTCATAAATTTATACCCATAATTATTTAATTATAAGAAAAGAAATGGCCTCGCATAAATATCTGCACACAGCAGCAAGCTGTGAAAACAACCGCCTAAGCTAATGGGAAATTTAAAGATAATGAATTATTCTTAATACCATATATTATATATTATTCAATAACTTATTGGCATAATTATGACTTAAAAAAACTTCTACGTCTGTTGATTATGATTGGCATCCTTTGTTACGGTTCCCTGCACACTCTTGTATATACCCTCCTGACAATCCCACACCCACCTCTCATCAAACACCAGGCCAAAGATTTTAAATGGACATTCGCTTTGCCTAGTTTTGCCAGGATTGATTGCCGTGTATTGATTTCCTGGTTCTGACCCCATGAGTTTTTTCCTCTCCTAGAATTCTGGCTCATGTCTCTGATGATTGGCCGACCCATGCCTGTTTCCAACCTTGTATTCTCATCATCGTCCTGATTGTTGTTTGCGACTCGCCCAACCATTGCTGGTCCCTGACCTTGAACATTGATTGCTCTTTTAGATTTTGTCTGCCTGAACTGTTTAGTAAAGGGCTAACCGCATTTGCATCCAGTATCTGCTTTATCCCATCCAGTATCTGCCTCTCTGGCCCTCCCTGTGTGAGTGTGTGCACTACAAAGCCCTTCAGCCTTTACCCTGACCAGTCATTTTATTCTCTCAGCTGTCTGTGCATTCGACCTTTTACGAAGTTTCGTGGGCATCACTTAATGCAAATGAGCTGTGCTGGAAATGAGGCTCAATGTTCATACATTTTATTACAAATCATTAAGTTTATAAAAGTGTAGTAACAACATTTAGCAGCTCCTAGATTCAAAACATCGCTCACCGACTAATTTTCCCAGTCGCTTAATCCTATTAGGATCGTAGGTAGGCTGAAGTCTATCTCAGCCGACACTGGGAGAAGGCCTGGTACACCTTGAGCAGCTCGCCAGACGATCGCAGGGCAACGCACACACAACCAATCACACTCACACTGAAGGTTAATTTGGAACACCTAATTAGCCTATTTTTTATTAATTCATTAATTTTCTGAACCGCTTATTCCTAATTAGGGTCACGGGAAGGCTGGTGCCCATCTCAGCCGACTCTGGGCGAGGGCGGGGTACACCCTGGACAGCTCGTCAGGCCATCGCAGGGCCATCAGTCACACAACCATTCACACTCACACTCACACCTAGGGGTGATTTGGAACAGCCAGTTAGCCTACTGTGCATGTTTTTGGACTGTGGGAGGAAACCGGAGCACCCGGAGGAAACCACGCAAGCACAGGGAGAACATGCAAACTTCATACAGAAACGCCCGAGCTAGGAATCGAATCCAGGACCTTCTTGCTGTGAGGCAGACATGCTAACCAATGCGACACCCCCTATTTTTTATTGATTTATTTATTTTTGATTTTGATATATTGTATTAATCCTACAAGGGAAATTTTGCCTCTGCATTTAACCCATCACACACACACACACACACATGTAAACAGTGAGCAGACACACTCGGAGCAGTGGTCACTTTAACCATGAAGGTGCAGGAAGGGAAGGTGCCGATCACCCCCCCCCCCCCCCCCCCCCCCCCCCCCCCCCCCCCCCCCCACTGCCACACAAACTCCACACAGAAACACCCCGAGCTCAAACCCAGGACCTTCTTGGGATGAAGAGGATGTGCTCACCACTGCACCACCGTACAGTGCCAAATTAAACTAAAATTTGTTTAATGAATATTTCTATTTTTAGCTCGTGTCCATCCAGCACTATGAGAATAGGTTCCGTCCGTCTGTCACACTTTAGTTTCCAAACATTTACTTGCTGCGCGCTGAAGCTGGGGCTTTCAAACATGCTATGCTTGTTCTAAATTGGCATATTATGAAATGCTTCCATTATGGTCGATTTTTTTCTGCTGGTTCGAACCAGCAGGTCCTAAACTTTCCTCACTAACCATTAGATCATTAGAAAATTCTAATTAAAATTTTATTTGTCACATACAGATTATACACAGTACAATATGTAGTGAAATGCTTAGTAGAAGAGGATGTGCTTACCACTACGCCACCGTGCAGTGCCAAATTAACCTAAAATTAGTTTAATTAATGCTTCTATAACTGTAAATGTTGTACAAATACTTTTAAACAGTATTTAAAAATCTTCTAAGAACATCCATGGTGAATTTCTAGAGACCGAACTTTCCCCCAGACACAACCTTCAGATCGTGTACCTGCTGATGAGAGAGCTGTAAAACAGGCAGGACTTGCACATGCCTTTCCAACACCGGGACATGCTGCCATTAATGTTGAAAAAAAAAAAATGTTAAATCCCTCGAGGTTTCTAACAAAACACCATTTCTTAAACCTGACCGCTGTTTCCGTTTTTAATTCATTTTTTAATTTATTTATTTTTACTGATGGGTTGGGGATTTGTTTGTCGATTTGCTCTTATGCTTTTCATTTCCTTTGGGCACCAGATTGAATTAAAGTTGATAGACACCACAACGCCACACATGAGGAAACAAGAGCAAGTTGCCCAAAATTTCAATACTTTGGCAATTATAGCTGTATAAACATGAAAAGAGAGAGAGAGGAGGGGAGAGAGAGAGAGCGAGAGAGAGAGAGAGAGGGGATCAGCTTCAGGAGCATCACTGTTTTCTCTTGTGTCAAGGGCATGAAGATTATAATGTGCCCTATTTATACTCTTTCTCAAACTTAACAGATGAGTGAGTAGATTCTGTTTACTGTTGGATCTCTTGCGTTCCCTCACTCACGTTTGGGTTTATATAAGATATGCAAGGCTGATGAGCCCAAAGTAAATGTTAAAGCCTGTGTGTGAACATAAGCCCCTTTTCAGTTTTTTAATTTTATTTTTTATTTTATGAATTTTTTTGTCTCAGTAACCGGATCCATCCTGCACCATCCCTTTCCTCCCATTATCCCCTCCCCTTTAATTAAGTCTTGGCTCACTGTTCTGCATCCCAGCATTCCTGCTGCTGTGGCTATTACAGCTCGCCGTATGGAATGCTGTAGTTGCCAGAGGCCCTGCCTGGCATGACTCACCTGGGGTAAATGAGGCCGCTTGATCATTCCCACTCTCGCCTCGGGCGCTTGTGTGATGTTGAAGAGCGCCTGCAGGGCACTCAGTGCCGCCTTTCTCTTTGCCAGCTTCTTGCTGCAGCCGGTGCCCTCAAATATTCTGCCGTCCACCAGCACGGCCATCACAAAGCAACGGCGAGCGCGCCGGCCCCGGGTGCTCTGGCACAAGCAGGCATAGCGTGCTCCCGGCCGTAGATTATTCAGTAGTACTACAGGGCTTGGTGGAGGAGGCGGTTCGGGCGTTGGTGGCGCATTGGAAAAGTGGCCGTCGCCTTGCCGTGCTTGCACCACCATCAAGTCCAGCGTGTGGCGCAATCGAAGAGCACTAGACAGAAGCTCAGACTTGGCTGAACGAAAAGAGTCTGGTTCAAAACCTTTAAACAGCGTTTCAGGGAAATCCGAAAGGTCAGAGGTGAAGTCCGTGGTGGGATTAGATACTCCTCCCATAGCTGAGTGAGCCTGAGCGGCGTTAGGAAACTGCACGAAGGAGCTAAGCGCTAATTCAGCTGCCCTCATTTTGGCTTTTTTCTTGGTAGGGCCCGTTCCCTCAAAAGTGAGCCCGTTGACGTCGACGGCGATGGAGAAGAGCGGAGCGTGGACTGGGCCCGTCTGAGACACAGTGCGGTACTGCAGACCCGGACGCAGCTCGTTCAGCTGCACCACAGCGTTCTTCGGTGTGTCTGACCATGAGGACCTTCTGCAGCACACTCGCAGCTCACACACACGCCCATTGTTGTCTTCCTCTAACGGACGCTTCCGTTTGAGAGTGGTCGTGCCACTCCGGGACGTATCAGACAGGAAAAAGGATGGACGTTCTGATGCCATGATTGTGCGGTCCTCAAAGTTCCCTGTGTTCCAGTTCTCTTTGACTTCTGTACTGCTGGTACCTGACAGAAGAGAGTAAAAAAACAGAGAGGAATGTGAGCCTTTATTTGCAGTAAAGTGAAATTAATATTACGGATATTGAACAAAGAACCCTTTTTGTGGTACAGGAACAATAACTTCATGTCACAAATCCTTAAAAATAGGCATGCTATCATACTTCTATTTTTCAACATTTATAATGGTATAAATATCTTCTTTCTGTTTCTGTTTCTGAACTTTTTCATGATCTGAAATTTTACTTTATTTTTACGTAATTTTTATTATTTTTAATTGTTATAATTATTATCCATAGGCATGGAACATGACTTGGATTGTCCTGCGTCCATGCCACCACTGGAAACCCAATACACTCTACTCCCGTGCTACTCAAAACGTAATGATATTGTATATTTTTATTAATGACTTGTGCACCTATAAAGCTTTATCCTAAAAAATGAATCGTACCCCCATTCACCATCATCTTAAATAAAGAAAAAAGGAAAGAAATACTGAAGCTTCACAAGCTGTTCCACTCTTGGCATCTCCATAGCAATAGATAAAAGTTCAGTTTGGCACTTTGTTAGCTCCCGCCGTCACCGGTGAGTGTAGAGTGGGAGCTATACACATGGGTTCCTTTCTTTCTTCTGTATGATTTGCTAGTGCAATAGCTGTGGAAATGACAGGATGACCAAATTTGGTGTATGGGTCCCCTCCAGTGTAAATAGGGTAGGACTGCACACGGGTCACACTGACCTTGTTTCAAGGTCACAAAGTCACTTTTTCAATATTTGCCATGTCAAGGTTTGTTAGTACGATAAACTAGGAAATGAAAATAGGAAACAGGATCCATAAATATAGTGAATGGGTCCCCCGTTAGAAAGGTAGAGGTTAGAATTGTATATGGGTCACCTTGCCCCTATTCTAAGGTCACAAGGTCACTTTTTTTTAACAATCAGCTTTTCAAGGATTATTAGTGTGACAACTTTGAAAGGAAATGACATAGAATGACCAAATTTGGGGTATGGGTCCCCCTCAAGTGTAAAACGGGTTGTATTTACGCTCGTATGTGGGGCACCTTGACCTTGTGTCACGTTTGCTATGTTCAACTTTTCCTTCACTTTTTCTACAATTAGCACTTAAGACTTGTTAGTGTATATTTTCTTAATCCTATTTAGGGTCACGGGGAGGCTGGTGCCCATCTCAGTTGACTCTGGGCGAGGGTGGGGTACACCCTGGACAGCTCACGAGGCCATTGCAGGGCCAACACACATACAACCATTCACACTTACTACTTACATCTACGGGTAATTCGGAACAGCCAGTTGGTCTACTAACTTAGAGAAAACAGGAGTACCTGGAGGAAACCCACGCAAATATGGGGAGAACATGCAAACTCCACACAGAAACGCCCAAACACGGGAATCAAACCCAGGCCTTTTAACCACTGTGCCACCATGCCGCCCTAGTCTGGTCAGAGTTTGCTCAGAGTTTGCTCTGCCACTTATAACATTGTATCCCAGTACAACTGGCTGCATGGTCAGGCGGTCGGCAAATAAACTGGCTCCCCCACCTTTGAGCTGGTGAGGAGGTTGGCACAACACCTAGCAGGATGAAATAGTGGTAATACTACCATGCATATGTATATATATATATATATATATATATATATATATATATATATATATATATAAGTAACATAATATTGTGACTTTCCATTTCATGGTCCTGCCAGTGGGAGTGTCTGGACCTCAGTTGTCTTTTTTCCTTCAATTCAAGCAATGCAAAAAAATGAGTCTATATTTCAATTAGATGTCCATACACGACTTCTTTATCGACTTATTTACCGAATCATACCATGCTATCACCTTTGTGTGAAAAATAATATGTAAACACGAGCTAAAGTGAATCTCCAGCAGTAAAGTCAGATGTAAATGGGTGTGATGTCTCCATTTCTTCTTCTCTCTGTTATCTAATCTTTGACTGAGAATCAGAAGAAAAACCTGTCAGATGAAATCCAATGATATAATAATAGAAAGAAAAAGAAAAAAAAACCCAACAAGTAGCAGGTTCTGAAAGCTCTCTGTGAGTGTGGCTCTTATTTAAGTGTTTTAAAATCCATGGACAAATCCTCGTAAATGGAAGAATTATCTGCTAAATCGCCTCTGTAATCTGCCTTAAAATTGCCTCAGGGTTCATGCTTAAAGTGGGTGCAATTTGTCTCTGGTATTCAATGCAAAGCAGCAATCCCTGTCATAATGGAGCAGAGCACACACTGTTCCTGAGTCTGAGAGAGCGACAGAAAGAAAATAAGACTCTGTTTCATATTAAAGCTTTCTCGACTTCACAGCCTGCTGCACTGTGCTTCAGTCTTCTAATGCAAATGCTTTTCATTTCACACAGAAACACTCCATCTGCTATAACACACCGTGGAAAACATGCTGTTAGTCTACAAGTGAACATATTCGGATAAATGCTGGATTGATCCTTTATAGAATGACGTTTTTAAAAAAGCATAATTTTATGATGTAGCTTCCACGTTGCTTACTTACTTAGCGTGTCTTCATCCTCTGTGCTGCTCGGACCCGGACTCATGTATTTGAAGGGGACAATCAGTGCAGACAACATACTGCTTACTTTTTCTGTAACACACACACACACACACACACACACACACACACACACAATGATTAAAATATCAGGTTAGCTGATCCAGGTCTAAAGAACCAAGAAAAAGAACATGCACAGACTTTACATCAAGTCCAACTGTTTATAAACTTTTCAGGGTGTTTTTTTTATTTATTTATGTATTTATTTTTATTTTATTTTTATGAGTGAGCAATAAAACATTGTGCGATCTTCTGTTATAATAAAAACAGTCCAGAAAAGTCTGGATGTGAAGCTTGATGTGAAGCTGACTTACTGATACCACCCTGATGTTGGGTATTTTCAAACAGTGCATCCTTTTATACGACAGCAGTTTACCAACTATTACAATATAATTTTTAATAAATCCTGAGAGATCATGCTCTATTAATAATGATATTTTACACATAATGCCTGTTTAGACACAGAATCACCAAATTTGGTGGATGGGTTCACCTCAGAAGGGTCACACTTGGGATTGTATATGAGTCACCTTAACCTTGTTTCAAGCTTACAAGGTCATTTTTTGAACAGTCGGCTTGGCTGGGATTTTTAATGCGATAATTTGGGAAGAAAATGACATAGGATGAACAAATTTGGTGGATGCGGTTGGTATGGAATATGGGTTTCCTTAACCTTGTTTCAAGTCTTACCTGGTCACCTTTTCTACATTTGGCTCGGCAAGGCTTCTATATGCGATAAGTTTGAAAGGAAATGACATAGGATGACCAAATTTGGTGGATGGGTTCCCTTCAGAAAGGTCTCAGTTTGCATTATATATGGGCCCCCTTGAGCTTGGTTCAAGGTCACAAGGTCTTCTTGTACATTCGTCTTGGCAACACTTCTCAATGTGATAACCTTGGAAGGAAATGACATAGGATGACCAAATATGGTGGATGAGTTCCCAGGTCTCAGTTGGGATTAAATAGGGGTCCCCTTGGCCTTGTTTTAAGGTCACTTTTATACAATTGGCTTGGCAAGGCTTCTAACTATTTGATTCTATGCTTTAACTTTGGAGGGAAAAGACATAGGATGACCGAATTTGGTGGATGGGTTCCACCTTAGAAAGGTCTCAGTTGGGATTATACATGGGTCCCCTTGACCTTGTTTCAAGGTCACAAGGTCACTTCTTGTGCAGTTGTCTTCCATCTAAAGGAGGCTTCCTTGTCCTAATCCCCACTTCTGCTGACAATTAAATGAAAATCTGACCTTAACGTTTTGAGTAATCCTGCTAACAAAGAAACACACAAACTGCTGGTAAAATATAACCTCCTTGGCAAAGGTAATCAAAATACAAACATTTTAAAGACATTGTAATGATTTAGAAACACAATATGTTTATTAATGTGAACTCTAACAATATGATATTTTCTAAACATTTCTGCAAACCCTATAACAGCTTTATTATAAGGTCATATAAAACGCGATGCCTATTCAACTGACTTATACAATAATAACCTCGTAACTGCAGAAATCGGATGACGATTGTATTATTAGCGTAAATGTAAATGCACTTAACGTTTGTCCAAAAAGCACTGAGATGTCATTACTATTCCGTTTTCGAGAGATTAGCTTTGTTTCCATTTAAATATCAAATTACATTACAGGAAATAGGATTCATTATACAGGTCCACATTCCTCACTGTCTATAAACAACAGCGAAATGTACTTTATCGAGGGAAATGATCGTTCAGGGACGACAATTACCGTTCATACACTTTCTGTATCCAGCAATTCCATTATTTACTCAGAGAACACATTTCCATCACTGTTTATTACACAGCACTGAAGAACACATTCCCCCCTCCCCCATTTTCAGAAAGCCACTTACTGAGAACCAAACACTGCTGACAGTTCCCTTCCTCTACCAGATGTGTGCATTCGTTTGTCTCTAGGTGTGTTGTTTACTCTGGATCATCCCTATTAGAGACACAAGTTCAGGGCGGAGTGAGAAAGACTGACAGAGGAGCCGGGCTCCATAATTACACCCTTCTCGACCCACCGCGGCTTAATGATCAGCGGCTCTAAAGACCTGACATGGAGCAGGGTGATGAAGAGGGAGGAAGAGTGAGAGAACGAGAGGACTCCCAATACGGCCTCATCATTTCCCATAGCGACAGTAAGACACACAACTACTGTTCATTACTTGCAAAAAACAGACAGGCAAAAATATCACACGAAACTACACTAAATAAGTCGATATAAACGTATAAAATATATGCAAAATAAAAAAGTTATCCTGCAAACGTGTTTCCCAACATCAGTTACTGTGTAGAATTAACTATAACGAGGAGTGCTGGGTGTTTTGGGAGTGGGTGTTTAAATTTCTCATCGTTCACTCACTCATTTGCTGAACTGTTTAAACCTACTCTGGTTGCGGGGAGGCTGATGCCTATCTCAGCAGTCTCTAGGCGAAGGCGGGGTACACCCTGAACAGCTCACCAGACCATCGCAGGGCCACAACAGACAACTATTCACACTTAAATCCACACCTAGGGGCAATTTGGAACCGCCAGTAAGCCTAATGTGCATGTCTTTGGACTGTGAAAGGAAACTGGAGTACCTGGAGGAAACCCACGGAAAACACAGGGAGACCACGCAAACTCCATACAGAGACACCTGAACTCGGGAATTGAACCCAGAACCTTCTTGCTGTGAGTCAGACATGCTAAGCACTATGCCACCGTGTCACTGTGTACATTTCTGGAGCCAAATACTTTTTTAATGTATGATTAGTCACCCTGTTGTAATCAAGATCCACATCAGCCAGTCCATATTAATTCTACTTCTTTAATTATTTAACTTTCAATCACGGCTAAATAAGATCCGGTTTTAATTGAATGATGATGAATAATTAAGCTAATTTGCATTCCTTATGTAACAGATAACATTATTTACCGATGGAGAGGTGGACGTTGAAGAGTAGTATATTCAAATCAGCAACATTCACTGAGCTTTGAGGGTATAATTGTTATAAGAGGATATACTAGTGTATGTTATAGAATTATATTTAGAATATTTTTATAGGATAGAATATGTTATAATTGTATATACAACACAAGAATGCAATATATGACCATCCATGAGTAACCATCATTTTTGATTTAAGTATTATCCACTCGGGATAAACTATTTAATTCCCTGACAATGGACCAATCAGATCACACCATTTCTGTGTAGTATACACAAATTAATTATATTCACTATAAAAATACACTGCCCAGACAAAAAAAAAAAAGTTGTACACTCCACTATTTTTTATTATATTGATCTCAGAGCGTAATCTCCATGGCATTGTTGCTCCAGTTGGTCCGGTCGAGGCTCAGCAACATTAATGTGGCAATAAAATGAAGTCAGCTGATGAGCTGAATGTACTGAATGAGCAGGTTATCACATCAATGCACTTTTTCTTCCCTGATGGCGCGGATATAAAATGGGGACTCAGTGAAAGAGTGGTTCAGGGAGCACGAGGAATCGTTTTCACATATGTATCGGCAACCCAGAGTCCTGATCTTAACCCTACTGAAAGTTTTCGGGATGTGCTGGAGAAGACTTTATGGAGAGGTTCAGTTTTTCCCTCATCGGTGAGAAATGAACCCGACACTGGATGGAAATAAATATTACGTTGCTAAAGTTTGTTGAAACAATGCCATGACTATTATGTGCTAAGATCAAGGCTAAATGCTCTAAAAGAAAAATATTATATTAAATAATATTTTGGGAATGGGGTGGGAATTTTATTTATATTTAGTTATTTTATTATTTTTTATTTTATTAGTTAATTTGTATTTATATGGACGAAAAAAATGGTTAAGGACAGATGTAGTGTTTGGCTATTGGCTAATAACTATGAGCTCAGAACAGTCACAAAACTCAGTTACAAAACTACAGTGAACATTTTGCAGCTAATATGATTCAACATGTAGACTATACAGTATCTATGGAGACGTTTGAGTTTGTTAGCTAAGCTGGTAGTGTATATTTAGCTAATATTTTGCAGTGTGTTAGTTTTTACAGAGAAAAGAAATCAAACCATGTTTTATTGTGACACCATTTTAAGACAGCGGTCCAATTTGACCTTGAAGTCTTGGGCTGAACCGTAGCACCAAAATGGCTGTTCATGTGAGAGAGTGGCCCCTGCACACACCCCAACCAAACAGAGTTGAGAGAGTGAGAGAAAGAGAAAGAGGAAAAAAACCCACACAATCTGAAGCTGTGTCACCTATCAGAAACCTTAAGAAATCCTTCTCGCTTGACTGAAACGTGACTGTGCCAAGGCAGCAGGGATTCTGACAACTTGTGTTGAGTGAGATAAGGAACGAGAATCCAATTATTTCTCCTTACCAAGCTGTAGCCAGGATGCGCTCTCTCTCTCTCTCTCTCTCTCTCTCCCCCCAACCCCCAACCCCACCCTTTTTTCCATCAAAACTAAAAAAAAAATTCTAGGTCAAACGCAGAACAGCTAAAAAGCCGAATGTCAGCAAGTAGAAGTGAAGATACAGCGCTTCCATTGTTCTCGTCTTCCGTGTCACTTTCTGAATGACGACTGTCAGGGATAGGATGTGAATAAATAATGGACGGTGCTATCAACATCATCTACCAATCTTTCGAAAAATTGCTGAGACGGTCTTTTAGCATCAATCATGGGTTTGAGCGATCTTCGGCATTTGACGAGGATGGAAGTTCATAGAGTCGGATTATTACAGGTTAATAAACAGGTTTACGGTCAGATTCGAAACAATTTTCATAATAAAACACATCCGCAGTCATCCCTGTAACATTAGGCTCTTTACCCACTTCTCTTGATCTGGAAGTGTATATTTACACACTTTGAGATGTTAGACTTTTAATTTATACACTTTGGGGTGTTAGAATTTTCCACAGAATTCTTTCCCTATTTCGGATACAGTGCCCTGTTTTAGGTCTCAGCCGCTTTGTGTTGTCTAAATCCTACTTGGGTCATTGTTTTACCTAAATTATTTTTTTTTATTAAGTTGTAGGCAGCATGGTGGCGTAGGAGTTAGCATGTCTGGCTCACAGCAAGAAGGTCCTGGGTTTGAGTCCCGGGCTCGGATGTTTCTGTGTGGAGTTTGCATGTTTTTCCTGTGCGTTTTTTCGGGGTACTCCGGTTTCCTCCCACAGTCCAAAGACATGCACATTAGGCTGTCCAGATTGTCCCTAGGTGTGAATGTGAGTGTGAATGGTTGTGTGTGTATTGACCTGTGATGGTCTGTTCAGGGTTTACCCAGCCTTTGCTCAGTGTTGACTGACATCAGCCTCCCCACAACCCTAATAGGATTAAAGGGTTTGGCAAAATGTGAAGTGAGAGAGTATAGACTGTATTATAAATACTACACAATGAATCCATTATACACTATTCCCACTCCATTTACTCTCTAATCTGGCCAGACCGTACTAACTATACAGCTTTTCTCAATAATAAAAACACTACTGAACATTAATCCAGAAGGCGAACACATGCTTTCTCTGGGACACTCGAAAGCCAAACAGACTGTTGCTTGTAGTGGGTAACACGTTCAGTTAAGAACAATATCTACCCTCTTCCTTATACATGAGTTTCAAAGATGACCATGTGATTGACAGGGAAGAGTGAGTGTATGGTCGCTCTCATTCGGAAAACTCAAACACTTGGAACCCAGGTGAGTCAAATCGTTTGACCCTTCGACTCTCAAATGACTCTATTTGTCTAAAATTATTTAAAAATATTTAGACTAGTTAGAATTATTATTATTATTATTATTATTATTATTATTATTATTATTATTATTATTATTATTATTATTATTATTATTATT
>JAOUQZ010000044.1:7650323-7663170 GCA_028564935.1 Neosilurus hyrtlii
TGAAGTGAGTGTAAGATTCATTCATTCATTCATTCATTTTCTGAACCGCTTATTCCTACTTAGGTTCGCGGGGAGGCACTCCACTCTGTATGAATATTGATCGGCTGTCCTTAAACACGGAACAATGGAACAAAATGTCGGACCTTGAATAAAAACCAAATGGCCGTCCTAAGCGGATGGGGGTGGATGTGTCGTGTCTAAGCTTTAAGGTCAGCTTGGGACAAGTTGAGACATGTTGAGATATGGGGTCATGAGGGACCAATCAGAGTCAAGAGCTAGAGGATGATAGAGCAATCAGAGTGGTATAGGCACTGTTTATAAGCCTATGCAAGCTGGTAGACCACGTCCGAGATTTTTCTCTTAGAACAATTTATTCTGTGTGATTGATTGTATGCTTTTCTTTTCCTAAAGGCTAAATAAACTCCTAAAAATAGATTTGAATCTTTTGTGTCGTGAACTAGACACTTTTCGCCATGACATACAGTGGACGTGATAAAAATTTTTAATTTGTAGTTGTGTCCACTGTCCATACTCAAAGTGACTGTAAAAAACTATGAGTGTCTGTCATTTTGATTCAAGCATAATCCACTCAGGATAATGATACACTCACATACTTATTTGCAAGACCAGTGAATCTTACTAGGGTCGCAGGGAGGGTGGTAACACACTGGGCGAAGGTGGGGTGCACCCTAAATAGCAACACACACACACAACCATTCACACTCACGCCTAGGGTCAATTTTAAACTGCCAGTAAGTATAATGTGCTTGTCTTGAACTGTTGGATGAAACCTGACTAACCAGAGGAAACCCAGAGGGAGAACATGCAAACTCCCGGGAATCAAACCCAGCACCTTTTTGCTGTGAGGTGGACGTGTTAACAACTACGCCACCATGCCGCCAGCATGTATTCAGTACATACAATGGCACAATGTGATTGGCCTGCAATCTCAAGCATAAAAATCATTATTCAAACTACAGCTAGTCAATCACTCCTTCTTGTATTTTTCATTACTCAGTAAGAGCAAGCCATTTCTACATTAGACCACATGATTAGCATGAGGAACGTGATCTAAAGCAATAGCTTTTCACACATTTCATGCTTTGGCTTGAAATTGAAACTGTTATTCTCATCACCATTGTGCTCTCACCCTCCTTTGAAATATGTTCCTCTGAAGCGATAACTGTGCTTAATTAAATTAGAAAAAAAAGAAAAATATTAGCGCCCCGCTGTGCGTGTGTGTGTGTGTGTGTCGGATGATGGTCTAAGATGAGTCTCTGAGGTGAGACAGCCGTGTCTGCAGGGCAGGTCCATGACACAGAGGCGGCGAGTGTGTAAATGAGAGTGTGTGTGGACAGGCGGTGTCTGTAGGATGCAAAACAATTTCACGCGTCCCAGGGGAGCAGAACTGGTGGAGTTAGGGAAGGTGTGTGTGTGTGTGTGTGTGTGTGTGTGCGTGTGAGGTGATGGCCCCTTCAAGCACTTCAATTAGCATTTGGTTTCACTTTGCCACTCTCTGTACTAGGCCATGACAGCAGGTGTGAAAAACCACACACACACACACACACACACACACACACACACACACACACGCTACAGTTTTTTGGAGCGTACTCTATCTCACGCTGTCGTGACATGAAGGGAGCGGGTCGACCCAGTTTCTCAGAGTCAGCGGTTCACACTCCAGACTCAGGTGAACACTTCAATTAGCCTTAAAGTGTCAAGTGCTTGACCACTCCACAAATCAAATTTAAATGTTATTCCTTTTTGGGCTGAAAAAAAAAAAAACTCACACAAGTGGATCAATGACGAGTGCCATGGTGGTGCAGTGGTTGGCACGTTCATGTCACAGCAAAAGGGTTCTGGGTTCGATTCCCAGGCTTGGGTGTTTCTGTGTGGAGTCTGCATGTTCTCCCCTGGCCTGTCCAGCTGTTCAGGGTGTACTCTGGAATAGGCTCTGAGACGGTATGACAAGGAACATCCACCATACTGAGGCGCATAGTTTTTCAAGCATATATTAGACAAAAACATAAGCAAAAAAGCACATAAAAATAAGAATTTTATGGTTTATTACTTATTTTTTCTTTAATCAGCTGGTAAGCATCCGAGAGCACACATGAGCACACAAGGTGGATTAGAGCTGTGTAATGGATTTAACTCTCCTTAAGAGTTTAAGTATATACTACACAGAACCATAAAAAAGCAAACTAAAACATGCCTTTTATAGCTTATATTTACATATTGGGGCAGCTGTAGCCCAATGGTTAGAGAACTGGCTCTGGAACTGAAAGCTCATTGGTTTGATTCCTGAATCAGCAGGAAAAATGTGTGGCGGTGGGGGAGTGAGCGTCACTTTTCTTTCCTCCACTTTCATGGCTGAAGTGCCCTTGAGCAAGGCACCTAACCCTCAACTGCTCTCCGGGCGCCCCAATGTGTGTGTGCTCATTTTGGATGGGTTAAATGCAGAGGCAATAATTTCCCTTGTGGGATTCATACAGTATATCAAAAAATATATATATTTTAATAATGACAGAGGCAGGTCAGGTGAGCTCTGTGCACTGTTTAGCCTACACATGTTGTACATGAGACATGAGACTACATGGAAACGTAAGTAAACCACCCTGTGTTAAGACACAGAAACATTAGTAAAGCAAACTAAATCAAGTATTTTTCTGGTAAAGCATGATAATGATGCCACCAGCTCTAAGTGGGATAGCGACCAATGAGATCACACCGATCCGTATATACTAATAATATTGATTCGTGGTCATTTTTGTGCAAAACAATTATTTGTTGAGCTGCTTAATACTACTCGGGCCATGGGGAGGCTGGAGCCCATCTCAGCCAACCACCATGCAGCCCTGGTGCAAAACCAGGAAAAAAAAATGTGTAATTTAGTTTTTGTTTTCATTTAATTTGCATTGAACTGCTAAAAGCCAAAGATGTAATGCAAATGTTAAAATCTTGGAATGTTCAAATATTCATTGTTAATTAGCTACAAATATTTAATCCTCTGAAAAATCTGAAGTTACTAAAATATTAACCAAACAAAGGTACTGGGATGAAAATATGATCTCTGGTTCCTCCCCTGAAATGATGCTCAGGTTCCCATGTTTCTGAGCGTTTCTGGGGTTAATGGAGTAGGAAATCTCCTGTAGGTCCTGAGTTTTTGTGAAGAATCCTGGATTTCTTTAAAAAAATATATAATACAATAAAAACAGATGCCGTACCTGAGCCTGATTCCATCCATATCATCATTATCATCACACATACACACTGAAGAACTTCAGCAACAAATCGACTTATTTAGGGCTGCAGAAAGAAAGTAATTAAGCCCACTGAAGCCAGTACGTGAGAAACAGAAATGCTATCAGTGTTTCCCAGCACGGCAAGCGATGCCCATGGCTTCTCAGCTGAGTATGAGCTGAGTGATAAAGCAGACGAGGCCTCCGCTGTGTCGAACTCCCGACACCATGCTGCTCCTCATTAACCTCCACACAGATAAGCCTGTTTTAACCACATGTTTGGACGGCCCTGTGCACAGCGGTTCTTCACAGTAAGAAAAGAAAGATGCATTTTTTTAAACATTACTAAAATAAACATAATTTTCCTCTCGACCCTCGTGACTACTTAAGAGATCAACATCTCAAGCGCGCCTTTAATTTGTGAATGAGCATCCAGGGCCTGATGCTAAACCTAACAAGGTTAAAAAGGCTATTGTTGGAATCTAGAGGGATTCAGGATTGTTCTGGAAGTAACTGTTAACATCTTGTTATCACTTTCTGTTTCATACTTTCATCCCCCCCCCCCCCCACACCATACACACACAGTGGTAAAGCATATGCTTGTTAGTGGAGAAGCTCAGGTAGTAGGACACTAATTTTCTGTGCGGTGAGTGGTAGTGGCAGCGCTCCAGCTGTTTGAGGGAAAGAGAGAGAGAGAGAGAGAGAGAGACGGCACTGGTGCTGAGCAAACACACCGTTTATCAGAGGTAACAGTCACTTGCGCTGAGAGAGAGAGTAAATATTAACCGCCTCTGTGTAGAGATAATTGGCATGAAGTCATTATTTACGCACTTATGTTAGTGTTTTAATGGTGGGATCAGATGGGACACAGGGATAAACACAGACTCGGCATAAGCAGGAAACACACACACACGCACGCACACACACGCACGCACACACACACACACACACACACATACACACAGGCATTCGGTCTGAATGATCTGTTAGACAAGTTGATGCTCTACCATTTAATGCAAAATTAAACTTTTATTTATTTATCTTCCCCCCACCCCCCACCTCTGCCAAGAAGGTTACTGTATGTTACACAAAAGATTATGTTGGGATTTTCAGGGAATTTCTACCAAAGCCGGGGCTTTAAACAAGAAAGACTCCATCAGATTTCGAAGATGACCCGGGTTTAATTCTGGATTCAGATTTTTTTTAAGGATTCTTAAACACTGTGAGATAGGAGGATTTTTTGGAAGTGTCATATTAAAGCAGCCCCAGCAAGGGGTGCTGTGTACCTTGTGATGTCTGGAAAAATGTCATATGAAGATTTTCATGACATTTCTACCAGAGGTCGGGTTTTGGAAAAGGAAGGCTCCGTTCGATATTGGAGATGTACCGGATCAAACTCTGGATCCAGATTTTTTAACATTGTATGAGAGGATGATTTTTGACATTTCATACGGGGATCCCTGGGCCTGGTGGAGGTTTGCGCTCTGCGAGAATCTAAGAAATCATCTACATCATTTAAACACGTCTTACACCATTTCTGACTTTATGTCCAGTGTGTTGCTTTGATTTATTTTATTTTTTTATTATTGTATCCTTAACATCAATTCTAAAGATTTTTACTGTTTACAGCCGTTTGGACAGCTTTTGCTGTTGTTGCTGTTTGAAATATGCACATCCTTGAGTACATTCGGAAATAATTTATTTTGATCTACTATTCTGAATGTATCGTTTGCATGAAAATGACTAGGTAGTGGGTGTGTGTGTGTGTGTGTGTGTGTGTGTGAGTGTGTGTGTGTGTGTGTGTGTGCGTGTGTGCACATCCCATGTGTACAGTCATGAACATCCCATGCGTATAGTCTGAACAGAATTTCTGACATGTGCACAGTCCCACATAGCTGGCTTACTTTGTGTTATAAAGTATTTTATCTTTCTCTATTTGATTTCAGCTAAATTTTTAGAGTAAGTACACTGTCTGAAATGGGGTACTGTAGGGGTTTATTTCTGTCCCCTAAGGTACAGTCTATACTAATGCACACCTTAAGGCTTATTATTGGATCTCAAGGTAACTATATGTACCAAGCAGTACATAAAAGGGACAGATAAATACCTTCGAGGTTACTGCCTCAGTAACAAGCCCTTTTACACCTTCAGGTGCAGTAATGTACTTTATCTTTAGAGAGTGTAAGTAAAATTTATTTATATATCGATTTTCACAGACAAAAGTGGGAGCCCTTTACAAGAGCTTTTATACAGCATAAAAAAAGAACGAGGAGACAAAATAAGAAAAGAAAAGCATAAAGAACGAAGTAAGTACTAAAAAGTCCTTCTCCTCATATAAGTGCTGAACAGGAGAAAGTGAGCAGGGAATTTTGAAATGCTGTCCTGTAGAGAGCCGTAGCTTAGCTGCCTTTTATGAATTACTACTTATTCAATACTTCCAGGGGCGGCATGTGACGTCATATACACAGTAACAACAAGACCCAAACAAAGCACCCAGACATCATCACCACATACAAGTGTACATGCACAGAAGGGTGACGAACATATGAATACATTTATAAAGGGTGAATGAGTGGATTAATAAGACGGAATGAATGTTATAGAACCAAAATAGAGAAATATCATTTAAAAGTCTGTAGTCACTTAGAAATGTCCTTGTTTTTGAAAGAAAAGTAAAAAAATTTACCCTGTTCCTGGATATCTACCTTCCTGCAGGTTTTATCTCCAACTGTAATTATGTACACCTAAGTACCTGATTATTGCCTTGAAGAAGTTCTTGAACAGGTCAAAGAGGTGTGTTACATTGTGGTTGGAAATAAAACCTCCAGGAACAGGGTTGGAGAACGCTGGACTAGACACTGTTAACAGAGTGAAAAAAAATATTTGATTTACTGCATTATCCTGCAAGGGAAATTTGGCTCTGCACACACACATACACACTCGGAGCAGTGGGCAGCCATATTTCGGCACCCCAAGAGCAGTTGGTTGTTAGGTGCCTTGCTCAAAGGCACTTCAGGCATATAGGTGGAGAAAGGGAAGGTGCTACTCACTTCCTCCACCACACATTCATGCTGGAGGAGTGCTTGATTCAGTCTGTCAAGCATGGTGGGGGAAATGTGATGGTCTGGGGGTGAAAAAAGGGGAGATTTATAAAGAGTAGAGGGATCATAAACAAGGACTGATATCACTCCATTTTGCAATACCATACCATACCCTGTGGATGGCACTTGATTGGAGCCACTTTCCCTCACAACATGACAATGAACCTAAACACTCCAACCTATGCAAGGGATTATTTAGAGAATAAGCAGTAAGATGATATTCTGTCAATAATGGAGTGGCCAGCGCAGTCACTGGATATCAACCCAAATTTAGCTGAGGGAGCAGCTTGACGTTATGGTATGGAAGAAGTCAAGCCAGTCTAACTTGAAGCATGGGGTGAAATTTCTTCACCTTACCTCAACAAAATGATAGCTAGAATGACAAAGTCCTGCAAGGATGCAATGGCTGCAAATATGATAAAAATACTGTTTTAATAACTCGAATTAATTGCAATTCATGTTTTAAAGTATTCACACGAAACATGGGAATATGGTGTTGTGTAACACACAGCTTGGATGTCTTTTATCTTTATATTATATAGATATTTATATGATATGTAATATCTGTAGCACTCCATTGAAGGAATCCCCATTACATAATATCATTAATTAGTCCCAGTATAAAGAAAAATAATATTATCTGCATGAATGGTAGCAAACTTCTGACATGCTATTCTGCCCGTCTGTCTGTTTCTCTTCCTCCTTCCCTCTTTCCATCTGGCTGGAACGGAAAACAAGCCGGCGGAAACATATCACCTGTTCATGTATTTGGAGACAGAGGATGCACAAGTGGATGGAACAGCTGGGCTTTCCAACAAATCAGTGATCAAATTCAAGCAAACTGAGCACAGTTTACTTGAATAAAAATCACTTTCGAACATCAATTGAAAGGCGTTTTGCAAAGGTATTTTTCTATTGCTGCACAAATATATTGAAACATGTAAAGAGCCACTAAATTTATCCTCAAACGGAACGCCATGATCCCAATTCTCAGCCGTTTTAATAACTTAATCACCTTCTAGGTTGTTATTTGAGGTTTTAAATTCCATATGCTTAACAGAAGATGGGAAAACAGGTCAAGTCTGATTTGATCTCTTTCACTCACTCACTCACTCACTCATTTGCTGAACTGCTTAATCCTATTATCTCGGTTGACACTGGGCAAAGGGTGGGGTACACCCTGAACAGCTCGCCAAACCATTGCAGGGCAACAAACACACAACCATTCACACTCACTGGCAATTTGGAACAGCCAAATAGCTTAATGTTCATATCTTTGGACTATAGGATGAATCGCACGCAAGCATAGGGAGAACATGCAAACTCCACACAGAAATACCCCTGTGAGACTGGGACTTGAACCCAAGATCTTCATGGTGTGAGGCTGCCATGCCACTGGCACTACCCTGCCGTGCTGTCCGAGATTAACCGCTGTTACCGTATTCTAGTGGGATGTAATCTACATTGCTGTGCTAATGAAGAGATACTGAATGGCAGCACGGTGAAATGACTGTGTGTTGTAAAATTCAAAACGGTTTTGCATTCAGGAAGTATCAGGAGGAAGAATACGGCTGTTGTTCTTGATGATCAGCTGCTATTAGTTGACAACAGGGGACCGTGATGCAGTGAAGATAAAACATACTTTCCTTGAGCCTCTGATACATACATTGCTCAACAGGTCCACGAACGATAATTGGACAAATTGCTAAGACATTATTATTATAATTGCCTGTGTTTCCATTAAGTGACATTATACAATTAAATCTTCCTCCTTTCACAATAGTCACTACAGGAAAAATTGGCAAAGGATCTCCAAGACCTGTTCTGAAGTATTAAGAGATTAATTAAAGAGATTTTGATTGCATTTGTGTGAGTTTAATATGAAAAATAGGTTTCCATTTCCATCCATCAAATCACTTTCCATCAGGTTTAGGAGGGAAACCCAGCAACATTCTCTAGCTCCTCCTGGGGGATCCTGGGGCATTTCCGGGCTAGATGGGATAACTAATCCCTTCGACAAGTACTGGCCTCTTCCCATTTGAACATAAAGGGAGGTGACCAGGAAGCATTCTAATCAGATGCCCGAACCACCTCAACTGACTCTTTTCAATGTGTATGACTATCTCGATTTCCCCATTTCTTTAATTTCCTAAATATTGCTTTGTTAAATTGACAAACCACCTTATGTGAGCATCTTCACTCTTTTGTGATGTTTGAAATATTTTTCCCTGCAAAAGTCACATATTTTCATTACTATTTTTTCTATTATAAATTGTGCATTAACCAGATTAACAGAAATAACGATGATCACTGTTTAAGCCAGGAAACATCAACAGAGTTAAATAAAATGTCCTGTACTCTCCCTGATTATTTAGTACCAAAGCAGGCTACTCATTAAAGGTATCATTAAGTACCAAGTTACAGGTACTCATGATATGTATTCTTACTTAATAGTTGTAAAAGCAAAAGAAAAAACACATTAAGCGCCAACATCAAGTGCAAACATAAAGCTAACAGTCCAATAATGAGAAGTAATAAGAACAGAGCTGAATTAACAGATTGGAGTACAAAGACCAGACACTGACAGGCACCTTAATCCGTTCCTATAATGACTGCTTCTCTTTTTAACGGCCGCTGGAACTGCTTTAGAAACGAGGCCCCTTTTTTACATAATTGATATATGCAGTGATGGCAACTGGGGCAGTAGAACAAAGACACGAACAGGCTGGGGAATGATTATTTTCCAGTCCTCTTGTTATGAGCATAAATTGGATCATTCAACCATCCAATGTTCATTCAACCATCCAATGTTCATGTAGAAACTTTTATCCCAATCCATTTATCAGGCTTCATTAAAGAGATACCGTTTTCAATAAAAACAATTGTTGGTATAACAGGAAGTTGGAGTATCGTCTCATTGTGTATGAGGTGAAATGATCACTGGCGAGTTGTGTAGACTTATCCACTATTTCCTAGAATGGCATAAACGAAGTTGAAGGGACACAAGATGAAATAGAACTCCTGCATTTCCCTAAAAATTAATAAACCACTGACTTACATTACCTCAATGTAGCGGATCAGATAAGTCGTGCTTTGCAAGGCTGCTGTTCTATAAACAGTTGTTCAGAGTTTCTTAGTCTAATACATGTTAACTGCCTGGTCATCTAGGGTGTACTGTAGCTTCAGTCACTTTATCTACATTTAGCTTTAAAAGAGTTTTGGGCTTCGACAGTCATCCAATTTGTCTATATAAAATAAATAAATAAACAAACAAAGACACGGGCAGCATTTAGGTTTTCAAAAAGTTCTGATAAGAAAGCGGCATTTTTTTTTCTTTTTGTTTTTTCTTTGTATACCCACTTCTTTCAAAAATCTTTTGAGTAAATCCCTACCCTCAATCTCAAACATTTTTTACATTCATGCTAACTTTCTAATGTGGTTAAGGACACTAATTGACTTGCCGTAATCTAAAAACATGAACAAAGCCTCACAGTGTAGCTGAACAGGCGGCCATTTGAAAGTTGGAGTTATTTACGTCTTCAGTGATTTTGGTAACATTATGCCCTCTCGGCTATGACATTCCAAGCTGAAAGTTATGTGGATGATGATATAATGCCTATTTAACCCCTTTCCCACTAATATAAAAATATGATTTAAATTGGGTGGCATGGTGTCCTAGAGATTAGCACTTCCACCTCACAGCAAGAAGGTCCTGGGTTCAAGCCATGTGCCCGGTGATGGAGTTTGCATGTTCTCTCTGTGCTTGCTTGGGCTTCCTCAGGGTACTCCAGTTTCCTCTCACAGTCCAAAGATATGCACATTAGGCTAATCAGATATATTTGATTTTCTCCGGGTGTGAATGGTTGTGTTCATATTGTCCTGCATGTGTACCCTGGGTGTACCCTGGCTTCGAAGTGAGCAAGAGTTAATGGGCTCCAGATTTGCAGCAAACCTAATAAAAAAATAAAGTGGTTCGGAAAATGAAATTAAATAAAAATTAATGTAATAGTTTAAAAACAGAGACTCTTACATTACGAGATTTGGGTGTGGGACAGATTTCCAGGGCTTTCAGTGTAATACCACAAGTCTTTGCAAATGTAAAATGGTGGGGATATTTTTTTTGGTCAAACTATGTAACCACTAATAATAATATTAATAATAGTTTTTTTGTTGTTGTTTTGCAAACCTGCAATTGTGAAATTATGTTCATTCACCCTCATGAAGCACTTCATCCCGGTGGATTGGATCCTACCCAAGAAACATTGAGTATGAGGTGAGAAGGCATTATTTACACACTCTGTCACACCGAGAGGCCTCCACCTACTGGCATTGTATTGGGAGGTGGAGAAGATTAAGAGACCTGGAGGAAACCTACATAGACATGAGGAAAACATGTGAAAGCTCCCACAGAGAGTGCCCCAACTTCTGGATCGAAACCAGTACCCTGGGTACAAGCTGACTATTTGACTGTCCAATTTTTATATGTATAACCGCAAAATATGACCTTTGATCTCCTTGCTGGTGTCCCAAAAGATAGTCCGACAATTTTCCTAAAAATGAAACCCGCCTTAAGCTGCAATGCTACACACAGCAGCTTGGGTGCTCAGCTGGAAAATATCCCTTGCTTGGCAGAGGGTGGAAAGTTAGCAAGGCCCAGTCATTAAGCTCTGGTAAATACGTATGTGAGTTTTGGAGCCTGAAAGCAGAGCCTGGTGTGGAGCTTGCACTGCTTCCTGGCTCCATTTTGGAGTGCACTATGTTTTTGTTGAGATAGCAGTGGAAGGCAGGCCGATTTTTTCCCCCGTCCTTGTGCCACGGATTTGAACATATGGGTAAAGCTTTGCAGATAAGACTGGCATTTACCTCTCTGCTTGGGATAGATAACATCCTGTTCATTACTCCAGCTGGGCTGGCTTCAATGCTTTCAGACGAACCTTTGCACCGAGACTGTGGCAGAACCCGTGTTCGGCTTGTTGGAAAAGCAGGATAAGACTAATTCTCTGTTCTTCAAGTGGTGTTATTTATAGAAACCATTACCTTGGAAGCTCTTTAAGTGCAGCGTGTGTGCTTTGGGGCAAAAGTCCAATTTACTTTTCTACTTAACAGGTAAAACATGACATTGCAGTAAAAGTTAGTGAGGATACGTTTATAGTAAACACATTGTTAATCCCAGTAATTATCCTATTATGTGGTACTTCAGCATGTCCCGTTTTACTTAATTCTTGAAACCATTGAGCAACACTGGTGTAATTAGTTAAGCTAAGTACAAGCATGCATGTTTCTACAGGAATATAACATAACAATCAGGAAATGGGGCAAACTGTACAAGCAAGCCAAAGTCAGAGTGTGAGAAATATTAACAATCATGAAACAATTCCCAAGAAAAAAAATTAAGGGGAGATCACACGAAAGGTGCGACAGAAAAGCGACCGATGCAAATTGATTTTCTTTTTTGTCAATTTTTTTGTGATTTTTGAAATTCGCGTCAAGATGTTTTTTGACTCCACATGCAAGCGAATATTTTGCGGCTTAAATACGTATATATCGCGTGGAAGTCATGAGAAAGTTGTGCGACAATTCTGTGACTGATTTGCGAGTAATTGGCGATTAGTTTGTAGACATTTGGCGAAAAAAAAAACGAATCTTCGGTCGTATATTCTGTATATTTTGTCATCATTCATATTTTAGTCACGTTGTTTGTTTTTTGTTCTGAAACCATTATTTTTTTATTTTTGCATAATTAATTTGAACAAAACGCAAAATAAAATATAAATGATGACAAAATATATGAAATTTCGTGGATGCCAGCAAGTCTCAAACTTTCTTCATGGAAATCTCCAACGACAACTTTGTGACCTTTTCGCGACTTGTGCGGACTGGTAACGAAGAGTTTAAGACTACTCCATGTCAGAGCCTTGTTTTGAGTCAACTGCAGAAACTTAGAATGTTTGAAATGTTTGAAATTTTTTGCGATGGGTTCACAAACCAGGCGAACAAATGCAATGCCAAGAATGTCAAATTTGAGAATGATAAGTGACATCCGTGAGCTGCCAATTGCGTCAGTCGCTTTTCTACCGCACCTCCAGTGTGATCATCCCCTTACCATCATAATTTAAAAGTACATTGTTATATGTCGACCATGTTGAAAACAAGTGCTTTAAAATATTAGCACAGAGAAGCAATAACAGAAGGAAGAGCCTGAATTAAATGAAAGAAAGAGAGTGAAAATATATTGTTAGAAGAATAATACAGGAAAGAATGTGATCAGTATCAGATAACACCCAGACAATGACAGGTTGTGTTTTATAATGGATTTGTTATCACAGAAAGCCGTTTATAAATATCTTCCTAAGCGAAACTGATCTAGAAATTCTCACCACAAGTTTCTTTAACACGGGCGGCACGGTGACGTAGTGGTTAGCGTGTCCGCCTCACAGCAAGAAGGTCCTGGGTTCGATTCCTAGCTCGGGCGTTTCTGTGTGGAGTTTGCATGTTCTCCCT
>JAOUQZ010000044.1:7674538-7697742 GCA_028564935.1 Neosilurus hyrtlii
TGTATGTGTGTGTGTGTGTGTGTGTGTGTGTGTGTATAATGATAATCATAATGATAATAATGATGATGATTATTATTATTGTCATCATTTTCAGTCCACTGTATTAAGTGCAGGTCACATAACTGCATTCTCGACACAATCCACAAATTCAGCTTCCATCCCAGCTGGCCACTGAAAAAAGGGAAATTTTGCATCTAGGAACGACTCTTTCTCCTCTGCCATCACAATGTCTGAAGTGTAACAATTATTACCATCATTCCTAATTACTGATCCTGTTATTTACAGCAGTATTACAACAACAGAAGTTTTCTCTCTCTCTCTCTCTCTCTCTCTCTCTCTCTCTCTCTCTCTCTCTCATACACCTCCTCAGAGTTTTGTTAGCATTACTCAATCAGCGAAGTAATTGATGTATCTGTTGCTGCAAGCAGACTCGGAGTGGGAGGAAAGCAGCGTTTTCTTTTTCTCTGCCTCTCTCTCGCTCTCTCTCTCTGTCTCTTCCCCCTCCATCCTTCACCACCTGCCACATGTTGCCACGCCAGATCTTCCTCCTCCGAGAGCACAGATGATCACGAGCGAGGGAGACAGCACAAACTTCCTTATTCGCTCATCCATCAGGCTGAATCTGACTCACACTGACTCACACGCGCTCTCCAACTCTCTCCTTCACACACACACACAGCTGAGAAATTAACACCAATCCGCTGGGGGGGAGCGCAAATCACTCACTGCTGTAGGAGGAGTGGAAAAATAAATCTCACTGATTATTTGACTTCATGATGCACTTATGAATATTGATGTGAATATACTGAGGTGGGTACAGGGGTCAGGCATGAGGCATTACACACACACACACACACACACACACACACACACACACACACACACACACACACACACACATAATATCAATCATAATTTTAAAATATAAAAAAAGTATACAAACTTCCTGCTGTACACAGATTATTATATCTCTTTATACTATATAGCTGTTTTTAAATAACTGTAATTAATAATTAATTAATTTATTTATTCATTTATTCATTTGCCAAACCGCTTAATCCCACTAGGGTCACAGGGAGTCTTATTTCACCTTACACTGGGCGATGGTATTATTGTGAGTACACAATAAACAGCTCACCAGTCCATTGCAGGGCCAACACACACAGGCACACACACACACACACACACACACACACACACACACACACACCTAGGATCAAACTGGAACAGCCAGTTAGTCTAATGTTCATGTTTTCCAACTCTGGGAGGAAACCAGAACACTCGGAGGAAACCCACACATGAAAACTAAATACAGAAACATTTGAACCGAGCCCGGGGCTCGAACTCAGGACCTTCTTATTGTGACCTTCTTCTTCTTCTTCTTCTCAGAGTACCCGGAGGAAACCCATGCAAGCATCTAGCAAACTCCACACAGAGGCGTCCCCGCCGATCCCGGGACCCGAACCTAGGACCTTCTTATTATAAGGCAGATGAGCTAACCACAACGCCATCCCTGTTAGTTAATAACAATAATTTAAAAAATTAATAAAAAATATTATATTGTGCTTTCATTTTGTGTCTTTTATTTGCAATCTTAAATGAACATTCTCCATCTTAAAAAAATACATTTCTACAGATCATTTCAGGACCATTAAAATTTATTATTACTATTTAATTATTTTATACAGAAGTAAAAATTGGAAAAGCTAGTATTCCCGAGCTAGCAGCTTACGCCACATACTAACGAGCTAGCCACAGACCTTTTTTCTATTTAATGATATCAACAATATCATACGGACATTATATCATGCATTTAACACCTAATTGTAATTATATAACCAAACTGTTATTGTGTCATTACTCACTCATCACTTACTCATTTGCCAAAAAAGGTCGTGGTATCTCAGCCTATGTTTGAATATTTCCACGAATGTTGCAAAATGAGGCTCTGATGCCTAGTCACAATCTCTTCTCAAACAGTCCGCGCATGTCGGGAGAAGGTCACAAAGTCTTTGTTTTGCTCACAAATTATTAGTTTTTCATTCGCAAGGAAAAGCGACAAGTTGGAGACTTTCACACAAGTTTGAGACTTGCTGGTATCTGCCATATTCCATGTATTTTTTCACCGTTCATAAATGATACACATTTTGTTCGCTCCAGTATTACTCTAAAAAAAGCAAATGGTTTGAGAACAAAAAGTGAACCATAAGCGATTGATTTATGACAGGAGATTCACTTTTTTTTGCCAAACATCTGCATTCCAATTACCAATTACTCGCAAATCTTTCTTAAATTTGTATATCAAGCGATATACAAATCACTTGCATGTGGAGTCGCAAAGCATCTTGACGCAAATATCAAAATTTGCAACAAAACCAAAAAAAAACCAAAACAAACTCTATTTGCGTCAGTCATTTTTCTGTCGCACGTCTGATGTGATCATCCCTTAACCACTAAGCCCTGCTAACAAATGTTAATTTATTCATTCATTCATTTTATAAGCAACTTAATCCTAATTAGCGCCGCAGGGAAGCTGGCACCCATTTCAGCCGACTCTGGGCGAGGGCGGACTACACCCTGAAGAGCTTGCCAGGCCATCGCAGGGCCAACACATATACAACCATTCACACTCACCCTCACACCTATTAGGAACAGCCAATTAGCCTAAGGTGCATGTTTTTGGACTGTGGGAGGAAACCGGAGTACCCAGAGGAAACCCACGCAAACACGGCGAAAACATGCAAACTCCACACAGAAACACCCCGAGCCTGGGAATCAAACCCAGGCCTTCTTGCTGTGAAGCGGACGTGCTAACCACTACGCCACCACTTAATCCTGCTAGTAGGAGAAGGCTGAAGGCCATCCCACTGGTGAACGGAGAAGTGGGGTGGAGGGTCACACCCTGAACTGCTCATCAGGGCATCCCCAAGCCACCATGCCGCCAATTGTGTCATTAATAATATGTATTTATTCTTTATAGGGAATTAAAGAAAATATAGCTTATATAAATATGGCAGTAGGATTAAGCTTAAGCCCCGCCTCTTTTCCTCTTTTTTATAATCATGCAGCTCATGAAAGTATGCAATGTTAGGTAACAGCCTAAAAGCTGCAACCCTACTATCTAACTAATATTAATTAGAGATGCAGAGATTTCTTTTTTGAATCTTTTCGTCCAATCTCACGCCCCCATACAGATCTTTCATTCTTCCGCCATCTGCTCCACGAAGAAGCTCGGCGCTACAGTTAACACAGTGTTTCCCGGCTGGCAAAGTCCAAGGAAGCCGAGCACAAGGAGCTCCTTTCATAGACCTCGATCTCGAGCTGATGCCTGGCATATCAATACATTCTGAAGAGAGACCACACACACACACACACACACACACACACACACACACACACTCACTCATTCCACAGAGAGAGAAGTCACAAATAGCTGCCACCAGGCATGCTTAATTGGAAACACATTTGTTTGTCATTTGGTGAACTTTAACGCTCTCCATAAACCCAACTGGCTAATTAGAGTTTGATGGTTACATGTAAATGTGTCATTATTTCACAGAAAAAAAAAAAAGAAGCTGCAGACATGCGCACACCGCTCTGCGCTAGCCTAATTAAATCTATTTTGTCTATGCACGGCAAATGAACCTTGATGAGCGATGTGATCTCATTAAACGACAGTCGAACGTCGGGTGTGTGAAGCCGTTTTGTTTTTGCTGTGGTTTTTTTTCCCTCCCTCCCAACAACACACACCTCCACAGCGCCCAAACAGCTGGGATCTGGCAGGCTCGTCTAGCCAAAGCTTGGTAGCTCAAGCATGACCGTGCTGTCATTTAGATCAGAACTTTGACAAAAGTAGGCGCTTTAGAGAGTTCGCCGCTAAGGGATATGAACAAAAATCAATATCTCGGGAGTCTTGTTTGGAGGAAGATGGGGGAACGTCACATTTCAACCGTGAACAACTGACAATCTGTGAGAAATTCGCAAACAAACTCGGATAACAATCTCTCTGATGTGTGTGTGTGTGTGTGTGTGTGTGTGTGTGTGTGTGTGTGTGTGTGTGTGTGTGTGTGTGTGTGCGTGTGTGCTAGCATGTAGGTTGTAAATTTGCCTACATAAGTTTGGCTTAATGTGCTATAAATGTGAGACCTTCAACAAGCTCGAGAAGTATGGCCATGTCAAAACCCGACTCTCACGCTCAGTCCAAGCGTGTGATGAATCACCGTCATTCCCGCTGACCTGTGCTCTGACAAACTGGTAATGAAAGTCTTTTCCTTCCTGACAAATAGCGTTTTCTCTGCCCTCAGGCATAAGACATGGCAGAAGTGAAGGAAAGGGGCGACAGAATCGAGTGTGTTTCCTCACACAAACTACGATTGCTCTGTTGTACACACTGCTCGCTCCAGGGCCTTTCCAACCCATGTCTGTTTCTCCACTATGGCAATGCTACGATCACTTTCGGACATCGCTGCTACATTAAAGAGAGCAGAAATATTCACAGGATGACTCACTTTCACTTCATACCAAAGTTCAACCCAAACATTACATTTATTACGTTTACTTAATTAAAACACTGATCAAAATTAACATTGGCCGGAATTATCAATAAAGCATAAAATACTATTCAAATAAAGTAAAAAAAAAATATATATATATATATTAAATTGACTAGATATGGCCTAAAATATTGCACATAAAACTATCTGGAATAGACAAAAAATAAATAAATGAGAAGAAATATAATTGAGTTTTGTGTGCATCAGAAATGAGTTAAAAAACTAAAATTAAAGGGCACATATGGTGAATGAGTGTTACTAGCTCTTTAAAACGATCAGGTATAACTTCAGCGGTTCCTTCTTGCAATTGCCTTCCTCATTGGCTGCTCCAGCCTGGTAGTGATGCGAACTCGTTGGATTGGCTGGGCTGCGCCACTGACCCCCTGTGCACCATAACACATTATCGGCTGGTGCTGAGCTGCACAAACAACAAGCGCAGAAATCACAGAAAACATTTATTTTTGTTCCCAAACCAACTGATGACAGGAAAAAGGTTGGTTGTGTAAGCCATTTTGGATTTACCATCACGCTCATTTCTGGCAGCGTTCTCATCCTCAGAGTCACTAGAATGTGACATCTCACTGTCTCCACAAGACTCCTCCACCTCTGGTTCAAATAGGTAAACATTTATTCTATTACCATCTATTGGAGGTAACATCTATTACCTCCAAATTGCTGCCATAGTCGCTTGTTGAATAGATCTGCTTGTTTACTTGCGCTAAACAACCCGACCCAACATGTTTATGTCACTTCGGGCAGGGTTGTCTGTTAACCAGTACTGGTGCACTTAAAAACTCAGAACGGGAATTTTTTTTTTTTTTTTTTATTTTTTACATCAAAAATGTGCAAGTGAGGGTGTTCCTGTATGAAGTTTGCATTTTCTCCACATGTTTGCATGGGTTTCCTCCAAGTGCACTGGTTTCCACCCAAAGTGATGCACATGACACTACCAAACTGCCCCTTTGTGTAAATGTGAGTGTTATTGGATATGTGTTGACCCCGGGATGGTCTGACAAGCAGTTCAGTTGGAACCAAGACTCGGATTACTGTCTGTGTGCTCTTTCACATGTGCTCTGTTTCCATACTGGTCTCTTTCCTCCAAAAAAAAACCATGAAGGGAGGCAGATCGTTCTTGCCAAATTGCCCCAGGTATAAATGACTGGCTGTTTCCATGAAAAAAAATTTATTTAAATAAAAAGAATAATAATTACGAAAAAATTCAAATGTGTTCAATCTGAAAACCACTGATAGTGGAGTGGAGCGTTGCTTTTCCTTGAGGTGTTGAGGGAATTTAAACGCTCACAGGGAGTTCTACATGGCGGGAAGTGAATCGGTCTCTAACAGTGATCTGTTAGTGTTTTCTTTACGATTAAAGCGGTGGCGGAGCAAAATGTCATTTAGGCAAACGTTGGTCCAACAGATTTGCTGCACTGTTTGTCTTCTTAAATCTACAAGGGAAGAGCTGACAAAAGAACCCTGAGCACATGAATAAAACAAGAGATAGAGAGACGGACATGGGAGAGAGAGAGAGAGAGAGAGAGAGAGAGAGAGAGAGAGAGAGAGAGAGAGAGAAAGAGAGAGAGTAAAGCAGGAAAGGAAAAAAAAACAACTCTGTCTCCAGCATCTCAGAATCAGCGGGAGTCCATGGAAATTTGATTTGAGTCGACGGTGGCAATTGGCAGTCACCTGCACTGTTTCAGCCCCCCCCCACCACACTTGGCGAGGGTTTTGGCATTTTGTCAGCGAAGCCCCTCCTTTCACACAACCGTATTAACAGCAGCGTTGTTCACATTCACTCTTTCTGAGTCTGGCAGGCCTGAACAACCCTTCCAGTGTTAACCAGACTGCCTGGCTCTCTTTTATACACACACACACACACACACACACGAATCAACAAACATGCAGAATAAGAACAGCCAACCTAGACCTACACCTCGATGAAAACACCTGGCAATCTATTTAAACAAAATCTTCACTTCCAGGTGCATGTAGTGTGTAGCGTGTGGCATGTAGCATGTTAACAACCCTGGTACTCCAATCAACATAATGAATGAACATGATATGGTTACAGTGCTGGTACAGTGTATGAGGAATAAACTGCACACTCGCAATCAAATCCCATATGAACTAATAACACTTAAAAACCTGGAATGTTGAATAATAAATTTGCCAGGAAGCTAAAAAGGTCCAAGTACCTCAATGTCAATCAAAGTACCCCCAATCATAGTGACAAGGATTCTGAATATGCATGATATGCAAATGAGAACAAGCCTCACGCCCTTCTGACATCTCCACCCCCCTGTGATCTGGTATGAACGTATTCTTTGTTACATGACTGAAAAATAAATGTGCAAAAAATCCAAAAAGAGAATTATTGATAAAGCCAATAACAGAATTAATGTTCAAAAAACAAATATATCATAATATATACCCTAATCGTGATATGAAGTCATTTATACCGTGAGAGAGGATTTTAACCAGACCGCGCACCCCAACATATGACTAATAATGTTTAGTATACACTACCCTGAAACATAAGTAACCCACACTGTAAGGGTGAGTTTTTACCCTCATTTAAAGTTTAAAATATACTATACCAAAACCCAAGAAAAAAAAAACACTCACATTATTAATTTTTATATTTTAAAGCATGATAATTAGGGTGAGAAGCTCGGCCATCCGGGAGGAGCTAGGAATGGAACCGCTGCTCCTCCATGTTCAGAGGAGCTAGTTGAGGTGGCTCTGGCATCTGGTTAGAATGCATCCTGAATGCCTCCCTGGTGTGGTGTTTCGAGCATGTCCAACCAGGAAGAGACCCCGGGGTCAACCCAGAACACGCCGGAGGGACTATGTCTCTCGGCTGGTCTGGGAACTCGGCTGGTCTGCTTTATTTCTATTAAGTTCACCTATCTCAGCCAACACTGGGCAAAGATGGCTGACACCCGGACCAACACAGAGCAACACATACACAACCACTCTCACTCACACTCACACCTAGGGGTAATTTGGAACAGCCAATAAGCTTGATGTGCATGTCTTTGGATGGTGGGAGGAAACCAGAGTACCCAGAGGAAACCCACACAAGCACTTGGAGAACATGCAAACTCCACACACAGAAACAGCTGAGCTCAGGACTGGAACCCAGGACCTTCTTGCGGTAAGGTGGATGTGCTAACCACTATGCCACTACGCATCTATCAACTCAGGATAATATATCCTGACAGAGGACCAATCGGATTGTGCCATATCCATGTCACATATTCTCACTTCTTCACCAATATTTATTCATTTATTTATTCAATTTCTGAAGCGGTTCATCCTAATTAGGGTCGCAGGGAGGCTGGCGCCCATCTCAACCGACTCCGGCCGAGGGCAAAGCACACCCTGGACAGCTCACCAGGCCATCGCAGGGCCCAATATTTATTAAGTAACTAAATATTAAACATGTATTAAAGCCCAATGAGGACACACCAAATAAAACATTTTTTACATTTTAAATAATACCCAGAACACTCCGGGGGAACTATGTCTCTCGGCTGGTCTGGGAACACCTTGGCCTCTGACTCTACAGGGACAGAAACAAGGGACCATGGGGCTGCATTGTTTTTATTAGAATAAATCTACCAGACTGAGCGTTTTTCAACTATAACGCCAGTCAAACTATTAAAACTCAGAAGTCATGATTTAGAAATAATCATCCAAGAGAGAACTGACCTTTTAAAATGTTTTGAAATCAGGAGTACTTACACAATCTTAGCAAACAGAAGCAATTAGCAAAGCAAAACCGACTGTCCATGACATTTCAAGTATACACACATACATGTATACATACACACACAAGCACACACTCATAGCCATGTTTCTGTACGAGATGGAATCTGTTTGCTGCAGACGTGAGCTTGGTGCTCCGATTGGTACCAAATGGGGAAAAAGAATTATTAAATAAAAAAAAAATGTTTGTTATACCTCTCCAGACAAACACTCGGCACACTGTAAAGAAGACTTTAATTAAATGAGTGTTTTCTTCTTATTATTTTTGCGGGGGGAGGATGGTTGTATTAGTTTTGTTAAATCAATTAACTGTCTGGTCTTCTCAATCTGTACACTGCATCCAGTCTCAATGCCACATTAAACTGGCTTACAAACAATGCCCTCGTACCCTGGATACCCAGGCAATAGGACACCTTTGTTGTTCCATCAGTGGACAAAAATTAGCCATTCACTATTTGTCTGCATGCATAATTTAGACAAAGAGGTGGCATTTTGCGGCGCACAAAAAAACGACGTTCATTACGCTTTCATCTTTCCAGTCCCTGTGATCCTAACTCTGATGCGCTGTCTCCAAAACGATTCAAACGTCTAATCCACACAACAAAAGACCACATGATGTTCCAAAACATCACATTACACTCGCGTGTATCAGCCCACTACAATTTTAACACTGTGATTCCTTTTCATTTATAATTAACATGACAGTGACGCCGTTAGAGTTGGTCACAAAAAGTAACATTCACACAAAGGTGCTTAAAAGTTTGTGAACCCTTTGAAAGTTTCTATATTTCTACATAAATTTGGGCTGTCACAGTGGAACAGTGGTTGGTATCTCTGCCTCACAGCAAGAAGGTCCTGGGTTCAAGTCCTGGGCCTGGGTGTTTCTGTGGAAGGTTTGCATGTTTGCTTGTTGTGTGTTTCCTCCAGGTACTCTGGTTTCCTCCCACAGTCCAAATTGGTCTAACTGGCTGTTCCAAATTGCCCCTAGGTGTGAGTGTGAATGGTTTTGTGTGTGTGTTTGTGTGTGTGTGTTGGCCCTGTGATGGACGGTAAATTGTTCAGGGTGTATCCCACCTCCTCCAAGTGTTGGCTGAAATAGTAGAAGTCTGTGGGTTTGGCGTTTAAATCAGTGAGTGTGTACATAAACTTGGGCAAAAAACAGATATTCATGCAATTTTTAAAAGCAGATAAAGAAAAGGCCATCAAAGAACCAAACAAAAAAAATAAAAATAAAAAAATCCCACTTGGTCATTTATTTATTGTAAACACTATCCAGTGTAAGATTAGTAGTTTCAATGAGACAACTAAGCAACTAAACTTCTAACTTTTTATCAGCTAATATCAGTGCTTATAAGTCCACCATCAGGAAAACACTGAACAACAATAGTGTACTCGGCAGGGTTTTAAGGAAAGAGGATTTATTTTATTTTATTTATTTCATTGTATTTATTTATTTATCTGTTTGTTTGTTTATTTATTTGCTTGCTTGCTTACTTACCTTTTATTTACCTTATATTTATTTAGTTATGTATGTATTTATTTATTTATTTATCTATATATCTATCTATTTATCTATCTATTTATTTATTTATTTGTTTATTTTTATTTTTTTTTTTTTTGGGGGGGGTGTCTTTGGATGGATGAGCCCAAAATTAAACTTTCTTGGTTTAAACTTTTTACGTTTGGGGAAGGAAAACCTTCCAGCATATGAAATATGATTGCAAAAACATTATGATTCGTGCCTGTTTTGCTGCAGCTGGGCCAGGATAAATTATCATCATTGATAGAACAATGAATTCTGCTGTATGCAAGTAAATTCTAAAACAAAACCTTAGGATATCTGTCTGTGGACTGAATCTCAAGAGAAAGGGGGTCATGTATTAAAACAAAGTCCTTTAAGACTTCCGGATGATCAACAGTTAGTGGAAACGTTTTGTTGCAGTTATTGCTGAACATGCTGTTCACATACTTGTGAAGTACACAGACTACTATAGTCAGTACACTGCTAGCACAGCAGCAGCATCTGTAAGCGTATGTGTCATGTAGCTTGAAGTGCAGCCTGGCCCTATGTCAAGTTTTTTTCCATTCTTTAAACCCAAAACAAATCACCTTGGAAACATAACTTTACATTTTTTAAAGACTTTCAAGCTATACAAAACCTGCTTTCTACACACAGATGTAATTATGAGAGTGTTTCATCAGCACTTATAAGCTGGCCAGCTGGCCACAGAAGAGCAACTCAGAGTCCTCGCCTCTCTGATCCGCTCTCGAGAAATGTATTTTGTGCTTGAGTGAATTAGGTGATCATTTTTTTTTATCTTGCACGCGCCTGTGGCTTCTGCAGTCTGCTCCGAGGAAATTGGAGGGTGGAAAGAAGTTTAACATTTATCGCATGCTGAGGTTAATCTCTTGAAATATTGGGATTTTGTCAGAGGCAAAGTGGCAAATCCGCGCTGCACTCCTGCAGAATTACAGTCACATTTCCGAGCATCTCTCTCTTTCTCTCTCTCTCTCTCTGTCACTCGCTCTTTCCCCTACAATTCTGGAAATTGTTGTAATTTCACCTCCAAAGATAAAATATATATAATCTCCTATTAATAAGCACTAAACCATTTCAGGACCAATGGATAAATGAAAGAAGGCTTTCAGTGAAGGCATCAGTGCATACATACCATATATATATATATTTGTATGTGTGTTTGTGAGTGCTCCGGGTACTTAATAACATTGTAAAATGTGGAGTGCCATCATCATCACCATCAACACCACCATCATCATCAGCAACCTCCTCATCATCTGTTCTCTTTTAGCCCTCACTACTTCCTGCCCATCCTTCTTTGCTGTGTGTACGACCTTTTGTGTACACATCCATTCAACAGTCACTTGAGTCCATGCAGACAAAATCTGCCCCTCTCTCTCTCTCTCTCTCTCTCTCTCTCGCTAATGCTTCACTCCACCATTTCTTAAGAGTATTATACTCTTTGGTAAATAGCTTCTCGCTGCTTTCCAAAAGCAGTCCCACACAGCTCTGTGTATGTGTGTGTGGGACAAGCTCAGCTCTATTCATTTCAACTCCAAGCAACAGATATGAAGTAAAATGGAACAAACAGACTCGAAGTGGAAAACAGCTAAGCACAGGGCTCACAGCTCAACACGATTGAGTCTGGGACACTGGGACTGCATGGATCAACAACTAATACCGTGCACTATATGGACAGTCAAGTCAATCAACAAGAAAGCCCATCACCTGGATGAATGGAGACCCTTTCCTTACCAGCATCACTCTACTCTGAACTTTACTACACACTATGCTTTAAAATCACAGCAGCATTTCATAGGTAATGCATTATACTGATACAAGACACTTTACTACTGATCCTGCAGCAACTGGTCGTCATAATCCAGGGAACCCGTCCACAGTTTGCAGACAAATATTGCATTTGTGTCTTCAGTATAATACACCATTTAACTAATATTACAATGTAATGCACTTTATGTGGTTCTAGGTAGAATGCTGATATTTTGTTGTGTGTTGCACCATGATTCTGAATAAATTACATTTTATTCCAATGTATAAATGATATCTGGAGGTATGTAAACTGTACGGTGGTTTGTATGAAGGTATGTACACTGTACTGTGGTGTGTGCGAATGTATATAGATGATACAATTGTATGTGCAAGGTATATATGCTGCATGGTGGTGGGTATGATGGTAGTAAGACTGTACAACGATGTGTATAATAGAATTTATGAAGATATGTAACCTGAACGATGGTGTGCTGGAAGGTATGTAGACTGTATGGTGGTATGTATGAAGGTATGTAGACTATATGGTGGTGTGAATGAAGGTATGTACACTGTATGATAGCGTGTATGAAGGTATGTAGACTGTATGGTTGTGTATGACAATATGTAGACTGTACAGTGGTGTGTATGATGGTATGTAGACTGTACAATGGTGTACAAGAATCGGTGTCAAACTAATTTTCAGTGAGGGTCACATCACTAAATTTTAAGGTGTTCGAGAACTGAATAATCACTGAACACCTATTTTAAAAGGGCAACCATGAAATCTGAATGGCAAAATGATCCATTTAGGATTTGTCATCTTTTCCTTTATTCACTTGCATTTTCTAACAATGCCTAACAGCGACAAGCTAGCATGCAATCTTTCTTGAGACTAGCTGTTTACTTGAAATAGGCTGCTGCCACCTAGTGGAAGGATGATGAATTCAGTCGTGTGTGTATAACGGTAAGTACAGTGGTGTGTATGGAGGTATGTAGAGTGTACAGTAGTGTATATGAAAGTATGTAGACTGTACAGGAGTGTGTATGATAGTATGTAGACTGTACAGTGGTGTGTGTGTGATGGTATGTAGCCACACACATGATCTTGTGTAGTGTTAAATTTCACACTCTGCACAGACGAAGGGTGTGTGAAAGTATGTAGACTGTACAGTGGTGTGTATGAAGGTATGTAGATTGTACAGTAGTGTGTATGAAGTTATGTAAACTGTACAGTGGTGTGTATGAAGATATGTGGACTGTACAGTGGTGTATATGAAGGTATGTAGACTGTAGAGTGATGTGTATGAAGGTATGTAGACTGTAGAGTGATGTGTATGAAGGTATGTAGACGGCTCAGTGGTGTAAATGAAGGTATATAGACTGTACAGTGGTGTGAATGATGGAATGGAGACTGTACAGTGGTGTGTATGAAGATATGTAGACTGCACAGTGGTGTAAATGAAGGTATGCAGATTGTACAGAGGTGTGAATGATGGTATGAAGACATTACAGTGGTGTGTATGAAGGGATGTAGACTGCACAGTGGTGTGTATGAATGTATGTAGACTGTAAGTGGTGTGAATGAAGGTATGTAGACTGAAGAGTGGTGTGAATGAAGGTATGTAGACTGAAGAGTGGTGTGAATGAAGGTATGTAGACTGCACAGTGGTGTAAATGAAGGTATGCAGATTGTACAGTGGTGTGAATGATGGTATGAAGACATTACAGTGGTGTGTATGAAGGGATGTAGACTGCACAGTGGTGTGTATGAATGTATGTAGACTGTAAGTGGTGTGTATGAAGGGATGTAGACTGTACACTGGTGTATATGAAGGTATGTAGACTGAAGAGTGGTGTGAATGATGGTAGGTAGATTACACAGTGTTGTGTACAAAGGTACGTAGACTGAACAGTAGTGCGTATGATGGTATGTAGGCTGTACAGTGGTGTGTATGATGGTACGTAGTGCCACGCACATGATCTCATACATGTGCTAAATTAAACAGTCTATAGAGATGAAGGGTATGTTTTATTGAACTCCAAGCAATATAATAGAATGCAATTTGCGTTTTAAAGAGTAAATGAAAAGTTGAACATATTGAGATGTATACACATCTATAACACACACATGTGCGTGCACCCACCCACTTAACACACACACACACACACACACACACACACACACACACACACACACACACACACACACACACACTTTTACATGTCCATGGTTAAAATAACTCCTGTCGTGACACATCCTTAGGCACTGTTTGTGCTATAGAAAGAATATTATTCCTCCACTAATCACTTAAACTCAACTACCATATTTGTTTCATTTGCAGATAACTCTGGGCGAAAGGAAGGCAATTTGCATAAAGTGAATAAAGCGCTGTCGTGTAGCCTTCATCCTCGTTAGGACGGAATTACATTAGCAGATCTAATGATCGTGCTGGCTGACTTGTAAAGTAACACTTTATAATGTTCAGTTCTTGTTCTAATGAATCATTTATACTGAGGAACATTCCGGTCTTAAACAGCATTACAGACAATATTCCATTAATTAAAGTCACCAAGCCAGAGTGCGTTCATCTTGTTTACATTTTTTTAATGTTGAAATCTAAATTCTGATTGGTCAAAAGGTATTGACTGCTTTTGTACAACAGCAGTTCGAACTGTAGCACCGTCACCTCAAAGCAAGAAGGTTCTGGATTTGAAGCTCATGGCTGAACGGAGTGGTGTTTGCATGTTCTCGTTATGCCTGTGTTCTGTGTGCCTATCTCAGCCGACTCTGAGAAAACGCCGGATACACCCTGAACATATCGCCAGTCCATCACAAGGCCAAACCACACACCACCATGTACAATCGCATTCACACCTAGGGACAATTTGGAAGAGCCAATTAGCTCAATGAGAACCTATGGGTTTGACTAGTGGCAGATCAGTGAGATGGTCATAATGTTATGGCTGATCAATGTACTGTATATACAATATAGGAAATATGTTATAGTTCATTTTATTTCAAACCATCTCCATCCTCTGATAGGGTCGCAACCGAGGCTGGTGCTCATCCAAGCCGTCTCTAAGCAAAGGCTGGTTACACCATGAACAGCTCATCAGTCCACCACAGGGACAATTATTCACAATCCAACTCACACCTAGTGGCAATTTGGAACAGCCAATTGGCCGAATGTGTACGTTTTTGGACTGTTGGAGGAAACCGGAGTACCCGGAGGAAACATCGAGAGAACATGCACACTCCACGCAAGAAACGCTCTTGCCGAACCTGGGACTCAAACCCAGGACCATCTTGTTGTGAGGTGGACGTGCTAACCATTACAAAACCACACCACTACTCTTTAAAACTTGTGAGAAGTAAAATTAATTAAAATAATAACAATAATGATCTCATTACAATGGCATCTGTCATGTGGTGAAGTATGTTAGGCAGCAAGAACAGTCAGTTGTTAAAGTTGATGTGTTGGAAGCAGGAAAAATGGACAAATGGTAGAATCTGAGTGAATTAAAAGAGTGAAAACATCGCAGACTTGGTGGATTTCATTGGATAGCAACGTCAGCAACGCGGAAGACACTGTAAGAATTTTTGTTTCGCAGGAAATTGTGTTTGTCTGTCCACAGTGCATGATTGCGCACTCATGATTACCTTTCGTGTGAGCCATATATTATTCATGTTATTATTACATTTGAGAGCTTACGGACGTTGTACTAAAATAAAGTAATAATATTATAGTTATTTAATTTACATAGACAGGAACTCTCTAATAGGTCTGATGCCGGGATCTAATTAGATCATTACAAGTTCAGCTTCGTCTTCAAGTTAGACAGAGCATGTGTGCATCCGAAGACTCGGAAGAGGTACGTTTTTAAATTCGAATTTCTCCACTAATCACGCAGTAACTAAAGTCATTACAGTAGTAATGTTATTAGTAGTTTTAGCGTAAACACATCATTCAGGTAACATAACGTAGCCTAACATTAGGACACTATAAATGACATTATAAATGCCAGTTGGTGCCACGCGAAAGGTCAGTGAACACATGTGTTTGCTCCACCAGTCGTTTTGTCTTGTAAATCATTTTTATATTAAAAACACAATCATTGCTCTTGCTGGTTACCTTATTTCTCTATTAAGTGTGAAAAGAGTGGGACAAGGAGGGCTGGGTTTGATTATCGAGCTCGGGGCATTTCTGTGTGGAGTTTGCATGTTCTCCCCGTGCTTGGATGGGTTTCCTCCGGGTACTCTGGTTTCCTCCCTCAGTTCAAAGACATGCACAGTAGGCTAACTGGCTGTTCCAAATCGCCCCTAGGTGTGAGTGGAGGTGTGAATGGTTGTATGGGTGTCGTCCCTGCGATGGCCTGGCAAGCTGTTCAGTGTGTACCTCACCTTTGCTGGAAGTCAGCTGAGATGAGCGCCAGCCTCACCGCGACCATAATTAGGATTAGGTGGCTTAGAAAATGAATAAATGAATGTATTTGGCGTTTGTTTTGGTTTTGTTTTGGTGTTAAGTGAATAGTAAGAGAGGGGAGACCAAGGCATTTTCCAGAACATTCAGTCAGCACATCACCACCACTCCTCCACTCACGCTCCACCATTCTCACCAAACCTTTCCATTTTAATTTCCCATTAATGATCTTTTTATTAAATTACAAATGTACTTCACACGGTTTAACAAAAGCTGAAATTGGCACAGCTCTGTGGGGAATTTTCTTCTCTAATACAAATGTGGTTCAAGAAGGAAAGAAAAGGAACAGTGAAGGAAGCTGTACAACCCAAAACCAGAGGAAGTCATTCAGCGTGACACGTAATACAGCACGAAAGGCTTAGCAGCGGAAAACAGGGCTAATGCTGAGAGATAGCTCACTAAATGAGTGTGATGTGACACAATTAATTACTCCGGTTTTATGATGTGTGCAAGTGTGTGTGTTAGTGTGTGTAAAATGTTACGGGACCAGAGGGCATGCACATATGTGTGTGTGTGTGTGTGTGTGTGTGTGTGTGTGTGTGTGTGCGCGTTGTTCTCTAAGAACTAGCAAGAAGCAGGAAAGAGGGGTGTCGCTGCAGCTGAGAAGTGACAAACGCTGACACTAAAGCGTGGCTCTGACATGGTGTGCGCACGCACACACACACACACACACACACACACACACACACACACACACACACACAGTCATTGGCTTCATAATAAGCTTGAGTCGAAAACATAATCTCTGAGATGGGACATGGGGAATATCATAACAGTGGAAAGCGACGCTTGCCAGGCTGCAACACATCCCACAGCAGGTATCGATGCCAGTTCATTTATGTCACAGTCATTGTCTTCTGATTGGATACAAACTGACATACACACACAACTCGCCAGTGTTTGCTGGATTGTGATGGATAGATCTTTAAGTTCTACTGACAGAATGAGGGTCAGAAAGCGAAGGATGGATGGAGGAAAAGGAGAAAACATTAGCTTGTTGTCCAGTCACCCATCATTACCAGTTTTACATGTAGAAGGTACATGTTCGTGTATACAACGGGCAAGTTTAATCCTGACACACACACACACACACACACACACACACACATCTTTCGCACTGAAAGAAAGAGGCTGCTGGCAGCTCGAGTACCGCTGATGGGTTGCAGTCAGACGTGCCACGTGCACAGCGAATGAAACATGCCTTCCTGTCAAGTGCTATACTCTGTAAATTGATGTCCCTGCAATCTTGCCATCAGCGTCTTATTTGCTTTAAAAGTAGAGAAGGAAAAAAAAAGCAGAAACGAAGGTATGTAAAAGCAGGAGAAGGGACTATCATTATGAAGAGTTGCACATTATACAAACTCCCCGTCCTCACGATAAATGACAAATATGATTCTTTTTTCAGAGGTCAGTGCATTTGCGTATACCAAAAAGATGCACAAACAGATTTTTCCCTAAATGCTTGGCAGGATGTCAGGAGAGTGTTTCGAGTACCAACAATCTTGCCACTTTATCTCGGCGTAATGGACAGCCTCTCAGTCTTTTATCTTCTTAATCAGCTACTAAAAACATTTTGATAACATCACATGACACTTTCTGTATACAGTTGGAAACAAGTTTATTCTTGGGTTGGTATGTATGTTTGTTAGCAGAATTATAAAAAAATAAAATAAAATAAGTGTGTATTTTCATGAGATTTCTACAAGAGGTGGGGCTTTGGACAAAGAAAGCTCAATAAAGCTCCAGGAATTTTTTAAAGGATTCTTTAACAATGTGGGATAGGATGATTTTTTTGGCAGTCTAGTTATTACAGCAGGTCCAGCAGGGGGTGCTGGGTACTTTCGATTAGCAATTGGGTTATGTGTGGACTTTCATTTAATTTTTCTTCCAGTGGTGGGTTTTTTTGGACAAACAAAAGTTTTTTAGACTTCATTTGGATATGATTCAGATCAAATTTCTTGATCCAGGAATTCTATTAAAAGATCATTTAACACTCTGAGATAGCAAGTGTAGTATTACAGCAGGGAGCCGAGAACTTTTTATTTGCAAAAGCTTCATGAAATGTCTACCAGAGGAGGGGTTTTTGGACAGGGAAAACTCAATTGGACTCCATTTGGAGATGATCTGGATAGAATTCTGAAACCAGGAACTTTTTAAAATGATTCTTTAACATTGTAAGATGATTTTTTGAAATTTTTGGCTCGAATATGGGATTGCTGGACTTGGAGGACGTTTACGCTCTCAGAGTGCTTTTGTTCCTCATTAAACTTGTTAAATTCTGTACCAACAGCTGTTAAATTCTAAAATCTGATTGGTCAGTAGGTATCGATTAACACTTAACTGTTACATCAGTTCTGCAAATCACATTCGTATCCTCCTAAGACCCAAACCATAATGTTGTGAGTCTTGCCATGTCTCTACACCACTTCTGTTCCTTAACACCTTGAACAGGAAGAAGTCTGACAAAAGATTATTATCCAGTTGCCTTTACATGAGGATCTTACAGGAAAATACACACAATTTAGTTGAGAGAAAATATGAGTCCTTAAATATGATGTCCTTATATGAGGACAGTGGAATCTCAAGAGGATAAATCACTGCTCTTTTCTAATATATTAACATTTTTATAGTAACAGTCCTCATGGTGGACAATGTCTGTATCGAGCTGCTATTGTTTCCATTCAAATTTTACAATCATTCATTCAGCTTCTGAACTGCTTAATCCTAATTAGGGCTGTGGGAGGCTGGCACCCATCTCAGAGCAAGGCAGAGTACACCCTGGACAGCTCGCCAGGCCATCGCAGGGCAGAAACACGCTGATGGCTATGGAATTGAAAAACTTTAGGAAGGTAACAGTACCTCCACTTCGCTGCAAGCTTCTGACAACAGCATACACACATGTTTATTTTCTATATATCATACTGTTAAGTTTTCATTAAGAAATGTGTGTGTGTGTGTGTGTGTGTGTGTGTGTGTGTGTGTTTGATTAACAGGGTATCCCACACAAGGCAGAGGAGAGGAAAAGAGCTCTTGAGGGGCCAGAGTAAGCGTTCAGGCGGATCAAATAGAGAAACGTGGCGGGAGAGAAAAAAGCCTCTCCGACTGTGTTATCGATCTCTGTTTCGCAGACGGCCTTCGCTGAGACGAAAACGATGGAAAAGCCCCAAAGGTGATCATTACTAGTGAACGCAAGTGTCAGAAAACATTAAGGAAGAAACTCGGTTCGGCCACGGAAAAAGGAAGCCCGGGTATATGACGACTTTGCCGCTGCCTTTCTTCAGGGGCTTGCCATGAAATCAATAGATGCTTCTGAAATCCTCATGTCAGTTAAAGACCAACAGATTGCACTTGAAGGAGGAAGATGAAGCCTGAGTACACACGCACATGATGAGTGCTGGTGGCTGAGTATACACTCATTTTCTCGTCTGTACACTCGTCTTTACTACTGAACAGGTGTGTCTGTACATCATGTATCCTGCTCTTACCCAGAGTTGGCTGAGACAGGCTCCGGCCTCCCCGCAACCCTTGTAAGATTAAGCAGTTCGACAGATGGATGGATGGATAATCGCAGGTTCAGGTTGCGTGACTAGAAAAATTCTGACTTTAAAAGTCAAATAATAAAAATCATCCATTAATTTATTAATAACTGATCATCCATAACATTAACATCACCTGACTGGTATGTGCCTAGCAAGCCTCATACACAGCAAACTGCAATATACTGTATGTTCTGATTCCTTTCTATCATCATCGGGAACAGTTTCAGCAGTTTGTGCTACAGTAGCTCTTCTACAGGATCAGACCAGATATGCTAGCATTCACTCCCCTATTTACATCAATAAGCCTTGGGCACCCATAGGGCTACCTTTGGGGCACCTGTGGAGTTGCCTAGCTGAAGATCAGTCAGGTGGTCATAATGTTAATATTATGAACTGCTGTTCAGTGTGTATATACAGTATAGAACATGCATGGTACCTTATTCATTTAATATTCAAGTCCATTTCATCCTTTATTAGGGTCAGATGGAAGCCCAACCCAGCCGAATCTTGGCAAAGGCGGGATACACACTAAAGACACAAGCGTTTTTTTTCCATGTCCAGGCAATTATTAAATGGCAGTGCGAGCATGCTAAAGAACTTTCCAGAGAAAGGAGAGCTAAATGGTTCAGCAACATCTCCAGAGCAGATTTTGAAGTAAAGATCCACGTTTGCAGTGACCATTTTATTATAACCTGTAAGTTCACATGTAAAGCTAATATTTTGTGTCTTGTTTCATTCATAATAATGAGAAAGCTACTCATTAGAAAGAATTATAATTGAAAGCAAAGCCCAGACTGAGAAAAGGTGTGTGTTGTTAGCTGGTTTGGCTGGGTAGACGCAACAAGTCGAGACCATGCTAATTGAAGTCCCAATGGTAAGAATGTGCTTTTTTTCTAATGGCACATAATGTGTAGCGGTTTTATGATATGATATGATTTATAACATTTCAGACTGCCTGGTGTTTAGTCCGGACTCGTTTGTGATGCATGTTTTTAAGAGTCAATTTCATAACAAAAAGCTAATTTTTGAAAAATGTCTCTGCTGTGCAAGGGGAAGACTATGAAAGTAATTAGAGAGAGCTATTGCATCAGCCTGAATCCTTTGGCGTGGTAAACTGTGTGGCCTCCAGTATGGGAACATGCTGTTGTAACCATGGGAAACGTCTGGTCACATGACCAGTATTGAGTATTGAGTATTGAGTTCAGTATTGAGATTTGACTTAAGATTTGAAAAAGGTCCAAAAAGAAGGGGGAAAAAATCTGTGGCCACTGTAATCCTGTAAAAACATCGACCAATCACTGCCTTGAGATCTGCTGGGAAATATCCAATCAAATGATCCCATTGCTGTGTCTGAAATCACACACCCATTTACTACCCTCCACTCACTGTCTAGGGAATGTGAGTGATTTCGGACACAGTGTGTATGTATCTACTCATGCAGGACCCTTCCCGTTACCCTACACTACTTCTGCGTCATAGCATGTTACTGCCAGAGAACTTTAGTTTAGTGGTTACTTGTTACTTGTAAGAGAAAACCCGAAGCAGAAAGTCTTTTCAGCATCTTTCTGCTGGACAGGTGAGATTTTGTTTGCTGGTTTGTTTGTTTAAGGGGGATATGTTTAGTTTTTTTTAAATAGCCAGGTAATGTAGCTGTCTACATAGTTAACATCAGACATATTATCCCCTGTGTGATGAAGCTTTTGTAATTGGGCAGATGTTGTGCCTGTTGAAGGGAGTGTGGCTTTGGAAGGGCCTCCAAGGGCAGGGGAGGGTTTAACCAGTGTGCAAAATGTTTACTCTCGTTTCTACTACTGAGCAGTCAAGGGTTAAGGGTCTTGCTCAAGGGCCCAGCAGGGGTAACTTGGTGGTATTGGGGGTTTAGACCCTCGATCTTCTAATGAGTAAGCCTGAGCCTTACATTGTGCTCTTTGCATATCCCAGCATGTTAGGAAGTTGGGGTCAGTCACAATATGGAACCTTTGCAAAGAAAGTTAAAGGCTCTTGCTCAAGGACTGAAAGCACTGAGGCTTGAATTTCTGACCACATCCACATAGAGCACAACTGAGATGGTCACATCATACTGACAACAAGGTCAGGGTTGCTCTTTACTGCAGCCTTGAATATTTAGGGCAAGTGAGAAGCGTGGGTTCATTCTCCCTTCTTTATCTCCAGTGTTGGGCTGAAGCTGGAAGCCATCAGACTGGCCATGTCTGATTGAACAAAAGCACCTCAATTTTGCACTTGCCTGGCTAATTCCATAGCAATGACGTCTGTCTGATATCATTTATCTCTCAGCTGTGAAGGAAAAATGGGGAAAGAAATTGTTTTGGATTAAACTGGGTCCTTTAGAGACGCAGCAGGCTTTGCTAGGTGTCTGTACTTGCGTGCTGTACCTGTACAGGTAAAAATATGTCTGTCTGAACTGAGATGCATTTCTGATCATCATTAAAGTGTGCCTGAAAAGGAGCACCACTCCACTAGCGGTGATGTGCTGACCCCGGGAATAGATTTAAATTAGTAATTTAATCATGCAAATGACCTTTGACCTTTGTGCTATTCTGCCTAAGCGCTGAGTATTATTTATATTGTCTAATTAAAAAAACCCCAGATACAGATGACTCTTTAGAATGCATATCCTTTATAACGTCTTTTCAATCCCCTGCTGATCGTGCATCATATAGAAGCATAACACAGTCTATCTGTCCTCTTCCACTTATACGAGCTCACACACTCTCATGATTGGCTAGTGTCACTGTCATTATGATTGACATGACAAGTAGTTCTAGCACACTGTACAGTCACTTTTGATTCCTAGATGCTCCTCTGGCTCCATCAGGATCTGTTCCTTGCTAAAATGAGATAGTGATGCCTGAGATGAGTTATAGAGTCATAGAACCACATGAGTAAACAAGCAGAGGTCATAACTTGGTACGCTAAATCACTGAGCATACAGCGAGGGATGGGTGTGTAAGAATTGGGGGGGTGGAGGATAAAAGAGTGAGAAAGAAAGGGTGGTTGAGGGGGGAGGTAAGACAGAGAGGGGAGCAAGAGAAAGAGAGAGTGAAGGGGAGTGAGACAGATACAGAGATAGAGAAAGAGAGAGAGAGAGCGAGAGAGAGAGAGTGAGAGAGAGAGAGAGAGAGAGAGAGGGAGGGAGGGAGAGAAAGGGTGATTCAGAGAGAGAGACAGAGAGAGTGGGAGGTGGAATAAGAAATAGAGGAGCTAGGAGAACTAAAGAGTGAGAGAGCAGGGAGTGAGAAAGAGAGAGAAAGAGAGAGAGAAAGGGTGATTGAGCGAGAGAGAGAAGGAGAGAGAGAGAGAGGGAGAGAGAGGGAGGAGTAGTAAGAAAGAGAGGATCTAGGAGAACTAGAGAGAGCAGGGAGTAAGACAGAGAGAAAGAGAGAGGGAGGGAGAGAGTGAGAGAGAGAGAAAGAGAGAGAGAGAGAGGGAAAGGGTGGGAGGGAGAAAAGCGAGGGAAGTATGACAGAGGAGTGAGACAGAGAGAGAGAGAGAGAGAGAGAGAGAGAGAGAGAGAGAGGGAGAGAGGGAAAGGGTGGGAGGGAGAAAAGGG
>JAOUQZ010000044.1:7707203-7724439 GCA_028564935.1 Neosilurus hyrtlii
ACGAGACTGTGTGTGTGTGTGTGTGTGTGTGTGTGTGTGTGTGTGTGTGTGTGTGTGTGTGTGTGTGTGTGTGTGTGTGGTCAGCAGGGTTCCTGCCTAAACAGTATCTTCCCTGAACACTCGTCTTTACCTCACAAGACTTTCTTCCCATTTGTTAACATTACAGACTATGAGTGAAAAAGTCACAGCTCCCTCTTTAGAACAGAAAGAAAAAATTGACTTCCAGGGAAAAAAAAAAAAAAAAAAAAAGAAAAGGACTTGGTTCTTTCCTCCCAGCACCGCCCCCCAACCCCCATCTGTTCGGAAAGCGAGCTGTCAGCTGTAAGCACTGTACAAAGTATTAAAAGACAGACAATCTGTGTGAGTAATAGTATCTCAGAAGCTATCCATTAGTGGTGCATCCCCGGTTTGTTCCCTAAAGCTTTCAAGTGCTGCGCATGATACGCTCTTTCACTGTCAGAAACAATTATGCCATCAGGTTTACTTTTTTTGTTGTTGTTTTTCCTGTTGATTTCAGTTACAGTCCGGGAGTATCCATGCATGTAGGCCTTCCCTTGGATCTTGTTAAATCATGCGAGTTACAGTGGAGTAATAAATTCAACACATACTCATCATTTAACTTCTAATAATCAGTTCAAACAGGCGCAAAAACAATAAAAGTGTGTCACTGACTGCTTATTTCATTTATTCGTTAGGAAGTGAGTTGCAAAAATAAAAAAATAAGTGGGTGGCATGGTGCAGTAGTGGTCAGCATGTGAGCTTTACAGCAAGAAGGAGTTTGACTGTTATTCCCCTGCTTGCATGGGTTTTTTCACGGTACTCCAGTTTTCTCCTACAGTTTAAAGACAAGAACATTAGGCTAATTAGGCTGTAGTTGTAAGTGTGAGTTTGAATGGTTGTGTATATGTTGGCCGAGCTGTTTAGAGTGTACCCTGCCTTCGCCTAGTGTCGGCTGAGATAGGCTCCAGCCTCCCGGTGACCCTAATATGATTAATGCTAATACCACAATATTGTATACAAAATCATTTGTCAGTAATCGCTCTGGCTGCCCCACCCTCTCCGAATGTTTATATTTTACTCATTTAATCCAGGATACAACTCTCATTTATGGAACTATTAGACGATTCAAAGCCAGACTTCAGTTCTATTCAATAGCCCAAATAAAAGCCCTAAAGGTCAGATAATATACCCAATTTTAAACCTTTATTTATTTATTTTATTTCGGACATCAGTGTAGCACAACAGTTTTGGAACCACCCCACCCTTCCTTTCCCTGCTTTTCTGTAATTTTCAGCACCTCCAAAGTTCTCCAGGAGGTTTCTCCACCTCCCCCAAAACACTAAATGTGTGTGTGTGTGTGTGTGTGTGTGTGTGTGTGTGTGTGTGTGTGTGTGTGTGTGTGCTGGACGGCTGTTTGGCTTCTTCCTCCCATTTATGATCTTTCCACTCTTTGTGACTGCTCTGCTCTGATACGTCACCTGAAAGCTCTACGCATCCAGGCAGACCACGATGGATGGTGATACCACTGTGCATGGGGGCGATGGAGAAGGGTCAGCTAATCAAAAAGGCCACCATGTTGTGACACATTAGTGTGCCACCCCCAATTTCTTTTATTTATTTATTTGTTTATTTATTTTGTACTGGAACTCAGCCTGGAGGAGTAATTCCCATAAATGAGTCAACTAAAGGTAACTAAGTTGTGGTAATCTTCTTGTATCTTCGTGACTGAGGTTCAGGGATCATGGATGAATACACCAGTGCTCTCCAATGCTTCCTCCATCTGATGCTATTTATCCATAAACCTCTTCGGGATTGAATTAAGTTGGTGGGTCCTGAGTCCTCTTCCAACCTGCACATTCACACCTGGAACAATTTGGAAAAGCCTAACTTGCATGTCTTTGGACTATGGGAGGAAACCTGAGCACATAGAGGAGACCCACCCAATCATGGCAGGAACATGCAAACTCTATATAGAAATGTTGTCGCCAGACACGGGGCTTGAACCCAGGACATTCTAGCTTTGAGGTGGAAATGCTAGCCAGTGCGCCACCCCGTCACCAGGTAAGTTGTACCTTTCTCAAAAAGTTGGCCCACGAAAAATATCTCAGTATTCAAAAACCCAGAATATGCTTGTTATTTTATCCCGCCAAGTACTACTTCATCACTTTCTGTTTACACGCTATATAGAGCATATGCACAAATCTTTACCTTTCTTTTAGTAAAGTTCTGTATTTTAAACATGCGCTGATCTTTTGACTTCTTTAAAGATTTGCCATTTTATTATATGTTATATTTTTTTCTTTTTCACTACACTGGCCTGCTTTGGTTCTGATTCCCGAACTGTGGACTGGGATTTGTCGTCAACACTCTTGCACATGGATTTACACTCCTGTCTTGTTAAGAAAAATGTAATTAAAAGGAACTGGTTGTGATTCCATTCCTACATTGTCCTAGTGCCTGAAACATTGGACAAAAGAAAAGAATACACCCAGGGTAGTATACCATGCTGTAGAAGAGCATCACACACATTGCTTAAGGAAAATTTAGAGAAGCCAGTCTACCTAATGACATGTTCTTGGAATGCGGGAGGCCTGAGTATCTGAAGAAAACAGACTGACATGCAGACAAAACAGAATCCTGAGCCCTGGAGCACGGGAAGCAACAATACTTCTGTGCCATTCCAAATGGTTCCACCTGCCAGCATTTACACCACAAGTTAACCGCAGTTGAATTACAGAAAAGCAGGGAAAGGAAAGGTAGGGTGGTTCCAAAACTGTTGTCACAAGGAATATTTACTGTTTACACTTGTGTTGGTCCCAAATTAACTATGTGTGTGAATGATTATGACATGTTTTATATGATAGTTGGCAGGTGTTGGGATTTTTACCCTGAAGGTATTATCAAGCACATTGCAGTGGCCTTCTTTGCACCTGTATCCCAGGAGGTATGTCTTTGTGTCCTGATTGAAGAATCTGTCGTTACTGATGGAAGTTCAAAATGTAGCATTGCTTTTTAATCAGAAGCTCAGAAAGCATAGACTTACAAAAGTGGATTTAGGAGGGAAATAAACCTTGTCCTGTTTAAATGTTTTATAAGATGGATGGGGGCATGACCTTCCAAGGTCACTCAAGGTCAAAGGTAACAGTCTCATTTGAAAGTCCATATTTGGTTTCCTATTAGTGTAACGGTATATCTACTGGCACTCATCTCGAAGTTATATGCGCTCTATCTTGATTCATCTTTGGGACCCCGATTGGGTAGAAACCCCACCAAGTTTGATAAAAAAATGTATGCATCAGTGTGGTCAGGAGTTTGTTCACAAACAAAAAAAAACAAACAGACAAAGAAACAACGGTGATTACCTTACCTCACCCAAAATTTCCTTTTGAGAGAGGTATTAAATAAATGTTGACAGTTTTTTTGGTTTTGATCCCAAATTGGTAAAAAGGAACACAGTTGCTGGAAAAAGCAGGTCGCTGGGTGAAGTTTACATGTTCTGCCTGCTCTGGATCCTCCAGCTTCCTTTTACATTCCAAAGAATATACATTGGGTCAACAGGCTACTTTAAATTGCCTGTAGGTGTGAGTGTTGTTTGTAGTATGAGTGGTTGTTTGCATCTGTGTTAGCCTTGCTATGGACTTTGACCTATTCTGATTGTATCCTGCCTTCTACCTGAAGTCACCTGGAATTTGGCTCCAGATTCCTCTGCAGCCTGGACAAATAAGCGGTATAGATAATGGACGGATTATCTATACATACCTTTCAAAGGAGATTAGTGAGTGGATAATGACTAGAAGTGGTATTAATTAAAAAAAAATCATACAGTACATTCTGCAAATCACTTTCATCTCACTCACTGGACAAACCGATTAATGCTACTACTGTAGGGATGCAGGGATGATATATCTATCTCAGCATCTATATCAATCTCTATCCAGGAAATGGAAGCAAGCACGGGGAGAACATGCAAACTGCATACAAAAACGAGACATGGCAGCAGAGTCAGGGAGCTCAGGAAACTCCAACACTGGCTTATTTTACAGTATGGCTCTAAAACTGGTGGAAATGAAGACTAGTTCTTAAGCACCGGAACTGCATTATTGGAAAAGCAGTATAACGGCTTTGTTAGCAGATGTGTAAAAGCTGTCCATAAGTGAGGCCGGGGCTAAGCGTTACACATTGCTAACACAGATTTATCTGGCAGTTAATTAATGAAAGCAACATGAGTTGTGGGAGTGAAGGGGCGGGTGAGACCGGCTCAGCTTTGCTTAACGAAGTTGGATGAAGCATGTTATGAAGATATGAGAATCCAAGGACCTTCAGAGGTGAAGGCATAGCCATCAAACATAATTCACATTCATGTCTAATTTGTACTGGAGTGATGAAAGGCCCTTGATTGGGCTGCGGAAGATTAAGAGCCCACGAATACATGGTGAACTCACCACAGCACTTCCCACCGCACCAGCAAATGTCCCCTGCAGTCCATAAATCAATATTTAGACTCGGGTGAATTGAACACATGGCTCTTAGTTATGGAATTAAGTTCACTTTAGACCACACAGAACCAATTGAGACATAATTTTCAAAAACGATATAGATGTTATAGCAGGGCTAAGCTTCCTGGGTTTGTTTTTTCATTATTATTATTCAAGCTCCTCAATATATCAGGTAAGGTTTCATATTTGGCATCACCATCAGATTATTTGTGATTATTATTTTAGCTAAATAAAGTGTGAGAGTGCCTGAAACAGTTGTAAAAAGCATTCATAGAATGGGTTGAAGAAGCAAGGCTTGGACTGATTTCTGTCTAGCTCAGGCTGTACATCATGGATTCATGTAGCCATGACAGATGAGAACACACCTAGAAGAATGTCCATTCATTTGTGTTGTGATTTTTGTAAACTTTTTGTACAAAATTTACTTAATTCAAACTGTATTAACACTATTAGCATTGTACAAAAATACAAGGAAAAAACCTCCTTAACACTTTAACAAGATAAGATTTTTTTTAAGTTACAAAAGCTGTTACTGAGATTAACAGGCAGTTGTGGCCTAATGGTTAGAAAGGCAGCTCTGGGACCAAAAGGTTGCTGGTTTGATCCCCAGACCTGCAGGAAAAATGTGTTGGGGTTGGGGAGGGAACTGCACCTTCCTTTCTACCACCGTAGTGGCTGAAGTGACCTTGAGCAAGACACCTAACCTCCAACTGCTCTCCGGGCGCCTCAATGTGTGGCAGCCCACTGCTCCGAGTGTGTGCGCTCTGTTTACGTGTGTGTGCTCACTTTGGATAGGTTAAATGCAGGGGCAACAATTTCCCTTGCAGGAGTATATAAAAAAAAAGGTATAATAAACCAAAGGTTTCTTCCTCTGAGCCTAAAGAATCTAAAGTTTGATCAAATGTCTGGCTCCTGAGTGTCACATCAACAAGGTGCGTGACTATCAACCCAGAGATCGCAGGTTCGAATCCCGGTTGATGCCACAGCCATCCATCCATGACAAGTCCATGGAAGCTAATTGGCTGAGCTCTCACGGGAGGGTGGGATGGCATACGCTCACTTCCCTGTCACTCACAGTGATAACCAGGCAGGCATTGCATGTCACGGAGGGGGCATGTGCATGTTTACGCCCCTTCCTGGTTGGTGGTGGACGTGTAATAGGGAAGACAATACTTGATGGGTGGGAATTGAATATGACTAAATTAGGGAGAAAAATGGGGTAAAACAAAAATGTCTGGAGAGGTTAGTTTAGTTTACAAGGTCCTAAAAGGTCTTTTATCCAGATTATATAACTATAATTGTGCAACTTGTTTATTCTGGTGTCTAAATGAACCACTAGGAATTCATTAAGTAATAATTTACGAATAACAATTTATTCATAATAAGAAATAGTCTTCAATATAATAAGTCATTCTGATTTAATCCCTTGCTTTCAGATATTACATTTGCAGAGGCACTAACACTATTTGAACAGAAAGCTTTTTAATACACTACCCGACCAAAACAAAAGTCACGCACTTTAGTATTTTATTGGACCGCCTTTAGCCTTGATTACAGCACCTAAATGCTGTGACATTGTTTTGACATTCATTTCCATCCACAGTTGGGTTCATTCTTTACAGACATCTTGTAATCAAAGCTAAAAATTTTTCAACAAAATATTAGTGTTTCATTTTATTCCAAATATTATACTTTTTTTGACAGGGCAGTGTATTTCTTAGATATGGATATTATTTTATTCATTCATTCATTCATTCATCCTCTTCCGCTTGTTCCGGGGTCGGGTCGCGGGGGCAGCAACAATTTCCAGACGTCCCTTTCCCCAGCCACTTCCTCCAGCTTTTCCAGGGGATGCCAAGGCGTTCCCAGACCAGCCGAGAGACGTAGTCCCTCCAGCATGTTCTGGGTCGGCCCCGAGGTCTCTTCCCGGTCGGACATGCCCGAAACACCACACCAGAGAGGCGTTCGGGAGGCACTCAGTTACCCGAGCCACCTCAACTAGCTTCTCTCAACGCGAAGGAGCAGCGGTTCTACTCCGAGTTCCTCTCGGATGACAGAACTTCTCACCCTATCGCTAAGGGAGAGACCTGCCACCCTGCGAAGGAAACTCATTTTAACCGCTTGTATTCGCGATCTCGTTATTTCGGTCACTACCCAAAACTCGTGACCATAGGTGAGGGTAGGAACGTAAATTGACTGGTAAATGCCTTCTGGCTCAACTCCTGCTTCACGACAATGGACCGGTACAAGCTCCGCTTTACAGCAGAGGTTGCACTGATCCACTATTATTATTATTATTATTATTATTATTATTAATATATCCGATATTATTTTATATCATTTGAAATTTTCATTAATTCATTCATTTATTCACTTGCTTAGACCTATTAGGGTCGAGCAGACTAGAGTCTATCTTAACCAGCTCTAGGCAAAGGCAACACCCTGAACAGCTTGCCAAACCATCACAGAGCCAACAGACAACCATTCCCACTCACACCTAGGAGGCAAGCACAGAGAGAACATGGAAACTCCATATAGAAACGCCCTCGCTGAGTTTGCTGCTTGAATCTCTGACCTTCCTGCTGTGAAGCAGATGTGTTAACCACTATGCCACGGTACCACCTAATTTTTTTTTAACTTTAATTATATTTTCATAGAAATTATGTATAAATAAGTACATGTACTTAACTAAATTTTATGTTTGAATTTACATTAAATAACATTATATGGAAGGTACGGCAGTGTAGTGTAGTGGTTCGCACTCTTACCTCACAGCATGAAGGTCCAGGGTTCGAGCCCTGTGCCTGACCAGGGTGTTACTGTAAGAAGTTTGCAAAAAGGCCTCTCACAGTCTAAAAACCCATCCAGTAGGCTAACTAGATATTGCCCCTAATTGCAAGTGTATGTGGTTGCATGTCTGTATGTCCCGCGATAGTCTGGCACATGGTTCATGGAGTATCCTCCCTGTGACCCTAATAGTGGATAAAGCAGTTTGAAAATTAAATAAAATAGTATATTTCTGTAGTGCGCACACACACACACACACACACACACACACACACACACACACACACACACACACACACATATATATATATATATATATATATATATGTAAAGACAAAGTTTTATTCTTATCTTATTTTATTCTTATTTTACATGATCATTTAAAAGGCCTGGGGGAAGATTAACTATGCTATGCTGACATATTTTGTTTTAAAAATAGTTAAAGAAGGCTCATTCATCTACTTTAAAGTATGAGAAATCCAAAAAACACAGCAGTTTTTCTCTCTTCAAGTGTGTGTGTGTGTGTTTGTGTATGTTCATGGTATCCATGATACCATCGATAAGACCTGATTTTAGGCTCTTCTCCATCCTAACAGTTTAATTGTTGTGATATTGATAGCGTATAGATAGTAGCCTTTATATACAAGGAATATCACGACCAGCAATCACATCTTCTAAAATGATGCCGGATCCAAATGACAGGCCAACACAGCTAAATTCAAACAAGACGAGAAAGAAATTCAAACGCTTACGCTTACACTGGTTTCTTGGTACCCACTGATATACAGACACCCAAACTGCCTAGTCGACATTCTAGATCTCACTAGTCACGTCTGAGCACAGCGTTTCGGGACAGGTGTGGACAGGCCAGGGCGAGAGAGGGCCCGCAATCTGAGACGCTCCACTACCACCACCTGACAGCTGAACGAGGAGATGAGAAGACACACTACATGGCACCTTTCCAGGTTTATTTGTTACTGGCTCTGCGATGCATGCCAGGATGACCTAGCTAGTGCATCTAGCACCCCAAACAAAAGAAAAGAGTGCACTGTGAGCACTTTGATTACTGCCAATAGCAATAGGATGGGAGGTGGTGGGTTTTGCTGGTCAGCATTGTCAGTTTGTAATAGCAGAGTCCCTCTTCAGCTCCTTCCACTCAGATAACAGCCGGTGAATGCACAATGACTTAATGCTTCCCCACCTGCCACTTCACATGCCTTCCTGGGGAAAATGTGCTCAGCTTATCAGGACGACGATGAGGCTGAGGACAGGGGATGCTGAGTGAGTGTCAGCGCTGCTGGAGAAGTGCTACAGGGAGACAGTGTAAGGCAGGTGTCTTGATTAATTACCTGTGAGGAGATTCATGCTAATCTACCATCATCTGGTAGATCGTGTACTATGCTTTAGTACAAATCATTGGAACACAAACCCCAATCCATGCACATGCTGAGCAAAGAGGGTGTAAGACTTTTCTATCTATGAATACGCATTAATGTATTTAATGTAATTTTTATTAGCAGTGATAGAGACAGTTTCTCTGTATGAATCTTTTCATAACGTTTCATTACATTAACATATGTATTACATGTTCAGAGGTTAAAAACAAAAACAAAAAACCCTACATTTAATTTAAAGAATCAGACCTTGTTCTTCATTTAGTCAGCTAAAATGGTTCAATTGGTTAAATGACTATTTCCTTGATGAAGGAAATATCATTAATAGCATACTTTATTCAAATTCCTAATTGCAAAACTAATGCACATGGAATTTATGGAAGCTGTGGCTGAAGCTCAGTTGGCCTTCTAATGAGTATATGAATATCTTTTTATCAGATGTATAGTAGATACATGTACACTGCCTGGGCAAAAAAAAACAAAAAAACAGCAACAACAAAAAAAACCCTAACAACCTAATAATATGCACATTAATATTTCGTGCGGGCCCTGCAATGGCCTGGCGAATTGTTCAAAGTGTACCCTGCCTTCGCCCGCATTCAGCTGGCATGGGCACCAGCCTCCCGGTGACCCTAATTAGGATTAAGCAGCTTAGAAAATGAATGACCCCCCCCAGTTCATCTAACTGGGTTATCAAAGGCCAGCCACGTCTCTCACTCTCTGTGGTGAGAGGCATATAAAAGAATCGTTGAAAGGACTAGGCCATTGCGTTACCGTCAGCATGTTTCTGCCCTGCGATGGCCTGGCGAGCTGTCCAGGGTGTACTTTTATAAGTATAAGTATAAATGTAAGATTATCTCATCAGTACATATTTTCTTCCCTGATGGCACAGACATAAAATTGGGGCTCAAGGTGGTTCAGGGAGCATGAGGAATCATTTCAACACGTGAACTGGCAGGACAGAGTAATCAAGGCTAAAGACATTCCAATTATATATTACTATGCTGGACTTTTTTGTTTTTTTGGCTGGCAGTGTAAATAGTGCCTACAGATAAAGGTGATATATTTTAACAAAACCACAAGGGAATTTTACATTACATTTAGCAGACATCCTTTTCCAGAGTGACTTACAGTCATCATTTTTTATACAACTGAGCAACTGAAGGTTAAGGGCCCTGCTCAAGGAGCCAACAGTGGCAGCTTGGAGGAACTGGGGTTTGACCCGCTAACCTTCGGATCAGTAACCCAGCCTTAACCACTGAGCCACCACTGCTCTGAATTTTCTTTGTCCAATTATTTATTCAACAGAAATATTATTAGATAATAGTGATATGATTAGTAATATTTATTAATAAGTACACTCTTGGGCTCAGAAGCTATTGCTGTCCCCTTTAGCACCTCTTGCAGGCGTTTGTCCATAACTGTCGACCAGTCTCTGACATCAGCGTGCTAAAATTTTTTCATACTTTTTCTTCAGTTGCAAGATATGTGAGTGTTTTCTTGCACACACATTGGTCCTTTTAGAATCCACCGACAATACTTCAATAGGGTTTAAATCTTGGCCTTGACCCGGTCATTCACTTAACTCTATTTTGTATTTTTTGGTGGATTTGCCAGTGTGTTTACCATCATTATCCTGTTGAAAGATTCACCTTTACTTTCAGACAGATCACCTCACATTATCTCTATTTGATATGATGCAAAGTTCATTGTGGAGTCAATGACTACAAGCACCTGTAAACCATCACATTTCCACCACCATGCTTCACAATTGGTAAGAGGTTCTTCACCTTTTAAAATGTGTACCATGTCTATAGCTGAGCAGCTCCATTTTTAATTTTTTCCTGTCCAGAACACATTATGACCAGCCCTGATCTTTGTCCTGAAGGCTTTTTCCTAGAACACCCTTCATGCAGGTCAAAACAATCCAATCTATTTCTTATTGTGCACATATGCACTTTCACACCAACAGTTGTACAGTCAGAGTAACCTGCAATTACATTTTGCACCAATTTTGGGCTCAATTTGCAGTGGAATGATTTATTTCAAATAATTTAAAGATCTTTTTAAATCCCTTCTCAGACTGTGAAGGTTGAAGGTTGTGTGTCAAATATAAACCGGAAACTATTTATTATATATTTTTGTGAATAACAACAAAAACTATGACAACACTATGAGAACATAAATAAAATTGAAGCTAAAACAGTGAAGTTGTTAATTTTTTTGGTTTATGAAAGTCCACATTTCAACCTTCACAAATACATAGTGGCAATGGAGGACTATTTCTAATGCTACTGCTCAAGAAATATGAATATCAAACATTTCAATAATTCAAGTGATTTCAAAGGAATTCACCAACCATGGTATTAAATAAAGGTGCCATGAAAATAAAAACAACATTTCAAAAGCTTTGCTTTTTAGGTAGATTCCAGAAAATCTAAGAGGAAGTGACAAGCTGACAAGACAGTTTTGAAAAAGAGCTTTTGACAAGTCAAATAGCTTGTTTCTGCATGGAGGGCCTTAACTCAAGATGTATTCTTCAAAGTGAAAGACAGACAGGATGACTGTAAGCTCTCATCTTTTCTGCTTAGCAGGTTCAGTGTTCGGTCTTCAGCGTTTAATGTTGTGACTCTGGATCATGCCTTCATTTCTATGCGTCAAATTATATCAATAATAATCAGCATTCAAATGGCAGTGAAGTGTTTACATCCCCCAGTGCTCTACAGGCATTACAGATGTACATAATGTAACTTTATCAGAGTCATTACTGTACAGAAAGTCTGTTTAGTAGCATCACAGTCAAGCTTGTCATGCACCCTTATTAAACACCCGCCTGAAGACAGCATTCATTGCAGTGTCGGCTAATTAAGAGAGCTTTTTTAAATGGAGCTACAGCTGCCCGGGATGACGCGGCTACCCATGATTCACAGAGAGGGGCCGAATACTGCTGGCTTTAATGGGATCCACATGGGGGGCTGCTGGGAGCCTTTTGTGTGGCATCAGTAAGGGGTGCCATTCTTACTGAGCACAGCTATAGAGGGTACATTAATCACTGCAGGGCTTTTTCCTTTTCTGCACATTTTAAGACCGACTTGGGGCAAAACTAAACTGACAGAAATAGGCCACGTTCTTGCTGATAACATATTATATTAATGGGTTACACGGCAGGAGTCCAAGGTTGCAGAGACAAATTAATATTATGCAAATTTGACCATGCTAACTGTCCACACCTAGCATCAGCTCATGTTGGGTAGTCATAACTAGTCGTATTAGATACTTGAAGTCATTTACTGAATATATCATACTGCAGAAATAATAAATATTATTCAAAATAGGTCACTAAAATATGTAATGGTGAATCAGATTCATCCTGGTTAACAGCTGGAAGTATGTTTATATAGTATCACAACTTAGCATTACTGAATTCTTAATTCTGATTGGCTAGCACATCTGTCTCACAGCAAGAAGGTCCTGGGCTTAAGTTCCTTGCTGCTTGGAGTTTGCATGTTCTTCCCATGTTTGGTGGGTTTTCTCCGGGTACAGGTTTCCTCCCACAATCCAAAGAGGTGCACGTTAGGCTAATCGGCTGTTCCAGATTTCCCCAAGATAAGGATGTGAATGTGAATGGTTGTGTGTGTTGGCCCTGCAATGCTCTGGTGAGCTGTTCAGGGTATAACCCGCCTTAGCCCAGTGACAGCTGTGATAGGCGCCAGCGTCCCCGGGTAGGATTAAGCAATTCGGCAAAATGATCATTTTATCATTGTTTTGGAGAGAGTGCTTTGGCAGCAAAAAAAGCACATTATAATAATGTGCTAGCCATAATACGGTAACATTTTATAAACTCATTCATTCATTTTCTGAACCGCTTAATCCTAATTAGGGTCACGGGGAGGCTGGCGCCCATCTCAGGTGACTCTGGGCGAGGGCAGAGTACAACCTGGACATCTCGCCAGGCCATCGCAGGGCAGAAACACGCTGACGACAATGCAGCCTACTCTTTTCTAAAGTCAGCAATGGTACTTTTACATGCCTCTCACCACAGAGAGACATGGTTGGCCTTTGATAACCCAGTTAGCTGCGCTGGGGGGACAGCAGTGACAACCTGTTGATAGTGGTGCCTGAACCCCCTACCTTAGGACCAGTAATCCAGCACCCTACCACCATTTCATACACTGGGTCTATTCATCTTCAGAATGACAGGTCTTGTGGGGTGATCCTTGTATGCAGTGGTATATACCTGCTAAAGATGGTCCAAGGAAGGACAACGGATAAACCAGTAACAGGGTCAGTGGTACTTAATTATGCACATGGAGAGAGTAAGTGAACTACATATGTAGGTGGTTAGAATTTCAGATTGAAATCAACACTAAAATGTTGTGTATGGGACAACTGGGAATGTTTGTTGTGAAAATTATATAATGTTAAAAGATGAAGACCTCTTTATTCCTCAGGCTTGGAACAGGTAGACTGACATTGACGTTATCCCACACACATTTTCTTCATAAAAAAAGAGAATCAAGGACAGCACATACTGGTTTTTTGGGAGGAAAAGTTTATGTGTTCATTACCCCACCACCCTCAACGCACACACACATCCACATTATTTATTTATTTTTTTTATTAGGCAAAAAAATGCCAAAAATATCTCAATAGTCACCAGGGTCTGAATGACACCAGGGAGAAAACATTACATGTGGAGAAATTGAAGTGCCAATATGAGTAGCGAGAAGAGAGCTTGAGGAGGAAAAAACATGAACTTGATAGACGTGATGTGAGAGAGAGAGAGAGAGAGAGAGAGAGAGAGAGAGAGAGAGAGAGAGAGAGAGAACGACTTGAAATCTCTTTGTCCAGCCATCCTTGACCATGCTCCTTGGAAAGCCCTTCTCTCCCCTCGTGCTTTGCCTCATGTGCTGCATGGAAATGAACCAGCAGTTCACTGCTCCACTCGTCCCCATAATATACTCTCTGTAGTGGTGACGGCCCACTAATGAGTACACTTCCAGCCATTAGGCTGCTTACGACAGCTAGTGTGCTGCTAAGCCCCAGGGGTTGCAACGCACCATGTCCTCTAGGCTTTTAAGCCTCTGCGCAGTTATATCGCAATGTGTTACATTTTATTGTCCATATAATGGTGCTACTTTAAGGGGTGGGTGATACAGGCTAGGGGTTAGATTCTAAAAATAACTGTAAAAATAAGCCACAGAAAATACTGTCACCATCAACTAGGGGAAAATATACTGATAATACAGACAAAGCTGTTATTGGTAAATACTCAGTAAAAGGGTGGAGTGATGTGTCGTAAAACAAAGTGGAGTTACTTTCACTTACTTAAAGGAAATCAGTCACCTCAACCTTGCCCCAGCACTGAATACAGTGCAAAATTCCTACACAGACTTCCCTACATCGTACAGAAATTGTGCATTGCACATACCAGCTACCCCATGTAACACCACCCACCTCCCCACTCAAGGTCATTCTGACTTCCATATATGGTAAGGATTCTGGGGCATGTCTTTCAATATGACCTTATAGGGAAACACTCATTTACTTAATGAAAAATATTGTCAACACTTATTGTGGACACGTTAAGGTACCCAGATCTTAGTAAAACACTCAAGATATGTTTTTCATTCAATTTATCAACAGAACCAACTGAATGTTCTGGATTTCCTTTAAAGTTGATCAACAGTATTACATAAAGTGATGTATTTAGCTAATTTTACTGTACGTTGTTAATGGTTTAATAAAGAATGACTGCCTTTACATCCATTTATACAGTACTTACATCTACGTGATGCGAAACACGTTCGTCACGCTCATCATTTACCTTATAAGTAAAGTCTGTTGGGCTTTTTGCACCCGAGTGTACTGACACATCAGAAGCAGAGCTTATCCTGGTTTCTGTAGCGTGAATTGACTAGGAGTTCAACTCACCCTGGGTGGGAAACTAGGCCATTGCATGGTTACCTTCCCAGTACACATCTATACTGCTGTGGTTGAGAACAAGGGTCTTAGCGCAGTCTAAGGAGGATTCGAACCCAGGATCTCTTGATCATGAGCCCAGTACCATAACCACTACCCCACATTTACATTACAGTAGCTTTTAATACAGCGAATATACTCTACATCTTATTATCTAGAAATCAGTAAAAAGGAAATCCACTGGAAAATAGTTTTAGAGTGACTGTCCCGAGGTGCTAACTCTGGAGACTCCTTCCAAGAACAGTTATCCAACATCTCCATATAAAACCATTGTTTTTTAAAATAATCTGCTTTTTTTAGTCTCAAACTATGTGAAGTAGGAGTCTATTAAGAATATTGCATTTATCCTAGACTTATTACAGAGATCTTGCTCTGTTTCTGTTCTGTATGTACACTGAAGATCCAGTCAAATCCAGGCCAGTGGGAGCTGAACAGTGCGCAGCAGAAGGCATAGGCTTAGCTGGCTCTGGTTTTTTTTTTTGTCTCTACAGGCATGAGGAAGGCATTTCCTCCCTTTAATCCGACCAGTTTACAAGACAGCCACTTCATAGGGTCATTGTGAATGGCTGTTTCCCTCCATTTAGCCAGCACGCTACACTCATTCCAGCTGGTTTAACGCTGCCACAGCTCCAGGAAGAAGGATTACGCACGGGTCCGTGTTGCTTTGCGAGGTCCGTGCAGCACAGCCAGCAGACGCTTGTTGATTTGTCATCCTTTTAAAATGAAGAAATCAATCGAACAAGGCTAAGAAGCAGTGTAGCTAGTTAGCAAGAAAAGGGCTAAATGGTACTATTAGTTTTTAATTAGCAGTGTTTTTAATAATACACGGTAAGCGCTGCATAGAAGTAAACAGGGTGTATTGGTGGTTCTTTATAGCCATTGAGATCATGAGATTTCTAGGAAGCGAACAGTCACAGCTAATAACATTAACCTACAAAATTGTGTAGGCTATTGTGTGCCATTTCAAGCACACACGCACACACACACACACACACACACACACACACACACACACAAACACACATACACACACCACAACTAAAACAGAAACAATTACATGAAGTTAAAAAAAACCTATTATATTTGTGACCTTTCCCCATCGTGGAACCGAGCTGGTGTGCCATTATAACTTGTGTTAATTTTGTTAGTGTGACTGAATGCGTGTGAGAGTGAAAAGTAAAGGCCACTTTGCCATTTTAAAAGGAAAAAAACCCACTAAATGCATATCTTTTATAAGTGGTAATGCATGCAAAAGCAGGCACTTGAAATTCACTGTCAGCAAACATCAGAGGGAAGGAAATTTGCTGCATGAGCGACTTGTAGCAGGTTGGTAATGATAAGGCCAGAGGACTCAACCCTGACCACGTTATTATCCTGCCATCAGATTTTATATTTAAAATGACAACCCTACAACTCTTCTCGGCACTCGCTAAACTGGCACGCGTCCAGCCGACTGGCATGTCCTTCACCAGGACACTGCTCTTTCTCTTCTTATAATATTTTATTTTATAACAATGCTATTCAAATAATGGAATAAGATGTTCATCTAGAGTCTTTTGTAAGAATATCATTCGAACTAATTAAGGTTCCCACTGGGGAGACTGTGAAGTCAGCCACAGGCAAAGACTGAAAGAAATCAGTGAGGAGGAAAAAAAAAGACAAGAAAAGAAAAAAAGGGGGAAAAAAATCCAATTCCATCATAGAGCAGCGTAACAAAGAGGGCGGTGGCCGATACTATACAAAAGCGCAATGAATTCACAGCCGCCCAAGTGCAAAGGCATTCTTTTACTTCCTATTATACCACACGTCCGAGATGTTGTGATCTGATTCTCGGCGGAGTCTTTGCGCTTTTCCGATCTTTCTGAATTCCAAAGCCGCTTCATCTATTATCTTTTAATGGGCGGGTGATTGCTCCACAATGCAATCGCTACTACTCACAGCATCCACACAATAAGGGGAAATAAAGAAAGAAAGAAAACCATCGTAAACAACCAAACAGACAACAATGAGTAAATGTGCTCACATAACGATTACGGCGCTGATAAATTGTGCGGGCTATAATTTGCACTAAATGGCCATTCTCCACTCAAAATCTCAAAAAAGCTTTGGCGGCTAACATGGGGGTTTTAGAGTGGTTTTAGTCTACTACTACTACTACTACTATTAATAGCATTACTATTATTACTGTTAACAGTGTCTACTTGCATTATATATCATTGTCATATATCATGTGTATTTACGCTCTAAATCCCTGAAAAAACATAAATATATAGATATCATGTATAAAGCATCACTTCCACTAACGCTTACTAAGACTTCTTTACTTCAGTGTCTATTTTGGCCTAAAATATTGCTTTTTATGTCTATCTCACACAACCGGATTCAAGTGATAACCAATCAGAGCTTAAAGATACTGTTGACTGACAGATGCCGCCAAACACAGTGTTCCCCAAAACATTTTACTACGGTTATATTCCACACTTCACGAATGCACAGAATTTTCATTCATTCATTCATTCATCTTCTGAACCGCTTATTCCTACTTAGGGTCACGGGGAGGCTGGCGCCCATCTCAGC
>JAOUQZ010000044.1:7765714-7779654 GCA_028564935.1 Neosilurus hyrtlii
ATATACACACACAAATATACACACATGATGGCAGTAATCGGCTGTCCTTGCATTAAAGATGTTTGACCTTACAGTCTCAGGGCTTCTAACGAGCTCTAATGTGATTTCTAATAATCTCTAATAGCAAGGCATTGCAAAGCAAAGGACAAAACAACCAGATTAGTAGTGATGCGGAGACACATGGATAAATCCTCTGTTCCCTGTGATAACTGGGCACTACTTGATGTGACATATTGGGTAAGTTTATATTATGATACAGGGCTTTCTAAGCTCTTTATAGAGGCTGGAGGTTTGGGGTGAAAGCGAGAGGAAAAGCGCGACGGCGGACATTACGCACAAAATGCAGAATTACGCACAGGCTCTGCGCGTCTGGTTCAGCCCGAAACGCCGGATATCTCGGATATTTCGGGGGGGAAACTACAAGAAAACGCAAATTCGGGGACTTGTGTTAAAGGAGGCAAGTCTTTCACCACTATTCGAACGGAAGGGCAAATAAAAAAATAGTTTTTTTTGAAAAACAAAAGACAGAAGCTCGTGCGCGCAGGACACCACCGCACCGCACCGCACCGCACGCAGGGCGCACTCAGGAACATACATCAAATACATTAGATAAATAAATAAACCACTTAATTAAGGATGTTTTTTTTATATAAATCCTGATTATGAGGATGGACCTTCTAAGAGGAGTTGACCTCTTGGCTTAGAATGAATGACATCATTTTAAATGCGTGTACTGTAATCTAATAAGCAGGGCAGACTTTACCTTTACGCTTGGATCTTCTCCTCCTTCTCCGCTTGAACTTGCACCTGATCTGGCCGCTTCCCGCACCGCCGCCGCTGCTGCCGCCGAGTACTGAAGCCATCACAGCGGATCGGGACAAGTTGATGTGCTCGGGCTTTTTTATTTTTTATTTTTTGGCAAGAGGGGAAAACAACAACAACACAAACACTCAGACACACAAAACTTGTTAAGGTTCAGTGAGCGCGGCGCGGCGGTGATGCTCTGTGGCGCATCCGCTCCGTGTCCCTCCGCCCGTCCTCACTGCTTCACCTCTGGGTGGAAACTAAAGCGCGTCTTTTACGCAGCGTCTGGTTCGCACCTCACTCGGGTTAAAGCCGCTCGTTCTGTTCCGACACGCTGCTAGTTTTTCTGCAGCTCACAGATTGATTTTTTTTAGACTTTCTGCCATCCAATCCCACTGATTCAATACTGAAAATGCAAATGAAAACCAATCACAACCCGAGGAGGACTGTGACGTCGGAATCACCCACCTTTTCTGTCTGGAGCCCCGCCCCTATCGCAAAAATGTGAGGAAAGAATGTGTAAAGATATTCATTATTTTAATATATATATATATATATATATATATATATATATATATATATATATGTATATAATATATTTATATATTTACTGTTTAAAGGATTATATCGATGTGTTTTTTTATTACCTGATTATTTTGTTTTATTTCCTCTGACTATAAAAGAAAAAAGAATTTATTATCTTTAATAAATTAACAATTCATTCATCAGTAAGCACTTTATCCTGCTCAGGTGTTACCTTAAGATTGCATTTCCATCACAGCCTGTGATTCACAAGCTCTATGCACACACACACACACACACACACACACACACACACACACACACACACACACACACACACACACACCCCTAATCTAGGAGCAATTCAGCATATTGTACATCAGAACATTTTTTAAGGTGGCACAGTGAACCCAAGATGGACATGGTTTGAATTTTAGTGTTGTGCACGTGGGCTAACTGTATGTTCCAAGAAGGTCCTGGATTCAAGTCCCAGGCTCAGTGTGGGGATTTCTGCATGGAGTTTGCATGTTTTCCTGTGCTTGCATGGGTTTTGTCAGGGTTCTTAAATTTCCTCCCGCAGTCAAAAGACACACACTTGGGCTAATTGTATGTTCCAAGAAGGTCATCGGTTCAAGACCCAGGCTCAGCAGGGGTGTTTCTGTGTGGAATTTGTATGATTCTTTCTGTGCTTGCATGGGTTTTGTCCGCATACTCTGGGTAACTTCCACAGTCAAAAGGCATGCGCTTAGGCTAACTGCATGTTCCAAGAAGGTCCTGGGTTCAAGTCCCGGGCTCAGCAAGGTGGTTTCTGCGTGGAGTTTGCATGCTGTTCCTGTGCTTTCATGGGTTTTGTCCAGGTACTCTGGCTAACTCCCACAGCCAAAAGACATGTACTTAGGTTCTAACCCCAAGGTATGTGGTGTGAATGGTAGTGTATTCGTGTATGTGTGTGTTTGTGTGTGTGTGTGTGTGTGTGTGTGTGTGTGTTGGCCGTGTGATGGACTGCTGAGCTGTTTAGGGTGTACCCCACCTTCACCGAGAGCTGGCTTAGATTCTAATAAGAGATTCTAATAATATTAAGCAGTTCGGAATTTGAATGATTTTTTTTAATGATGGAAGAAACCCAAAAAACACAGTGGAAACCAACACAAAGATAACATGCACTAAAACCCCATGCAGACACTATTACAAGCTCAAGATCGAGCCATCGAGCCTGGGATTTCAAATTTCTGAACTCTAAAACACCACATACAGTATATATAAACTTATGTGTGTGTGTGTGTGTGTGTGTGTGTGTGTGGAGTATTGTAGGTGAGTCATGCTCTCTGCCTCCAGGATGAGTAAGTTGAATCATATTTTCCACTCGTGTGTGGACAGAGTGTGAAATGTGAATTGAATGAAGAGCACATATCTGAACTAGAAGTGGTGGATTAATGAACTGACCATTAATTAAACTGAGAACTTAATTCATAAGATTCTTATTTCATACGCTGGGTCTCAATCACCAAGTTGATGAGGAAGGTCAGGATAAGTGTGATGGCAAACAGTTATTCAGTGAAGAGTTGGTTAACTCTTGTCAAAGCTTCAAGAAACCACATTTTAAAGGTAGTAAATAGTGGGCTTTTTACACTCGAGCATAGTGGCTCATCACACCTGGAGATTATCCCGGTTTCTGAAGCGTGAAGCAGATAGGAGTTCAACTCTTCCTGAATGGGATCGCAGGTGTCCTTTCCAGTATTTTTACTGTCACCAATTTATGCTGCTGGGTGGACGGAGGCACACTTATGGTTAAGATCTTGCCCCAGAATCTTAGCACAGTTTGGTGTATTTGAATGTGAACCCACAACCTCTCAAGCATGAGCCCAGCACCGTAACCACGAACCCACGAACAAATGCTTCATGCCATTATTAATTTACCTCAAGACAGCACCGTTTTACATTCGGAATGTCTTTTATTCATTCATTTGCTGTGCCGCTTTATCCTACAAGGGCCGACTTAGGACGAAGGCAGGGTACTGCCATACACAGCCATTCATACAAAGGGGCACTGTGAAACAGGTAATTAGCCTTTGGACTGTAGGAGGAAACCGGAGTACCCGGAGGAAACACAGACAAGCATGAGGAGAACATACCAACACAGAGAAATGCTCCTGTTGAGCCAGGGACTCAAACCCAGGACCTCCTTGTTTTGAGATGGGCGTGTTACCCACTATGCTACCATGCCACCCCTGAAATGTTTATATTACGCAAGATTTAATTTAATGCACATCATTCAGGATTCAAAAGAGTATCCTCATGGGAACACCAACATTATGTGTGTCTTAAGGAACACAGTTGTAACTTTACAGGACCAGGTTTGAGCCAAAACTAGGATCCGGGTTTGTGGGTTTCCTTTGGGCTTTCTGGTTAGCATTTGGTAGATTAGCTACATTCTATTACCCCCCAAGCATCAATAATAAGGAGTGTGAGGATGATCCAGTGTCCCATTCAGGGTGTATTTCCACTTTACAACCAGCAATTCATTATAACCTACGTTCCTTTTGTAGACAGATTTGTGGGTTTCATCTGGGTTCTCTGGTTTTCTCCCAACAACTTGTATGTTTAGTAGATTGGCTATATTACTTTACCCTCAAGTATGAGAGATTGTGTATCCACCCATCCATTTTCTTACGCTTATCTGAGGTCGGGTTGGGGAGGTAACAGGTCTAGGAGGAAAACCCAGTTATCCCTTTCCCCAGTTACACTATCTAGCTCCTCCTGGGGGATCCTGAGGTGTTTCCAGTCCAGACATGCTCGGAACACCTCTAAAGGGAGGTAACCAGGAGGCATTCTAATCAGATGCCCAAACCACCTCAACTGACTCCTTTTGATACGGAGGAGCAGCGGCAACTTCCCCCTGGGTGTCTGAGCTCCTCACCCTATCTCGGGTGATTACATGAGTGTAGTGTAACCCATGTTCCTGGAAAAGATGAGGAATTTTAAGGAATTTCAGTTGGTTAGGACTCATAATACTCTCAAGCAGGGCATGGTGGCATAGTGGTTAGCACACTCAACTCACAGTAAGATCCTGGGTTTGAACCTGCAGTTGAGTGTGTGGAGTTTGCATGTTTGCTCCACGTATGTATAGGTTTTCTCACGCAGTCCAGACATGTACATTAGGGTAATTGGCGAATTCAAATTGTCTCTAGGTAAGATGGTGTAACAATGGTGTCCCTTGACCTATACAGCCTATAGTCTTTTTGGTAGAAACAGATGCCTATGGTCCTAGTTAAGACTACAGCTAAAGAACAAATGAATACTCAAGATTTTATGGTCAACATCCCAGAAATTATAGCACGGATCTACAAAAATGTACAAGCAAGAATCAATCTTAGGTTTCACTTGCAAAACAGTGCTCAGTTAGTTCAAATCCCAGCTCCTATTTGAGCCTGGAGCAAAACGCCTTACTCAGACAACCCCAGCTGCTTGGATTGCTTTCTATCTCTTCTCGAATTCACTTTGAATAAAAGTATCTGATGAACAGAAATGTAAATTATACTAAAGTACTAAGCATCCCAAGGGAAGGTCAATCATGCACTTCAAACACGCCATGAAATGACTTAACCGCAGACGTCATTTAGAACTGCTCTACTGCAAACCTGAAACCGCCACGGCGAACACACATGCTGGGAATCCACTATGCTTCTTCTGACTCGGTACTGAGAGTTTGATGGTATTCTTATCTGCACACCAATTTCTTTGACTTGTCTCATAGGGAAATACTTAAATGCTTTATGTAGAAGAATGTGCCTACAACAGAAAGGCAACACCTCCATGAAAGCTTGATCTGTTATCCATCCTCAGATGAAGATTTTCTCTGTTAGTGTAATACTCAGTAATTAATAAACAGTTTGGGTGCTTTCTATTATAGAGAAATAATCAATGTAGGTGTGGTGTGATGGAGCGGAATTACTCTTACCACCCTGACGTTGATTATTTTTCTGTAACAGCAAGTGTCTATTAGTCAACAGTTACATTTTTCCATTGATTAATGAATGGCACTTGGTACTTTTTCTAATATCTTATAGTTACATTTTATTTCATTATCACTTATATTATAGCAGCTTTAAATATTTGTTCCCTCACTTACTCACTCATTTGCTGAACCGATTTATCCTACTAGGGTCACATGGAGGATGGTCTCTATCTCACCCGACGCTGGGCAAAGGCGGTATACACCCTGAACAGCTCACCAGACCATCGCAGGGCAACACACACCACCATTCACACTCACACCTAGGGGCAATTTGGAACAGCTAGTTTCACACAGAAACACTCAAGCCTGAGAATCGAACCCAGGACCTACTTTCTGTGAGTAACCACTACACCACTGTGCCCCCTCGTTTCCCTCTCGATTAGACTTTCCCATGATGGAAAATGTGCTAACTGTTTCAAAGTACTGACACTGGAGACTCGTTCCATAAATGTTCAAACACTGTGGTGATTTCCATCTTTTTTATTCCAGTGTTTTACTAAAGACAAGACTATTAAAATCAGTCCAGTATTTCAAATAAAAACAATCCCTTATTTTCTCCCTATTTGGTTGTCGCCAATTGTTGTACTCCACTGTTGTATTCATTTATTTATTTGCCCCTTCCAATCCTACCAGGGTGGAAGTTAGGCTGGTGTCTATCTTGGCCAACTTTGTGTAAAGTTGCACCCTGAAGAGCTTACCAGTTCATCACAGAACCATTCACACTCACAGCTAGGGGCTGTCTGGGTACTCTGGTTTCCTCCCACAATCCAATGGCATGCACATTAAGCTCATTGGTTGCCTTAATGTTGGCCCTGGGATGGTCTGGTGAGCTGTTCAGGATGTACACCGACTTCGCCCAGTGTTGGCTGATATAGGCACAACCTCCCTGCAACACTAGTAGAAGGACTAAGCAGTTCAGCAAATGATTGAGTGAGAATAGTTGGAGTATTTCATAGCCCTTAATTATTAAACATGAGCATCTGAAACCTTTGTTCCATTTAATGATGAATCAAAATCATAAACTAACAAACAACACCTAAACTTAGCAGTTTTGGAAATAACCTCCTTTATAAAAAGAATTAACACCTCACCTATCATATCTGAGAATACAAAAGGGATTCGGTATAAATTAAAAGCCTGATCTTGGAATCCAAGCTGGTTAGTACTTGGATGGGAGACCACCTGGGAATACCAGGTATACCTCTTGCTGTGGAGGGTAAAGGAAAAGAGCTGGCAACCCCGACGCTGTCAAATATGTGCAAAGTAAATCTATGAGAATAGAGTCACTAAGGGTCAGATTTGACTGAAGGCACTAACACAACACAACATAAAAATAAAACACTGTTAATAATATTCAGTGTGATATAACAGCACCTTTGTCTATGCACTTGTGTAGTGTGAATAGTTTTGTGCAATGATAAGTCTGCTGTGAAAAAGATTTGCTCTCACAGTATAAAGTAAAACTCCTGAGATTTAAATCGACAGAACGCTGAACTGAAATAATTGTAAACATACAATCCACTGATGCTGACATTTTCCTAACAAAACAAAAGGTTATTTTTTTCCCTTGTCAAATATCATTAGGCTTCATCTGAAATATGAACACTACGACTACACGGTGACATTTACAAAAAAAAAATAATAATAAAAATAGAAGAAATGACAATACCAAACATACATTTGAAAACATGGCATATTTGCTGATGTCAGGCAGTCACTTTGAAGTGCTTTTTTTATTGCAGGAACCTTTTCATGCAGGTTGTAGTGAAAGGAAGTGTGTGTGTTCATGTGCGCGTGTGTGTGTGTGTATTTTTGTGTGTGTGCAAGTGAGGTTGTGTATAGGTGGGCTTGGATGCTGGCCGGTCCTTGGGGACGATGCTTGCCCGAGGGCCACCCACAAATATCCATGTAAATTGAAGTTTAAGAGAAATCGATAGTGGTGACAAGTCGCCAATGCCACTATCAGGGGACAAAATGGTGCAGCGAGGTGAACCATTCGCGCCCAGATACTGCCACAGGGTGTGTGTTTGTGTGTTTGTGTGTTTGTGTGTGTGTGTGTGTGTGTGTGTGTGTGTGTGTGTTTGTTCGTGTGCATGAATGGCAATTGTCCAAATGTGTACTGTGGTGTGAGTTCAACTGAATAGAATAAAAAGACAGAATTAGATAAATTAAATGCAGGAGGAAGAAGAAGTCAACAACAACAAGAACAAAAGTCTAATAAGAAAAAGGCCTAAATTAAGAAGGTGCAGATGTAGAAAGGATGAAAAACGTGAAGTGAAAAGGAAGAAGCTGATTTTTAGTCCCAGAGGATTCAGTACTGATTCTGAATCAGGTCTGAGGGGATTAGAAGGCGTTTGTTCGTTAATTCTCTCAAAATGTCAGTGATGTGAAGACAGACTGTATAAAATACTCATCTAACAGCCTACCAAACATAGTGCCGTGATGGTTAGTGTTATACATTCACTGTATCATTTTCCTGTTTAGTAGCCAATCCATACTAACTCTGGGTGAAGGGTGGGGTTAGCCCGGAATAGTTTGCTAGTTCACTGTAGAGTTAACACAGAACAACATTCACTCATAGGGGCGATCCAGAATAGCCAATTTGCTTAACGTGCATAGACTGTGGGAGGAAACCAACACAAGCACAGAGAGAGCATGCACCCTCCACCAGAAATGCAAACCCAGGACCTTCCTGCTGTGAGGTGAGAATGCTAACTGCTACACCACTGTTTCCCCCCATCGGTTGTTATAAGGTTATAAACTTTGATTTTATTGGGTTATGGGGTGTAAAATCTCACCAATTTAAGCCATGGCAGCCAGTATGGTCTGAAATCTGAGGAACTCAAAATGTTTGAAAAGTTCATGCATTCATTCATTCATTTTCTTAATTCTAATTAGGGTTAAGGAGGCTGTTGTCCATCTAAGCCGACTCTGGGCTAAGACAGAGTACACCTGGACAGCTTGCCAGGCCCTCAAAGGGCAGAAACATGCTGACAGCAACCCAATGGTCTACTCTTTTCGAAAGACAGCAATGGTCCTTTTACATGTCCCTCACCACAGACAGTGAGAGACATGGCTGGTCTTTGATAACCCAGTTAGCTCCACTGCTGCTGCTTGAACAGTTATAACAGATAATGTGTAATGGGTTACAGGTGAAGTTAAAGTTAGAATCTTTTCCTGTGACTGCATTCATACATTCATCTTAAATAACCACTTTATCCTAAGAGTTGGTGTGGTCCCAGAGACTATCCCTGGAACGCTAGGGATGAATGCATGTGGCCAGAGTACACCCTAAATGAGATGCCCACCACAGTTTGGAAGTTTTGGACAGCACGTTTTGGAAAGCAAATTAAAGACCCACAAAGGAAAGCATGCATTCTTTTATTCATTCATTCATTTATTTTCTAAGCCACCTACTCCTAATTAGGGTCGTGGGGAGGCTGGCCTCCATCTCAGCTGACTCTGGGCGGTGGCGGGGTACACCCTGGACAGCTCGCCAGACCACTGCAGCAAAGAAAAGCAATGAACAGAAAATAAAATCTTCTCATATTTTTACTTACTTTTTTTGAGAAAAGCAGATGAGTCCACTAGCCTTGGTGTTAAGGACCAATATTATGGACTAATATTTACAATAATAAATAAAGGCAAATGAAAAAAGTTAAATATAATTAAATTATTATTTGCACTCATGAAGCTATCAGTACAGTTTTTATGCATCATGTTTTAAAGATGACATCGTCCAGACTGTGGCCGGTATCGTCTTTTCACGCTTAGAGGTTCTATAGGCGCCCACGGCTCGACGGTTCCTGTCAGGTGGAACAGCGGTGATCTCCTGTTAGAAAGCAACCTTAAGGTCTTTAAGAGTTTGGGGTTGATGAGTATACACTTGCAATTTAAGGTAGCCCTTAAGAAAAAAATCACAAGGGGCGAAGTCAGGGGAACGGGCTGACCAACCAACATCGCCACACGACGAGATCACCTGATCTGGAAACATTTCTGAGCTGTGTGTGTCAAAGCTCCATTATATTGAAACCACTTATCAAGTTCTTCAACATCAAGGTGTTCATACGGGGTTGGGATACCAACAGACCTCAGCACCGCCTCTCCTACATCACTAAGTTTCATGTGTTTAAATAATGATGAATAAAAACTTTATTGAATGAAGTTTATTGAGTGCAATTGATTATCTATAACCTTTTATTATTATTATTATTATTATTATTATTATTATTTACCTTTGAATTGGGGAAGTTTTTTGTGTCACCCTATACTATTCGTTCAACAACAACAGCAATAATAATAATAGGGGCGGTGGTAGCCTGGTGGTAGGGTGCTGGATTACTGATCCCAAGATCGAGGGGGTTCAGGTCCCACTATCATTGGGTTGTTACTGCTGTCTCCCAATTGCAGCTAACTGGGTCATCAAAGGCCAGCCATGTCTCTCACTGTCTGTGGTAAGAGGCATATAAAAGGTCCATTGCTGACTTTCGAGAAGAGTAGGCTGCATTGCTGTCAGTGAGTTTCTGCCCTGCGATGGCCTGGTGAGCTGTCCAGGGTGTATTCTGCCCTTGCCCAGAGTTGGCTGAGATCCCTGCGACCCTAATTAGGATTAAATAGTTCAGAAAATGGATGGATGGAGAAAATGAATGAATGAATGATAATAATAGGCTAATTGATGTCTCTTTTACTGCATCATATAGAGCATAAAAAAGTTTCATTCGCCAAACTGGTGTAGGCACTCACTCATTACCCGCTCATTCTCCGTGACTCCTCCCCAACCCTACAATAGGTGATGAACCCTGCACCTACTGTGATAGTAACAAACTAGTCCATCTACTCTAAAACTTTGACTAAATTGTACCTGAGATATAATTTTAAATAACTTGTTTTGACTATACAAGTGAGAGCATCTTGTTGTGAAAATGTCTAGTGAACGAGAATGCGTTTCTGTTCAGAATGGTTTTATTCAAAAGAAGATAGAATAATATCAGAAAATTAGGGTGGGGGTTAATGTAATTTTAGAAGTGAAGTAAAGAAAATGGACAATCAAATAAATTAGCCAGCGTGCTTGAAAAATATGCTTCGACGTCATTAAAAGGGTGGTATAACTTAATGAGTGTTGCGAATTATACATAAAAGCGGTGAGTAAATACAATTTTGATTAGTACTACAGGGCGATCTGATTGGCCGATTATCCAGGGATTAAAAGCCATTATACTGAATACATAATTCTTGAATCAACATGACAGACACTCATGCTTTTTCACGATCATTAGGAACCGGTGGCATCATCATTGTCACATTTCACTCACTCACTCACTCACTCTTACTCATTTGCCAACCTGCTTAATCCTACTTGGGTCACAAGGAGGCTGGAGCCTATCTCAGCCAATACCTGGCGAATGCAGACAGCACCCTGAACACCCGGAACATCTTGTGCTGGTTCACTGTAAGGTCAACACACACTATACACTGGCCTCACCTAAACCATATAAATCTTGTTTAGGTTGCTTTGTATAAAGACACCATTTTTTAATGCACTGAAGCTCTGCTCATGGAGCATGGAGCTCACCTGACCTGCCTCTGTCCCACCTAAAATATATACAAATAAAATAGAAAAATCTTGATTTTGCCTGCTTTCTGTGTTCCCATGTACTGTATACTAAAACATTTATTTGCCCCAGGTTTCTGGATGTCACTAAACGTAATATTCAGCAACATCCACCTCACCTAATTGATTGTGGAAGGACACTGGAGTACCTGGAGAAAACCCAAGAAAACACAGGGAGAACATGCAAACTCCACACAGAAACACCCTTGGCGACCTCAAGACTTGAACAGAGGACAGTGAAGCAGACAGGCCATCCACTACACTTCTGTGCTGGCCCCCCTGTCTGTGTTTGTTGGATCCAGTGATGGTGGCCTATGTGTGTCTGTTACTCTGGGAATAGGAGGTGTGGCCTCTAAAGGTGATGTGACCTCTGTTCCTGTTATTACTAAGAGAAAGGGTTTTGCCTCTGTGTCTGTCCCTCCAGGTGAAATAGAAATGGCCTATGTACCTGTTTATCGCAGTGAAGGAACTGTGGCCATGTCTCTGAGTGTCTGTTTCAGTTTGAAGTAGATGTGGTCTGTGTATTTGTCAATCCAAGGATGAAGTCATGGCCTGTATGTTTGTCAGTATCATTAAAGGTGTTATTGCCTCTGTACATGTCATTATGCCTGAAAGAGGCATGGACTATGTGTCTATCAGTTCCAGTGAAGGAGTTGTAGCTTATGGATATGTCTGAAAGAGGTGTGACTTGTGTGTGTCTGTCACTTTCGAGTAAAGGAGGCGTGGCCTCTGTGTGTGTTAGTTCCAGTGAAGGAGGCGCGGCCTGTTTGTCTGTCAGTTCCAATGGACGAGGTGTTTCCACTCTACCTGTCAGTTCCAATGAAGAAGGTGTGGCCTGTGTGGTTGTCAGTTCCAATTAAGGGGGTGTGGCCTGTAAGTGTTGTTCGGGTGTTCAGGCAGTATGAAGGAGATGAGGTCTGCCAATCCTTTTAGGTACTGCAATATTAGTTGATTAAACCTTACAATTCCTAATCACATCGTATTACTTTAAATCAATGGAATATTTTATTTGAATGATCTGTTTAATGCTAAATTATCTGCTGCATGCACATATCAATATCTACATTATCTCATCCTTGGAAAGACACTTCAGAAAACAGCCTGATAACACAAAGTTAATTTTTATAATAGACATATAGACATATCCAGTGCAATCAAATATTGAGATAATGTCAAGGGGTGAGTGTGTGGCGCAAAATTCAGAGTGTTAGGTCATTATTTCGGGTTAAAAAAGGTAAATATCAAACCATTTTAATTAAAAATCTATACTAAATATCAAGCAATACCCTACTGGAGTAAGTATTATAATAATTATTAGAAATGTAATGTCATAACATTCATTCATTTTCTTAAGCACTTAATCCTAATTAGGGTCACAAGGAGGCTGGTGCCCAGTGTCATTAAATAAGACCTTATATTCATTAATAAAGGTTTAAAAATGTATGTTTCCTTTTTGCTGGCAGGAGATATATATATATATATATATATATATATATATATATATATTGGCAGCATGGTGGCATAGTGGTTAGCATGTCTGCCTCACAGCAAGAAGGTCCCGTAGGTTTCCTCTGGGTACTCCGGTTTCCTCCCACAATCAAAAGACATGCATATTAGGCTAATTGCTGTTTCCTTTTTGCCTGTGAGTCTGAATGTTTGTGTGTATGTTGGCCCTGTGATGGTCTGGCTAGCTGTTCAGGGTTTGCAATGCCTTGGCCCAGTGTCGGCTGAAATATGTTCCAGCCACACAGCAATTTTAATGGGATTAAGTGGTACAGCAAACGAGTGAGTGTATACGTTTTCAGAACATTGTGTAAACCTAGTATAAGTTACCAAACTGGTACCATGTCACTAATTACACCAAGAGCTAACTGGTATAATGCTCTCCTGTTGGCTTTTTACATTTTTTTACATTTAAAAATGTTTTATTTAAAGAAGAACGTCAAGAAACTGTTGGCAGAATGTTTCCAATAAATGTCCTCCTCTGGCCATGCATTAAAACATGTCTTTTTTTCTTTTTTTCCCTGTTTATAGAACAGGTTGATGATTGATGTTGTATACTCGTAATGTTATTGCCACCGACTGTAATGCACAGAGAAAGCCGCAGATGTTGTCCATGATCTTGAAGTGTGCCATTACAGACGACACATCGTTTCTGAGGATATTTCTGAGTTATGAGTTATGTCACAACATCTGGAAGACAAGCTTTCTGTGAGTGCACTCACTATGTAAGATAAAGAGGGTTGAAATTTAGGGAATGTATCCGATCTGAGCCTTACAGCTAGAAATCATTCCAGCACACCTTTTTAGGTTTCATTCTTTATCATCATCCAACAGTTGTTTCTTGCTGTTTTTCGGGCAGCTACTCAGAACACATTTACTTCATCGCCGTGGGGTAGCCCTTCATCATTTCCTTATTCGGGAGTTCTATTCTGTCTCAGCTCGCGCTTTGTCTTGGCCGACTCTGCTGTCATTACTACTCCCTGTTGCACGCTCGCCGACTTCTTCGGAAAATCATAGCGGTGTATTTAACTCTTCGCTTGGATGGCTCCTGAATTGCTAAATGTCATCGCACATGGATTTGAATAGTTTTATAGCTTTTTATTATGATGTTATTACCAAAAACATACACATCTCAAAGAAATACACTCCAATTGCAACAGTTGATAACATCATGCTGCCTTATGAATTATAAAAGATATCATAACCTTTGAGCTACACACTTTTACTATGCTGTAAATGTGATGCATCATTTTGTCTCGCCTGCTACTCGAAATGCAGCACCGTGAATATGGTCTTGTTTTTGATGACAGATCTATTATGTTTAATGATATGATCATTTCGCTTTCTTCCGAGTGGGCCTGGAGGACCATTTATTTAGCATAGTGCCCCAGAGGAATGAAATTCATTTTGTGTGTGTGTGTGTGTGTGTGTGTGTGTGTGTGTGTGTGTGTGTGTGTGTGAGAGAGAGAGAGGGGGGGGGGGGGG
>JAOUQZ010000044.1:7793494-7813384 GCA_028564935.1 Neosilurus hyrtlii
TTTTTCCCACATACAATATATTTAGCTCTACTTCGACATATCGAGCACTGTTCTACGGAAAATCGACTCAGGATTTTAGAGATGAACACATAGCTCACAAGACATTAGCCAAGCGGGCTATTAACCATATATGGTCAGAGAGTGTGGAATTCCTGCTTTATTCTCTCCACTCGATTGTTACAAGCATAGCATTTTTATGGGTTTATTTTGAATTCTTGAATTTAAAAAAATATATTTAGGTGCCTATTATCAAACACTTTACAGAAGGTCCTTTGAGCATGGAGATCTAGCTATACTTCAGCTTGCAGCAGAGCATAAACCACATAACCAAAAATATGTGGACACCTGACTTCCAAACCCACATAGCTCTTGCCGTAATTGAAAATTGTGTCTAAACACAAGTGAACAGTAAACTACCCTGGAAACCATATCCCTAATTAAATCTAATAGAGGTACAAATATGTCCATCATAATTTATAAGATCAACTCATACTGTTACAAGATGGCATACCTCAGCATCCTACATACTGATCTGGTCAACTATATGTCAGGACATACCAAAAGTGCTGTTGTTATCCTTCTCTGTTGCCTGGCATGATACAATCATCAGAAAACTCTCTGGTGCGAGTGCACTTTTAACCATGTGGCTTAGTGTGGCTTCTATATAGTAAGGACTAATACACCCTGCCACTTGTTGACATGCTTGGTGCATCTATGTACTTAGTGGGTTCACTTAAGTTTGATTCTCATGTCTGCACTGAAAATTCAAGATTGGGTTTGCAGAATCGATCTTGTCTATATTACCACGGGAACAGGTCTTATCAGAATTGGCCTTGAACTGATTTTGATCCTGATGTGGGCAGCATCCACTGAAGATGATCAGAAATGGACAGGGAATTTAAAGACTGAACTAAGTGACATCAAGCAGAGCATGACCCATATTTTTGCCTTCAAGCTACAGCAACACGAAAGATTTGCTAAAGGTTTAACAGCCATATTTTCCACAGTATTTTAATTAGTCATACAGTGTTTCACAGAAGTTTCATGGACACATCACAATCCTCTTTTTTCCTTTCTGTTTCTGCTCAGGGGAAATTAGCAAATGCAAACATGTTCCTCACCAGACTTCACAGTCCTCGATGTGCCACTATGTAGCAGAAACTACTTGAATTTCAGAATCAGATTAATTGCCTTTTTTAAACACTCCTACAGTAATCCTTGAGTTTGCTGGTAAGAATACAGCAGCAGTGCATGGGGATTTCGACTCAACTGGAAGGCGTGTGGAGATGCTAACCTACATCAGCGATATGCTACATGACACTTTCCAAATCACAGGTTGAAACTGAGGTGATGTACATGCGGGATTTTAAAACATGCAGGGATCTTACATAATAATAGCTTGAATAAGCTGGTTTAAATTGTAAACAGTTTATATAATAGAAATTCCAAATTAGTGTCACACTTCCGGCTCATAAAATGGTGTTGCTTTGACATAATTTGCATATTTCTGTACTGAATATGGGTGTGTCGATGTACATGCTATACTTGAAATGTTTACTCCCCTAATCTCGGCGGTATGGTGGTGTAGAGGTTAGGACGTCCGCCTCACAGCAAGAAGGCCTGGGTTCGATTCCCGGGCTCAGGTGTTTCTGTGTGGAGTTTGCATGTTCTCCCTGTGCCTGAGTGGGTTTCCTCTGGGTACTCCGGTTTCCTCCCACAGTTCAAAAACATGCACAGTCACAGCTGTTCCAAATCACTTCTAGGTGTGAGTGTGAGTGGCTGTGGGTGCGCTTGCCCTGCAATGGCCTGGCATGCTGTCCAGGGTGTACCCCGCCCACTCTCCCAGAGTCGGCTGAGATGGGCGCCAGCGACCCGAATTAGGATTAAGCAGCTTGAAAATGAATGAATGAAAATAGATAACTCCCCTAATGTAATGTATAATCGTAAACGAGTTTCTGGGTGTTAGACACCTTTTAAAATATGCTACAGTATTAACACAGGCTTACCTACCTTTTTAAAAATTGAACATACAAAAAGAGAATCAGACAAACCCTTATTTTACATTGTACTGCACAGATCTTGTTGAAACAGGTCAGTCTTGTGTGGAATAAAGAAATCAGGCCAAGACTGGACTCTTTAATTTATCACTGAAATATCAGACCTGTCCAAATGTAGGCGAATGTGTTTCAGATACAAAGTCACACTAATGAAACTATATGAACACTACGCTGTACAGCATTATACATTTGTGTATATGTGTATTGGGAGATGTGTGACTCTTTTATTTTGTACAAGTAATACAAGACCTAATAGAAAAAAGGAGGAAAAAGAAAAAGCAAGTAAGTATTTAGTGGCAGTGCAGTGAGGAATGGTACAATAAAAATTAGAGTTACTGCTATTATTATAACGTTAATTATTTTCCTAATCCAGCAAGTCCTGATGTGTTTAGTCTTTATACTACAGCATTTTCATTTATTCATTTATTATCTATACTAACAATCATTTTAAGGGTCATGGAAATGCTGCAGCCAATCCCAATTGATTTTTGGTGAAACGCGGGGTACATTCGCCAGTCCATTGCAGGGCCAACACAGGCAAACATTCACATTCACACCTAGAGGTGATCCATTTGCTCACTCACTCATTTGCCGAACCACTTAATCCTACTATGGTAGGATTAAGGCTGGAGCCTATCTCAGCTGACTTCAGGAGAAGGTGGGTGTATCAGTATCAGAATCCATTATTGATCCCAGAGGAAACTGAGTAAAATTAACTAGCAGGGGATGGTTTCAATCCCTCAACCTTTAATTTATGGGCCCAGCATACTTCCGCTGTGCCGCTCTGCTTGCTGGTCAACCCAGATTGGACCCAAACCCGCAATCCCTGGTTTAGGGGGCCAGCAGTTTATCCATTAGGCCACTGGGGCTCACAGATGCACCCTGAACAACAGCTTACCATTACAGGCCAACACACACAACCATTCACACTCCCACTTAAACCTAAGTGGGATCCAGAATAGCCAATTTGCCTAATTAGCATTTCTTTGGACTGTTGGAAACCAGAGCAGCCGGAAAAAAAACCCACCATGTACAGGGAGAACATAAAAACACCACACAGAAACGTCCTTTATGAGCACGAGCCATGCTTATTGAGACTATCTATCATATCTTCTGACAAATCCAAATAAATCCTACACGGTACACATTTAATATTGTCAAATTTCCTCAAAACAATTATTTTACAGCAATTGACCCATCAGAATCAAATACTCAAATGAGCCAATGCATTAATGAAAATGAAGCAGTACCTTCTGTCCAATCAATATTTATAATTCAACAGCGCTGTGGTGTGAGATGCGGATCTTTACAGGAGGATTTCAATTCTTATGTTTTTTTATAAGGACAGCAAACCTGACTTTAGGGTCATGATGACCACACATAATGTGTTATAATGTAAGGTCAAACAATGACCTGAATTTGGATATGAACAATTATGACATGGCTGACTTTGGAACAGTGGAGAAAATACACCTGAAACCTGGAGTTATAAAGAAGAACTAAATAAAAAGCCACCCCACCTCTCCCCGAATTTTCTGAATACAAGGAATTTCACTGCAGCAGACCAAATCACAATCAAATGCTGAATGGTCATAATGACTGCATTTGAACCCCTTCTGCTGCCCCAGATGAGGCTAATGATTGCTATTCTACTGCACAAACCAGGACGCCAAGCACTGGGTGTGTGGGAGTCTATTTAGATCTATACTGCTTTGCTTGAAAAAAGAAGCAAGTGGGGAGGAGGGGGTGGTGGGGATAATGTTGGAGGAGTGCAACTAAACGCCACACCATAAGCCTCGTTTCCCTGTCACTGATTACAAGACCTCATTGATTGCAACGGCGTTGACTGTAATCCAATCGGAAGGCAGGTTTCAGAAAAAAAAAGAAAGTGAGAGCAGAGAGAAATGCTCAGTGGGGTATTGATGAGGTCTCGGCCTATGCATTCTTGTAAAACGAATAGAAAGCTGTTTCTGACTGCCTGACAGCCTGACCCATGAGGATTTGCTCTTCTACAGGTATCTTATACAGTGCATTGCAGCCAGATCGATTAAGCTTTAATAAATGACATGCTGAACAGTTTAATCAAGCGAGGACCTTGTTACTCGTCAATAAATGCATAACATTTATATACCTCTAATACCACAGCAGTATTGAATTCTTCAGTCTGATTGGTCAGAAGGTATTAGTCTTTCTATAACAGTGTCCCTGATAGTAGGGTTGTTTGTAATCCAAATTAAAAGCTGTATATTACTGCACTCTTTCCTTTCCATAGTAACAGCTCAGAGACGGGGATTATGTGGCAGAAGCACCATGTAATTCAAGACCAGTAATAAAGTCAAGCTTTCAGGGAGAGGACTTTTTAACATTTACATTTACGGCATATGTCTGGCACCCTAATCCAGAGCGACTTACATTTATCATTTTTATACAACTGAGCAAATAAGAGTTAAGGACCTTGCTCAAGGGCCCAACAGTGGCAGCTTTGGTAATACTGGGGTTAAAGCCCTGACCTTCAGATCACCAATCCAGAGCCTTAACCAGTGAGCCACGACTCCCCTTTTAACATTGAACATTTATAGAAGGAGTCTCCAGTGCTAGAGCCTTGTCATGTTCATTAAGTTTTTGAACACAGGAAAGTATTAAATATTATTATTATTATTATTATTATTATTATTGTTTCATTACCATCAAGGGAAAATAAAAAGGCCAGATGGCTGGTGAGAGAAAGATGCTTCATGTCTGCTATAACCAAAGTGATGACTAACTAGAAATAAGAAATGCAAAAAGTTCTATAATGTTAAATATAACTACAGTCAGAGGAATATAAAAGGGATAAAACTCTTGGAGGCACGCTGTTACAGAAAAATAATAACTTTGGGCTAAAAACAGGAATTCTAGTAACTTGAAGTCAGGCCAGATTTCACCATCCTTTCACTGATTACTTTCATCTATCAGCACATCCCCAAATTTTTACAGATTACTTATTAATAGGAAATTTTTAATTTAAATACGACACTACATTTGCACTATCCAACAGTAAGCAAGCAATAATATTCTTATTGATATTCTCATATTATTATGGTTTGTAACATTTAAATGTCGGCACATTGATCTGTTTGAAAGTGAAAAAAATAAAAAATAAAAAATCGCTGATATTGACATTATTGAGAAAACTATGCATTATCATTAATGCACTTTAGACATCTCAGGAAAGGTACTATTAAAGATGTTTAGTATTACAATGAATTCACATACAAAGAAATGTCAGTACATTGCATTCTCTGTACGTTTTCCATTTTCCTGATGTCTAATTACAAAAATTAGTATTAGAATTGATTTAATCTTCATGCTGGCAGTGTATCCTTGGCAACGAAAAATTGAACATATGGATCTGAAGAAAGTTTCTAAGCAAATGATCCTCCATTTAATCCCTTGTCAGTAGGTCCAGTCTTACATGCATCACTTTCATAAATACTGTACTGAATAATTCATGACAGTTACATAATAATATGATTTATGATGAATCATTAAAAGCAGGTTTAAATAAAGCCAGAGAATAATTTTTTGGCCGTTATGGTGACATAGAGGTTAGCAGATCCACCTCTCCGCAAGAAGGTCTCTGGGGTTTCTGTGTGGAGTTTGCATGTTTTTCCTGTGCTTGAGTGAGTTTCTTCTGGGTATTCCGGTTTCCTCCCAAAGTCCAAAGGCATGCACATTTGGTAAATCAGCTGTTTCAAATTGCTCCTAGGTGTAACTGTGAGTGTGAATGGTAGTGGGTGTGTTGGCCCCTCTAATGGTCTGGCAAGTTATTAATCGGGTACCCCGCCTTCGCCATGTGTCGGCTGAGAGAGGCTCCATGTAAGATTAAACGGTTTGGCAAAAGAGTAAGATGAGTAAGTGATTTTATTATGATATGCGTAGCCATGTTTTCTTGGCATATATTACTAAAACCAGGCCACTACAATAGCAAAACTCTACAAATACAATGCATTTAAGATGTACTATATAATCTACATGTAGAACAGATTAAACTTTTTGCTAGGGTTCTTAAAGTTTATGGTAGTACGTATAATGTAATTTCAGTTTACCACCTCCAGTTATTTGTTGTGCACCCATTAGAGTTATAACACTCCTGAGTTTCAGGGAGAAGAGGATGAGAGGGAAATCATATTTCTTCATATGAACAGCAGATGGTGGTAGTAAACATTTAGAAATGTTTTTGAGGAGTGTGTATCTGTGCCATGCAAAAGGCCATCTCCCTAGCAGACCCCTAGAGCATCAGAGAGCTAATTTTTTCAGATATTTTAATGCTCAGGCATTAAACAATTATAAACCTTATATTAGATCACTGTCCAGAAAGCTGAAAATGTGTTCCTGTTTGATACAAATGCCATAAAAAACTGCTTTTGCATATATTTTAGCATATAAATGTAATCACACAAACTAACAAAATGTCAATGTTTTTTTTGGTAACCTAGTTTTATCATACAAACCTAGGCCAAATCTTTGCTCATATTCCATCACTGAGATGTTAAGTCAGCTGGATCTAATAAAGTTCAGATAAATATTAGACAAATGCAAAAATAAATAAACAACTCAGTTGTACAGGTCGAGCTTTCTTTCAGGGAATGTGTGGCAGGTAGATGCAGATACACTTGGGATGTTTATTAAAGCCATACTGCCAAACGGGTCAGAAATGTGAGGAATCCTCAAAGTCAAAATCAGGCAAACTATTGGTAACTTTGGTAATTATTGGTTTGAAAGTGCATTCATCTACAATTATAAAGAGATTGGATAAGCTTATCTGCATAGGAGGCAAGCCAGGAAAAAACCCTTTGCTGTCAGAAAAGAATGTTAGACAAAGACTACAATACATACAGACAAGCACCTGGCCTTTTGGAATAATGTTCTCTAGACAGATGAATCAAAAATAAAGTTTAGCCACAGTCACAGTATACACATTAAGAGAATAAAAAAAATCTTCTGAGGGGAAGTGGTGACTTAGTAGTTATGGCTTACTAGTTATGGCCAGTGACGGTTAGTGATCCGGAGGTCAGCGGTTCTGTCACCACTGTTGGGCATTTGAGCAAATCTCAAACATTGCCCAACATTGCAAATGCAGTCGCTCTGGATAAGAGTGTCTGCCAAATGTTGTAAATGTAATGTAACAGTAAGAAACACATACCAATTGTGAAGCAATGTGGTGAAAATGTTATGACTTGGGGTTGCTTGGCTGCCTCAGGGACTAGGCAGTTTGTCTATGAATTCTGCTGCAGAATTCATAGGTACATATAGAATATAGAATGCTTGAAGATGAAGTTGAAGTTGAGCCTAAGGTGGACATTTCGAAAGGATAATAATCTTAAGCACACTAGCAAACCCATCAAAACCCATCAAAAGGTGTCTCACTCAGTGGACACTATGTATGATGGGCGTTTTCTACTAAATCCAATCTGTGTGCCTGCAAACTGAGGCCGTTTTTTCCAATTAGCGTGAAAGACAAGTGGCTTTCTTATGACCACACAGCAGTTTAGTCTTCATCCTGTAAGTTCTCTTCACATTATTTGTGTGGAAATGCTCTTACTTTCGATAATAAACATAGCCATGAGTTCTACTGTCATTTTTTTTAACCATGTGACTTGACAAAGGTAAGTCATGTCCAATCACAGCCAGGTGAGTTTTTTTTCTAGCAGCCACTTTATCTGCAGAGTTGACAGATCACATAATCCTTCCAGGTTTTAATAATGCGTTGGACACTTCTTAATCCAATTCCAGTGATTTCTCTAATCTCCTTTATTGATTCCTTTGCTGATGCAAGCAAATGATTTGACCTTTCTGAAGCACAATAACATTTTTCCATGCTAAGGAAATGGGAAGCTACTCACCAAATCAGTTAGGTTTAAAAACTTGTTTACGGTTTGTCTGATTAACTTCATTTCATTTACTAATATATATCTATTTCTGCATTTCAAACCTGCATCACATTCTAAAAAAGTCCGGACAGGGAAGATTTTGGGTTACTAATGAGATTAAACAATCAAATCATAATTTTATTTAAACAGATGGTGTCAAAAGGTGATTGTATTCATGATTTGACACAAAAGCAGTATCTAGGTGAGGCCTAGCCTTAGAGCAGCAGAGGATCTCCAATATATGAACAAAATGTGTAAAACATTTGTTGAAATGTGTAAAAACAATGCTCCTTAAAGAAATATGTAGTAGGATGTGAATATTTAATCCTCTATGATGTATAATATCAAATGAATCAGGAAATTTGTCGGAATTTCAGTGCATAAGGAACAAGGGCACAAGCCTAAGCTCAACAGCTACGATTTTCAGTCCCTCACATGGCACTGCATCAAGAATTATCAATATGTTTTATCTTATATTACAACATGGGCTCAGGAGTACTTTGGCAAATCTTTGTCAAGCGATACAATACAGTTAGATCCACAAATGCCAGTTAAAATGTACTATTCAAAAGGAAGCCTTATGGTAATTGTGTACAGAAGAAGTGTTTTGGATGGAGCATTACACAGTGTAAAAGTATATTGTGGTCAGTATTGTAGGCCCTTTTTTTTAACAAAACAGAGGCGCTGTGCTACCCAGACTGTTACCTGCCACAAGTTCAAAATCTAGTGTCACGGTAGGGTTGTGTACCGATGGTAAAGCTAACTTACACATCTATGGTGCAGCATGAATGCAGAAAAGTACAAGATTTCAGACAAAAATCTCTTCCAGAAACACCTATTTCAGCAAGACAATTCAAAACTACATTCTGCACAGATTACAGAGGCATGACTATGGGAGATGGGAGTGCAGGTGCTGAACCGGTCTGCCTGCAGTGCTGACCTGTCCCAATAAAGAATGTATGGAGGGGTTTAAAATAAAAAGAAAATGACAATAAGTGCTGTACAGATATTTACAAATCACTGTTTTTAACTTTAATTTTAATTTTAGCATACTATTCCAACTTTTTTCCTGATTTGGTTTGTAATTTCAGATCCTGATTGTTGCATGTCGTGCACATCATTACAAACCTTTGGTAAATTTTTATGCTATTTTATGATTTAAAAAACTTCAGAATGCTGATGTACATTGCAGTGGTTTTAAACAAAGGGTATGGGAATGTGCCACAACTTCGAATGTCTCCAACTTTCTTCTCAGCATTTAATTTACTAAAAAGACAAAACTGAGTGGGATAAAGGAACAAAAAGGAGTAAAAAAAAATAAATAAAGTCCTTCAGGTTAAGCTGTCTGGGCTGTCCCGATTCATGACCTGCAGCTTTCATCCTTTAGGAAAAGAGCATGGGAGCCTGTGGCTGTTTGAAGCCAGATCTGCTAACAGCGGCTCAACTTGGCCAAATTAAAAGCATAAGGTCCAAAGACAGAGTTCTGTTTCTCTTCCTCTGTTCTAAAACACAGACATCCTCTGAGTTGAAATGATGTCAGATAAAAATAGTATCAAAGAACTGTCAAAGAAAAGGATTGTCATGTTGATGTGATAGTGTGAGGTTCAAACTCGTGCTCCTGTGAAACAGCAGACTAATAGAAGGGCAAATGTCCCACTGAGGAAAACCGTAACCTGACCTACTGAGTTGGGAGATAAAAATCTCTCTTTTATCAACTTGTATAACATACTATAAATACATATAACATCATATGACCATAGTCATAGCCAGACGAAGTGTTGCATTGTGGGGTTTCCAATTGGCACAACACTAAACCATTTGCCCTTAATGGGATTTTCAGGAGATCCTAAGTTTGAATCCAAATGTTCCCCAGGCCTTCATGGCTGGGACATCAGAAATGTCCATTATATTCTCATTTATTCATTTTCTAAGCTGATTAATACTAATTAGTGTCACAGGAAAACTGGCGGCGATCTCAGCTGCCTCTGGGTGAAAACGAGGTACATCCTGTTCGCCAGGCCATTGCACTTACACAACCATTCACACTCACACTCATACCTAGGGGCAATTTAGAACCACAAGTCAGCCTACTGTGCATGTTTTTGGACTGTGTGAGGAAACCAGAGTACCAGGAGGAAACCCATGCATGCACTGGAAGAACATGCAAACTCCACACAGAAACTGAATTGAACCCGGGACCTTCTTGCTATGTGGTGAATGTGCTAACCACTGCGCCACCGTGCCGCCCAGATATTATATACTGCATAATGATAATAATCTTCTGAACTTGTCCCCAGGACTTCTCCTGTTCAAACATGCCTAGTATGCCCAGGAGGCATTCTAGCCATGAAGGAGCACTCAGAGCCCCTCCAGGATGTTTGAACTCTAAAGGGTGAGCCCAGCCACCGTACAGGGGAATCGGATTTCCACTGCCGACACTGACAAACTTGTTCTTTTGGTCACTACCCACAACTTGTGTCCACAGGTGAGGGATGTAGATTGACCAATAAATAGCTCTCTCTTCACCACATCTGACTGGTACAGCATCCACATCACTGAGATGCTGCACCAATCTGAATCAAAAACCCACTTATGGGAGGATCACTAACTTCTTGTCTGAAGGAGGCAGCATGTAAGGCTGGGCAGGCTAGTCTCGGACTCCCAGACCAACATCACTGGTGCCTCAAGACTCCACTGCTCTTCTCACTACCAACAGCTGCACCTCCAGGCACCAGACTGTCAAACCCTTGAAATATGTGGATGACACCACCCTCATTGGGGCTCATTTCAGGATTGATACATCTGCCTACAGAGGGAGATTGACAACTTGTCAATCTGATGCAGAGACAAAAACATGACTCTTAATGCTGTCAGTACAGTGAAGATAATTGGGGACTTCATGATGAACCCAGCACCACTCCCCAGTAGATGCTGTGGATTTCTTCTGCTTCCTGGGTACCTTCATCCCCCAAGACTTTGCGTGGAAGCTACACATCATCTCCATTATCAGAAAAGCACAGCAGAGGATGTACTCCTTGTGCCAACTAAGGATATTCAATGTGCCCAAGTCAGTGATAGTACACTTATACTCCATAATTGAGTCCATAATCACCTACTCCATCACTATCTGGTATGCTGCTGCCACTGCTAAAGACAAAGGCAGACCCCAGCATGTCATCCGCTCTGCTGAGAAGGTGATTGGCTACAGTCTGCCTTCTCTCAAATACTTGTATGCCTCTTGGACAGTAGGCAGGAAAGATTGCTGCTGACTCCTCCCACCCTGAACATAAACTTTTTAAGGCACTTCCCGCTGAAAAGAGACTACGATTCATCGGGACCAAAACCTCATTCCAGAGGAATATTTTTTTTTTTTTTCATTTGCAATTGGCCTTTCCTACAAAGTCTATAACACTGTCATACTTTTCCAATGTGCATGTTGCACATTATCATGGTCACTGTTTAGAAATTCAGTTTGCTTATTAATATTTACAGTTTGGTGATGCCCTGCGATGGTCTGGTGAGCTGTTCAGGGGTACCCTGAACTGCCTTCTCCCAGAGTCGCCTCCCTTGTGACCCTTGTGAGGTGAAATATTTTAGAAAATGACATGGCATTACAGATGCTTATTATTTTATTTTTATTTTATTGTTGTTTCAGAATTACACCAAGTTAAATTCCTTGTTTTTGTCTTTATAGAAAATTGGCATTTAACACAATTCTGATACTGAAAGAGGAAATAAGTCATCCCAGTCTGGAGTGGGCAATCCACTATTCTCCAAAACAAACTTGGAGGTGCTATTTATAATACTAGTCACTTGAGATTTGGCTGCTTAAAAGAAAAAAAAAGAGAATTTCCCACTTCTATCTATCTATCTATCTATCTATCTATCTATCTATCTATCTATCTATCTATCTATCAATCTATCTATCTATCTATCTATCTATCTATCTATCTATCTATCTATCTATCTATCTATCTATCTAACTATCTATCTATCTATCTATCTATCTATCTATCTATCTATCTAACTATCTATCTATCTATCTATCTATCTATCTAACTGCCTCAGAGAATGATGGAGTTGTAAACCTGTGATTTGCAGCCTGGGGGCGACACTGTGCAGCACTGGTTAGACCATTTGCCTCACAGCAAGACTGTCCTGGGGCATTTCTGTTTGGAGTTTGTATGTTTTCCCCATGCTTGCATACTTTGGATTCCTCCCACAGTCCAAAAACATGCACAGTAGGTTGATCGGTGTTTCCAAATTGCCCCTAGGTGTGAAAGTGAGTTTGAATGATTGTATGTGTGTTGGCCCTGCAATCGCCAGGCGAGCAGTTCAGGGTGTATCCTCCCTTTGCTCAGAGTCAGCTGAGATGGGCACTAGCCTCCCTCTGACCCAAATTAGTATTCAGCAGTTAGAAAATGAATAGATGGATGGATGGATAGACTTGCAGCTAGCACTATGAACATCATTGCTGTTATAGAAAACAAATGCTTACCTTCTGACCAATCAAGTCAGAGAACGCAACAGCTCTGTGGTATAAATGCAGCCATATAAATCATGTGTTTACACTTTAAGTATCTATAATAATCCAGATGAATGTTATGATCGGGATGTCGTGAAATACTGTGAGTAGGCTACACAAATCATGCCACACTCTACAGGAACCCAGAGCTGGTTGTATATCGCTGGTCCATTTTCCTTCTGCTAGCTTGTAAGGAAGTCCATAAATATTGTGTATGAGATGAGCCGCTCACTCAGACTTCAGGTTTTACTCTCGCTAAGCCTTCTCTCCACTCTTACACACAAGCATAAGTGCAGTCTTTTCTTAGGATTTTGCTGAACTCAATTTGTCATTATTTACTCAGTCATTTCTATGAATATTACCAAATAAGTATCAAATAAATAAATAAATAAATCCCGGTATATAAAAATATTCAACGTGTTATACAGTCGAGTACGTTTCCGAATGACATTCATTACTGTAATGCAGTGACTCATCTGAATAAATCTTTATAAGCTTTGCAAACCTGTCAGGGTAGAAGACTTTCGTCTCGGTGAAACTCTGCGCAGAACTTAACTTCAAAGTGAGTCAACTGTGTACATCAGTAACCGCATTATACAAATGGAACATCATAAGTTAAACTGAAGATTTGTAACACTTTTCATTTCTGAAATATATGCATAGAGAGAGAGAGAGAGAGAGAGAGAGAGAGAGAGAGAGAGAGCTGCAATTGTGCTTGGATATACACTTTCCTACTTGATGCAGTGGCTGTATTACTATCCTGCCAAAATGATTTATAGAATCCTCACAGAAGAATTATTATCAAAATTATGAAGCTAAAATCACATTCGTCTTTCCTGAGAGGTAAAGTTACCTTCAGAAATGCGGGACATCTGAAATGGGGACATTCTGCTGGGGGGGATACATTTTGTGGATTGTTTGAAATTTGTATTCTGATTCCATCTTATTTCAGAGACGTGTGCATACACTGCAAAAAAAATAAAATAAAATAAAATAATATTATTATATATAACGATTAAAGAATATTTTTTAATGAAAATGTTATCCATCCATTATCTATACTGCCTCTCCATCAGGGTCACAGGGAAGCTGAAGACAGTCCTCACTGACTTTGGGCAAGAATTGAGGTTCCACCCTGAAACAGGACACGAAGCTATCACAGTGCTAACATAGACACACACCCATTCACACCATTAGGCAATTTACAGTAGTCAATTTGACCTAAAAGCACAGTGGCATAGGGGTCTCCTCACATCAAGAAGGTCCTGGGTTCAAGTCCCAGGCTTGGGTGTTTCTGTGTGAAGTTTGCATACTTTCCACTTTCCTTTTGTGGGTTTCCTCTAGGTACTCCAGCTTCATCCTTAGACCAAAGGCATGTCCATTAGACTAACTGGCTGTTTCAAATTGCTTCTAGATGTTGTGTGTAAATGGTTGTGTTTGTTTTGGCCCTGTGATTGTCTGGTGAACTATTCACGGTGTACCCCACCTTCGCCATGTGATTTCCTACAGCCCTTGTAAAATAAAGAATTTCAACAAATGAGTGAGTGAGTGAGTGAGTGAAATTGACCTAATCCAAATGTCTTTGGACTGTGGAACAAAACTGGAAAATCCAGAGAAACCCACACAGGCATGGGGAGAATGTGAAAATCCCAGACAGAAATGTTCTAGTCAGCCATTAGGTTAGAACCTCAAACCTCATTCATCCAGTCATTCATTCATCTTCTTCTGCTTGATCCGGTGTCGGGTCACGGAGGCAGTACCCTAAGCAGTGAGGTCCAGACATTCCTCTCCCCAGCCACTTTCTCTAGCTCATCTGGGGGGATGCCAGGGCGTTCCCAGACCAGCCTAGAGATGTAGTCCCTCCAGCATGTTCTGGGTCGGCCCCGAGGTTTCTTCACTGTTGGACATGTCCGAAACAGCACACCAGAGAGGCATTCGGGAGGCATTATAATCAGATGCCTGAGCCACCTCAACTGGCTCCTCTCAAGGCGAAGGAGCAGTGGTTCTATCCCGAGCTCCTCCCAGATGACAGAACTTCTCACCCTATCTCTAAAGGAGATCCCTGCTACCCTGTGAAGGAAGCTCATTTTAGCCACTTATATATACACTTTACAGCAGAGGCTGCAACGATCCGCTTGTCAATCTCCTGCTCCATCCTTTCCTCACTTCGTGAAAAAGACTTTGAGATACTTAACCTACTCCACTTAGGGCAGGATCTCAGGGCAGGATTCCAGATACAGAGGGTGCAATCCATGCTTTTCCAGCTGAGAAACATGGTCTTGAACTTGGAGGTGCTGATTCTCATCCCAGTCGCTTCACACTCAGCTGCGAATTGCTCCAGCAAGAGCTGAAGGTCCCGGCTCGATGAAGCCAAAAGGACAACGTCATCTGCAAAAAGCAGAGACGAGATCCTATGGCCACCAAACCAGAACCTCTCAACACCTCGACTGCACCTAGAAATTCTATCCATAAAAATTATGAACAGAACCACTGACAAAGGGCAGCCTTGGCGGAGTCCAACCCCCACCGGAAACAAATTCATCATGTTACCAATGCGGACCAAGCTCTGGCTCCAGCAATACAGGGACCAAACGTCCCATTGCAAGAGATCCAGAGCACACCCCACAAGATAGCCCAAGGGACGTATTCAGGGCAGATCTCATCCACCCCTGGAGCCTGGCCACCCATGAGCTTTTTAACTACCTGGGGGACCTCAGCCCCAGTGATAGACAGACCCTTCTCTGAACCACCAGGCTCTTTCTCTTTCACAGAGGGCATGTTGGTGGGATTGAGGAGGTCCTTGTAGCATTTCTTCCACGTCCCGACAACATCCCCAGTCAAGGTGAGCAGCTTCCCACTTCCACTGTAAGCAGTGTTTGTGAAATACTGCTTCCCCTCCTGAGACCGGATAATGGTCCAGAACCTTTTTGAGGCCAACTGTCTTTTTCCTCCCACACCCGAGATTTTGCATTGGGCGACAGCACGTTTGGCCTGTAGGTACCCGTCCACTGCCTCTGGAGTCCCACAGTCCAAAAGGACCTGATAGGCCTTCTTCTTCAGCTTGACAGCCCCCCCTCACCGCAGGTGTCCACCACCTGGCTCAGGGGTTGCCCCCACGACAGGTACTGATGACCTTCCGGCCACAGCTCTGGGCTGCCGCCCTAATGATGGAGACATTGAACATGGCCCATTCGGACTCTATGCCACTGGCCTTCATTGGGATGTGGTTGTAGCTTTACCGGAGGTGGGAGATGAAGGCTCTTTTGACAGGAGACTTCGCCAAATGTTCCCAGGAGACCCTAACTAGACACTTGGGTCTCCCAGGTCAGGAGGGCAGTCTACCCTGCCATCTGAGCCAGCTTACCACCATATGGTGATCAGTTGACAGCTCAGCTCCTCTTTTCACCCGAGTGTCCAGAACATGCGACCGCAAGTCCGATGACACAACTACAAAGTCGATCATCAAACTGTGGCATAGGGTGTCTTGGTGCCATGTGCACTTATGTTTGAACATGGTGTTCGTGATGGAAAAACCGTGACGAGCACAGAAGTCCAACAACGAAGAGTATAACCTCAAACCTTCTAAGCATATTTATTATAATTGACTTCTTTTGTTGGAGATGGGATAATTAGTGTATTTTGCTTATTATTAAAAAAAATAACTTAAAAAATTAGTCATTTTTTAAATTAATGATCACTTAGTGCTTGGATTAAACTTTGGGTGTAGGGATTCAATTTCAATTATTTTCAGTACGTTTTAATCCCAAGCTGCAGACTACACACTTTTAAGAGATGTGATTTTGCAGCAGGATTATGAGCTGAAGTTACTTCGAGTTGGTTGTCAGCTTCTGATGAAAGTTTACTAGTTCTGTTCATTATTTTATCGTGTCTGTAAAACCCAAATGCGCATCACCACTGGAGGGAAAATTTAATTACACTGAAAACTGAATCTGAATCTTATTTCATCACAACACATTAAGGATATTTTTTTTCTCTCACTTCAAGCTCTGAATTTCTGTTATTACTATCTTCTACAGTTAAGTGGAAATCATGTCCGTAATTATAAGTAAAGTATTTATCTACTTTTTTAAATTGATTTATTTATACAGGTGGCATATTTAGATATATTAATAAAAACTATTTTAAATTTCTACAAGGTAATAAACATTTTTAAAAATGGTTATGTTAATTATACTTACTCACTCTGTCAAAATGTTCAATCTGACATTGAGTTTCAGTGGGTGAAGGCAGAGTACACCCTGAACAACTTGTAAGACCATCGCAGGGCCAACACACACACAGGCAATTTGGAACAGCCAGTTAGCCTAATGTGCATGCTGTTGGACTGCCGAAGGAGAGCAGAGTACCCAGAGGAAACCCACACAAGCATGGGGAGAAACTGTAAACCACACACAGACTCACCCTTGCCAAGGCTAGGACTTGAACCCAGGACCTGCTTGCTGTGAGGCAGATGTGCTAACCATTATGCCAGCGTGCTGCCATGACAGAAGATTAATAATATAATTTCATTCGTTTTTTAAATTCCATTCCACACCTATGATACATAGTTCCACTTTTATGGTTTCCTATATTTTTACCTGAAAGTGTATAACCTGTTCTCGAGGAGAAACATCAGAGAACATGCATCGGCGAACATGCAAAGTCAGAAGCAGGAATACCCTTGCCAACCACAGGGATTTGAATTCAGGACCTGCTTGCTCTAGGGTGAGAGTGGTAACCCCTGTGCCACTGTGCCCCCAGTTGCATACATTAGCTATACATAATAGCTATAAGTAATATGTGAATAATGATTTATTTTTTTACTAAATCCTAAATTTTAATGCATGCAATTTTTACAGAAACAATTTCGGTCATGGTGTCATGGAATTTCTTCCACCTACCGAAAAAACATGACAACAGGTGGATTAGCAGCACTGAATAAATGTAGGAATGTGTTGCATGTGGACTGATGCTATGATGAATTAAGTCCTGACACCCAGATCTCTGAGGATATACTCCGGATTAATCACAACCCTGGCCAGTATTTAACGCTAAGTGAAGATTGAATGTAAATTTTTAATGTATGCAAAAATGGTCAAATATATGTAATGCTAGCATGGCATGGTGGCGCAGTTGTTAGCACGTTCGCCTCACAGCAAGAAGGCCTGGGTTCAATTCGCAGGTTCGGGGTGCTTCTGTGTGGAGTTTGCATGTTCTCCCCATGCTTGCGTGGGTTTTCTTCTGGTACTCTGGTTTCTACCCACAGTCCAAAAACATGCACTGTAGGTTGATTGGTGGTTCCAAATCACCCCTAGGTGTGAGATTGAGTGTGAAAGGTATGTGTGTTGGCTCTGCAGTAGCCTTGTGAGCTGTTCAGGGTGTACCCCACCTTTGCCCAGAGATGGCTGAGATGGGCGTGTGCCTCCCCGTGACCCTGCTTAGGATTAAGCAGCATAGAAAATGAATGAACGAATAAATGAATATATAATGTTAGGCCCACCCCACCAATTTGGTTCTGTATCTATTTACAAAAACAATTACACTAATATGACAGCATGGCCAGAGGAACAATCTTGAACATGCTTGATAACTTGGCAGTGCAAGACCGATTGGTAGAAAGTGGAGAAGTCCGAGGTCATGTGTTGAGAAGGAGAAGAAAGCATACAATTAAAAAGCTGAGAGCCACAGTGCTTTAACCCACAAAATCTGAAAATGAGATAAGTTCGTATTCTGACAGATGTGGATAAGGTCTTTGCGTGCCAGAATGGTCCTTCATCTTCCTTATGACCTTAAATCATATTGTGAGCATTATCCCTGAATTTTTCATATTGCAAAAACTTATATGTAATTTTTCTCAAAAACTGCTTTCTGTTGGTTACACCACTCTGGTTCTCAGCCGTTCAAATTGAGAGAAATGAAAAAGATGGCGATGTTCACCTATATCATTTGCGACCCTTGCCGGGGTCATTGATACTTGACACTGTGTCTGATTCCATTTTATTTACAAGAGATACCACTGTGTTTCATATTTATTAAATATGCCTGGTAAATGAATGGGCCCCCTTTCAGATGACCACCTCCTTGAACAGTGCCGTTAATTTGCTTTGATTTGACACAACTTCTTTTTAAAGTGGAGAGATGAAGAAACATGACGTGGCAGTAACAGCTTCACACTGCTAAATTCTGAAAATTAATCCCCTGACGCTGAGTCTTGCACGTTTTAATTAATCACGCCTGCCCGAGTGTTTGCTTAAGCTGTCAAGACTTAAGAATAATGTCACTATGTCAAGCTTATTTATTCCTCAGACCACTTCAAGACTTCAATCAAGTGTCCCCTCCATGGCTCTCCATAGGGGAGGGAGACGAGGTTTAAGTGCTCACAGCACGACGCAACCTGACATAACATACAGCTGAGATGAGGAGCGGCTCTGTTTCTAAGTCCTGAACCCTTAGAGGCTTGATCATGAGGGAGTAATTAAACATAGAGATTAGCTTACACACATGACTAAACGACACCCTAACAAATAAGATGACATTAAAGAGTGTTTAGCTGCAATAGTTACAAAAGTCAACAACTTCAAATTTAATGGTCTTTTTTATACACAAAGTCTCTTTTAGGTTGTCTGGTATTTGCACTTTATTTGTTAAATTGGCTTTAAATCTCAAGAATTGCAAAGAGGATTAGAGGACCGTGTCTATCATGTCACCCCAGGTACTGTGGATTATTGAAAAATTGAGTTTTGCAATATTGCTACTTAAAGCGAAGGGAGTGCACCATTTATTCTCTTTTTTATTTTCTTTAGTGCATATAAAAATACAAACTGAAACTTGCAGAAACAGAAAATCAGTAGTCATGACTCTTGGTCTTGTTTTATATTTACAGTGTCACGGTATCCATGAACTCTAACCAGTCTGCATATTACACTACCCAGCATGCTCTGCATCACTTTCAGTCACTAAACTTTTAACTTCTGCATCAACTCAGCACACCTGTCAGCACTCACACTGATTGCACAGCACATTATAGGTGGTAGAATATGGCATGTCAGCCACACAGCAAGAAGGTCCTGGGTTCGAGTCCTGGGTCTATCAATTCACCTTCATCATGAATTAACAATTATTATTATTTTTCATATTTTAACCATTACAAAGGCAAGTGTGCAATGAGTGCAGTGTAACATCATTTTTTTAACTCATTCAAAGTTTTAGTATATATTATAGGGAAACATTGAGAAAAGCAAACTAAAATAAGACTTTTTATAGTTGTTTATTATTCATTCATTCATTCATTTTCTGAACCACTTAATCCTAATAAGGGACGCGGGGAGGCTGGTGCCCATCTCAGCCAACTCTGGGCGAGGGCGGGGTACACCCTGGACAGCTCGCCAGGCCATCG
>JAOUQZ010000044.1:7822894-7838367 GCA_028564935.1 Neosilurus hyrtlii
CACACACACACACACACACACACACACACACACACACACACACACACACACACATACACACACACACACACACACCTAAGGGTAATTTGGAACAGCTAAAAAAATTCTGTTATCTTCATAAAAAAATGTTCTCATTTGTGTATGTTGACAAATGCCAGTCAGCTGTAAATGCCAAATTACTATTCACAGCACAGATAATTTCTCGTTTGATAAACTGTTTAATCCTACTACTAAGGTCACAGGAAGGCTGGAGCCTATCTCAGCTGACACTGGGCAAAGGTGGGGGGACCACTTGAATCAGCCTACTGTGCATGTTTTTTGGACTGTGGGAGAAAACCTGAAAAACTGGAATAAACCCACACAAGCATGTAAAGATCATGCAAACACCACACAGAAAGAACCAAGCCTGGGAATCGAACCCAGGACCATTTTGCATTGAGGCGGATGTGCTAACCACTACATCATCTGGATGCTCCACCTGGTTCTAATTTTTTTGGTCTTGAAGGTCTGATAAATTTAAGAGCGTACTTACTTTTTTAGTGTAAACCGTTTGTTTTGCTTTTTGCTTAAATAAACTGACAATTTCCACGTCACTCACAGATAAATAAAAAAGATATCATTGAAAATTATTAGTACTATAAAAGTGAATAATTTACTTCATGATATGTTATTATTGGAAAATAATTGACTTCAGGGGGGTAAGAGTAAATGTACTACATCTCTGGCTGCAACACACCAAGCTTTGTCATTCATTATTTGTTGATAACATCCATGACATCATTTGCATATTTTCATTTTTCTACCATCACAAATATGGCAATTTGTTCAAGGAACAAGGCTCATATTGTAGATTTCACTTTTAAAATTAACTGACTTTTAGTAAGGAAAAAAAGTGAGGAAAAATGTTCCTCAGTTGAAGATTCTCGGTGTTACAGCAACCTAGAAGTAAAACAAAAAGTAAGACAGCGAAAATAGGCTTTCCTTCACAGAGGAATTTGACAATGTTGACACGTACTCAACCACTTCAAAAAATATTTGAAAATACATTGTTTATATGTCAACTTTGTGTTATTATTATTTTAATTTGCCATATTTGCAATGGTCATGTCAGTTTCTGAACCGCTTAATCCTAATTAGGGTCACGAGGAGGCTGGCGCCCATCTCAGCCGACTCTGGGCGAAGGCAGAGTTCACCCCGGACAGCTCGCCAGGTCATCACAGGGCAGAAACATGCTATGCAGCTACTCTTGACGAAAATCAGCAATGGTTCTTTCACATGCCTCTCACCATAGACAGTGAGAGACATGGCCGGCCTTTGATAACCCAGTTAGCTGCACTGGGGGGACAGCAGTGACAACCCATTAATAGTGGGGCTTGAACCCCCGACCTTGGGATCAGTAATCCAGCACCCTACCACCAGGCCACCACTGCCCCTATTTGTGATGGTATAAAAATTAAAATAAGCAAATTATGTCACTTTTTGATGGGTGCCAGCCTCCCTGCAACTCTAGGATTACGCGATTCAGAAAATTAATGAATGAATGAACGTCATTTTTGAAATTATTTTCTCTCACTAGTGATGCTAAATATTATCAATACCAAATTTCAGGTCTCGACATGCACTTATTGCTAGGAAATTACCTTTTGAAAATGCAAAATAGCTCAAATTTCGCTCGCGGGTATAAAATTGGGTTACCCTATTTCAAAAATTTATTTCTTTGAAACTGTTAGGAATTAAGCAGAATTATTTTGTATGTGTTCATCAGACATATAAAAGTACTTGAAAAAAAATTCATGGGAGATAATTGGCTTAGGACTCACGGGAAAGATGGTATATGCTCACTTCCCTGTCACTCACAGCGATCACCAAACAATCATGGGCGTCTGTGAGCTCATTTGTATGAAGGAGCAGTTATCGCTTTCCCTCTGAGGTTGTCCCAAATACGCATGCGCAGCAGTTTGTAAAGAGGTCGATATGACTAAAATGGGGGGGGGGGGTCGACTGGGGACGACCCTCTTACAATTAATAGGTAATTAGAAAGAAAGTAATAAGTTTATCCTTCTTCAGCAGTTTTTCCAGACAATTGCACTATGCATGGCGGTTGCACTCACAGTTACAGTACCTCAAAAGCACTTCATGTCCCCGGTAAAAACATTACACTTTACTGATTCTTTCATAGTTCATTGTTTAATCAGTTTGTTTGTTTTTGTTTTCTTTTTTCTTGTAAATAATTTGGTAGAACTGTACATGTTTTGGGGTATGAGGGGTGGCCAAATGGGAAATATCAACTGGGAAGAAAGTACAATCAAGAATTGAGAGCTACGGAGGGGGGGATAAATATTAAAGATCTTCTTTCCACTCCTCTCGGAATATGTAGCAGTTGACAATTTCAATTTGCTTCATGCTTTTCAGAGTATGTTATTATTGTTGTTGTTCTTGTTGTTATTGTTATTATCATAATTTTTTTCTGTTTTTCTTGTAATCCTTCATCCATTCAATAATGTTTTAAGCTGCACAAGCCTAATTAGGGTTGCAGGGTTCTCAGATGACTCTGGGTGAGGGCGGGATACACACTGAACAGCCTGAAAATTTTTGTGACTGCCAATCAGCCTACTGTGCATGTTATTGGACTGTGGGAAGAAACCGGAGTACCCTGAGGAAACCCACGCAAGTACAGGGAGAACATGCAAACTCCCGAGCTGTGAGGTGAAGGTGCTAACCACTACACCACCGTACCGGCCCTTTTCCTGTTGTTATTACAATTATTATTATTGTTGTTGTTGTTATTATTATTATTATTATTATTATTATTATTAGCACACCTGCCTCCTGCCACCTGCCTCACAGCAAGAAGGTCCTGGGTTTGGGTTCTGGGCTTGAATATTTCTGTGTAGAATTTGCATTTCTCCCTGTACTTATGTGGGATTCCTCTTGGTACTCCGGTTTTCTCCTACAGCTCAAAGACATGCACATTAGGCTAATTGCCTGTTTCAAGTTGCGCCTTGGTGTGAGTGTAAGTGTAAACAGTTGCGTGTGTTAGCCCTGCAATGATCTGGCGAGCTGTTCAGGGTGTACCCCTCCTCCAACGAGTGTCAGTAGAAATGGGCACCAGCCTCCCCACAACCCTATTAGGAGTAAGCAGTTTAGCAAATGAGTAAGTGAGTGAGTGAGCATATCTGTTCATAGTGTCAAATAAACCATCAGGACAACATGAGCTGCCATAAAAAAATATCACAAATGAATTCCAAAAAGGACTGATTTATGTGCATGAAGGATTAACAGCAAAGGTTATTTTTGCATAAAATATGCAAGATTAATGTGTCCGTTTAAAGAAAAAAAAAAGAAACAAGAACAACAAAGGAAAAATGGATGAAGATGCTTGTAATACCAAATCAGTCCAAAGCTTCCAGAAGAAAGCTGTGGGGGAAAGGAGGAAGAATGGGTGTTAGAAAGAAAGTTATTCAAGGGTATGCTTTAAGTTTGATATTACTCCCTAATGAGCTTTGAAGGACTACAAAAACAGAGTTTTATGAAGCCGATAATGTGGTCATTATGCCTTTTATACTTTTGGGTGTTCTTCAGTGGAATATCAGAAGAATGAGCTCCATTTTGTTTCATGTCATCAGATTCTGGACTATTTTCCACCTCTTTCATGATACACAGCTTTGATGAAGTGTCAAAAGTCTTTGCTGTCAGAGATTCTGTGGGTGATGATGATGATGAAGATAATTGTGACGATGATGATGGCAAAATGGATAAAGATCTTTCCCGGTGCGGTTTGCTTCTCTTTGAATTTGGACATCAAAAAATAATTACTTTTCTTATTAAACTTATATGCAACTTTCATAAACAACAAAAAGCCAAAGGAAAAAAAAAATCCTCGGCACTATAGCTGTGACAATCATGATAATGATCAATTGTTATCTTTGATTGAATTAATCCCAGCACTTAAAAGCAGCTCACAGAAGCAAGCGTTTGGCTTTATTAGCAGGGGAGATAGTGATCTAAATGTAATCATGCCTGCTGCCAGCACGTCCTTCATTATTCCTGCCACAATCATCATTACCTCATCAGCACCCAGTGAACGCCTCGTCATCTGTCACACTAGGGACAACAACCTTCTCCAGCCAAAGAAAATAAAACCCGTCATTCTGCAGACACCTTTCAATCACATTCCCTGCGGTCTCATCCTCAGTCTCACTATCCAGAGGACTATTATAACTCAGGACGTAAAAGTGAACCACAGGTAAAATGAACATTAGAGACTCTGAGCACTTTTCTGATCCTCTGTTGAGTTGTTTGCATCAGTTTAGCATAGGTGGGGGCAGTGGTAGCCTAGTGGTAGGGTGCTGGATTAGTGATCCCAAGGTTGGGGGTCTAAGCCTCACTATCAACGGGATGTCACTGCCCCCCAGTGCAGCTAACTGGGTTATCAAAGGCTGGCCGTGTCTCTCACTGTCCATGGTGAGGGGCATGTAAAAGAACCATTGCTGATTTTCGACAAGAATGCCAGTGTGTTTCTGCCCTGCCCTGGTTCATCTCAAAGATTCTTTCACATTTTGTCTCAGAAAATATTTCCTTGCCACTGTCATCTCTGATTTGGTAACTGAGGATTCGTATCTACATTCAGATTTCTGTAAAGGTGCTAAGTGAAAATGTACACTGCGGAACTGCTATAAATAGAAAATTTTATAATTAAACCAATAAATGTTAAACCAAGTAATTAAACAGAACATGGGTCACACATCTGTAAGTGTGATACATCTGAATCCTAAAACCAGTGAAATGAACGTAACAGAAACAGCACAAGATTAGTAAGCTGTTGACAGGTTAATTGAACCTGTTGAGTGACACACGCAAGTGAATTAGCAAAGTATGTAATAATTAGAGTTTTGGCTTGGCATAAGGCTTGTCAACAACACCAATGAGGCTTAACAGCTTGTGAAAGTGAAAGCTATTAAAAAATGACTTTACACCATAGTATTTTTGACTTATTTGTGAAACTTATGCGAAAATAACTGTAGACAATTCAGAGAGAGAGAGAGAGAGAGAGAGAGAGAGAGAGAGAGAGAGAGAGAGAGCCCAGTAACGGTTAGAGCTCCTGTGCGCTCATGAAAGATAAAAGAATTTTCGCAAATGATCATAAAATGGCAGTATCTCAAGACATGCATCATCTTGTAGCATCTAAACAGACTCCCCCCATCATCTGTAATAACCGTGTCATTCTTGCCTGTCTTTGGTACACATTATTTCTGCAGCTATTACTAAGCATTCATTATTTATGTGAAGCGCTATCAGTGAAAAGTGAAAAGGCAAGCAATTTGCTTGTCAAAATGCATTACAATGAAGTCGGCTGAAATATGGCTTGGAGGCAGGCTCGAGAGTTGGATGAAGGAGTTGTGGATGGAGAGACGAATCCTTGCACTAAACTGTAGAAACACGGTAGTTTTCTAACTCTAGTTGATGCTCTAAAGATTTGAACTGCAACGATGTGAAAATCAGCCAATCATGAGCCAATATGTGTTTTATCTCTCATTCTCAGTTGGTTTTGACTGATTTGAAAAGTTTCCTGTGAAACCACCCTGGCTCACAGGCTTAGTATCTCTTATTCACATTACATTTTGATTCGGTTTGTCTCTGTTTGTCAATACACTATTTATTCTATTATATAGTCATTTTTATTTTATAGTTATATATTCTATTTACTATAATTCGATTTTATAACATATTATATTCATCAATTATTCATTTTCTGAACCGCTTAATCCTAATTAGGATCGCGGGGAGGCTGGCGCACATCTCAGCCGACTCTGGGCGAGGGCATAGTACACCCTGGACAGATTGCCAGGCCATCCCAGGGCAAAAACATGCTGATGCAGCCTACTCTTGACAAAAATCAGTAAAGATTCCTTTACAGGCCTGATACTGCAGACAGTGAGAGACATGGTCGACATTTGATAACCCAGTTAGCTGCACTGGGGGGACAGCAGTGACATCCTGCTGATAGTGGGGCTCTAACCCCCGACCTTGAGATCAGTAATCCAGCACCTTACCACCACTGCCCCATCATATTATATTCTTTTATCAACATGTAATATAAAGTTTCCTAAATTCAAATTACCTTTTTGCTTTTTATATAAGAATAATATAAGAATGATTTATATTTCATGTTGAATAATATATATATATATATATATAAAATCTTGAGTCGATTTTCCGTAAAACAGTGCTCGATACGTCGAAGTAAAGCTAAATATATTGTATGTGGGAAAAAATAACAGTACTACGGTTTCATCCCGACAAGCCTGTTTCGTGGTTGCCCACTCATCAGGGGATTTATTAATATATATATATATATATATATATATATATACACACACACACACACACATACACACACACAAACACACACACTGCTTATTAATTACAGTTGAAATGTAAGTTTGTTTAAAATTTTAGGTTTCTTGTAATAACATTTATTAAAAATGAAGAAAAATACATATTTTTTAGTGATTTATTGACTGATTAGTTGATTGATTTATTATAAGTAACTGTAAAAGTAGTATTCGACCAGGATAAATTTAATTAAAGCTTGTTTTTAGGATATAAAATTATGTAAATTATAACTTATAAAAGGTAAATGTTTATTGGACCTCAGTACAGTCGATTAAATTTAGAAAGCTGTAACTTTTAACTCCTGTCTGTCTCCTATATGATTTATTTGTTTGTTTGTTTGTTTGTTTGTTTATTCATTAATTTATTCATTTATTCATTAATGTTGATTTTTTTATCTGTTTGGTTTTATCACTAATTTTATATGACATATTTTAAGGGAACAGTTTAATCACACAGCAGGTAACAAATAATTTATTAATAACCAGTATCCAACCATATCCATAATATAATATCAACCATATTAAACTATGTAAAATTGACTTTTGCAAGAAATTCAAAGAGACTGGTAAATAACTAACTTACTAACTAAATAATAATAATAATAATAATAATAATTATAATAATAATAAACACAATCTACTAAACAATCAACGATTCATAATACCAGACATCACATTATGGTGTCCTGGACTCTTCGATTCTTTTCAACATTTAAATATAATTTAAAAATTATTTGCTTAATTAATTAAGTAGGCTCTGGATTGATGAACCCAAGGATGGGAGCTTAAATCCCAGTATCACCAAGCTGCCACTGTTGGGCCCTTGAGCAAGGCCCTTAACCCTCAATTGCTCAGTTGTATAAAAGTGATAAATGTAAGTCGCTCTGAATAAGGGCATCTTTCAAACACTGTAATTGAATTACAAAGTATCCTCTGGATTTATGAAAAGCTTCTGATTCCTGGGTTACACGATCACGAACTTCAGTGAGGATTGGATCCACGTTCAAAAAATGGAACAAGCTCAAACATGTTCTAACAGATCAGCGAATACACCTGTCTGCTAGTGTAAAGTTTCTCACCACATGTGTGTGATGCCAACTCTTGTACAGAGTACAGGCTTGGCAACCGACTGCGAAAGATGTGGCAAAGGTCAAGCTTGTATGGAATGGATTCCTGAGGAAGATGGTGAAGGGTGGAGACAGAAGAATTATAAGCAATGATGGAAAACAGGAGTGGAGTTTTAAACTCTTCTGCAGACCTACACCACATTACTAAAACAAAACCAATCAAGTCCTTCTTACACCAGCGATTAAAATACCTTTTGCCTAATGCTCCCTGAGTTGGGTGAGGTTGGAGAGCCTGTTGGGGATATATGACCTGCAGATAAGGAGAATGATAATGGATTTGCCCAGATCTGTTCTATATAAAAGCATAAAATGTGTTGACAATTTAAGCTGTATATGCACAAAGACACACAATGTATAAATTTTAGCGTGCCGAGCATATGAAGTTATCTCCCTAAGAACTTTGTCAACTCTGTCACACAAGCATATTTATCATCATTGTTATAAGTACTCTCAGTGCATGAAAGAGTGAAAACATGGGAAAGTTAGAAGATTTAATCAATGAATACAGCCATTGACATTTTGGAGCGAAAATGAGTGATTTTTATTCCAGTGCTTTCATTATTAGGTCATATTTTGTCAACTTAAAGAGCGAGATATAAAATATGCATTTCTATGATGCATTTCTATGATAGGCACCCTAAGGAGTTAAAATATCCAGAAACAGGAACACAATGATTATGAAGATGATAACAATAATGATTTGAATGGTTCAGAATGGCAATCTGGAAAAACAACTGAAAAGTCTTTACAAAAAGTATGTCAACTACTATCTTTATCATTTCCAAGCAAAAATACCAGACTATACATTATGAATAACAAAGGGATTAGACTTCACTGTTGTAAGAAGTTTAATTTCCCAAACACACTACTAATAATCAACAAAAGAAGAAGATTTACTGTTTCAACTATATAAAATAAGTAATAAAGAGTTGCTCTTGGTAACTTAATGGGCTTTTACTGGGACCTTCAAAAGCTTCATTGTCTTCATTCAACTGATGTCTTACTATCTCATGCTTCTTTCACACATGGAAGTAAATTGCTGCCTGATTGCCACCTTTATTATACCCCCTCCCTATCTCTTTTCAAATCCACATGGCAAGAGCCAGCAGCATCTCTTAATCGAATTGTGACACAGTAAGAGAGTGTCACTGCGGTAGGGGGAAGATCCATCTTGATGGAGACTGCTACAATTAATGATGTGAGGAAAATTATATATTTATTTAGAGTTCATTAGATTTTAAACCCCCTGCGGAGTCACATTCTGCTCACAAAAGGTCTCCCAAGAGAGTAGTCACTTTGTTTAGGCTACAGAAGAAAGCTGAAATCAAACACTGCCGCTGTCCTTTATAAATGCCCCATCTAATTTTCTTTAATAAAAGAATAATCACACTCATCCTATCAATGAAATTTTAACCAGTATTTGTGATAAATTGAGTATCTTACCATGTTACAAAGCTGGTAAAATCTATTAACTCAATGAAAGGTGGTACAGGCTATGCAGCAGTTATCTTTAAAAAGCATGGTGGCACAGTGGTTAGCATGTCTGCCTCACAGCAGGAAGGTTCCCGGTTCGATTCCCAGGTTCGGGGCATTTCTGTGTGGAGCTTGGATGTTTTCTCCATGCTTGCGTGGTTTCCTGGAGCTCAGTATCAATCAAAGCTTTAATGTCAGTAGTTAGTAAATCTTTATGGTCGCTTGTAATATTATTTGTTCAGGTTCCAGACATATGTACGTAAGTCTTAGCATTTCATTTCTGGAGCATTACTTTAAAAAATTGACTGACCTCCGCTACTGTGCTTCAGTAAATTAAATATCAATACTTTATTTCCCCCCAGATTTATCGCTCAAGTGACACTGTCTGGTGTGCTAGTTTAATTTACACTGATTTTGAAAACACAGACCAAGTTCATGACACAAACTGGATGGACAAAAGAAATAATCAAGGTGAGGCTAACGGTAAATTACAAACAAAATCCCTTCTCCTGCAATATGGATTTTTATCCAGTCAGTGAAAAGAACGGTGGGACTGGGGTGCTGGTGGTGGGGGAGGGAAGGTGTTATTTATTTCTTTTATATTATTTATCTGTAAAAGTATATTTACATATTTAGAATATCCAAGGTGATGTGCCAAACTGACTCTGGCTTTAGCTGCGTTGACCTCTAGTCCACTGGAGGCAAGCCAACATCTCCTTATCTGTTATCAGCGGTTCTAAGTGGATCCAGAGGAAGACGTCCTGACTATAAGATGCCATCTTCTTAAACCAGGACATCTTACACAAACCGCTTATCTTAAATCATTATAAATCTAAGTTCAGTAAGAAAGAGCACTTACTACTTACACTGAAAGTAAGTGAGATATACAGCATGGCCCCTGGGTACTCTACAGTGCTTGCAGCAGTGCGTCTTAATAGTCGTAAGAACACTAAGAACACTTTTGAGACCTGCTCATGCATTAAACATTAAAGTCATATTTGGAGTAAGAGAATGGATCACACTTTATGGTGCATGATGGTGCACCTCTGGAGTACTAATGATAAATTCTTAGAAAAAAAAGTCTGATTCAGTCAGAAAACTCTTGACAGTTCTGACATTCATTTTCCTAGATGAGTGCTGTCTTTGTTCTGTTGGAGTTTTATGGTTATTCTTATGTTCTTTGTTGTTGTGTCCTTTCCTGTAAATATAATGGTTAATCTTGCACAGGAAGGTAGTTATGTTTGAACAATGTACATAACGAGGCAGCAGCCTTATTACAGTACAAGCCCGAATGAATTTTCAATACAGAATCCAACCCGACAATGTAATTTAGCCTATGAGTAGAAGCAATTTATTTCAAGAAGACTGACCCATACTTTTGGCTTGCATATGCAAATGCTTTTATGAACTGTAACTCTGCTGACTCAGTGCCTCTGCTGCTCTCTAAATCCTTCATACTGTAATTATATTACATTTGTAATGCACTATTACACTTTTTCTGCAAGATACTAAAAAATGTTAAACCACTGCCTTATAAGTGGATCGACATGCTAACGTTTTCCCTTTGACTATGAAAACGAAAAAAACGTTTAGGAAGTCAAGAGAGGAAAAGAGAGGAAATCATGCATTGTCATCCCTCACTTCTCCCTTGGGATATCCATGACTCTACAAAACCCAGAGAATGCTCCAAGCATGAACAGATGAGAAAGGATTTAAGTGAAGCAACCCCCTTGATCATGTTTAGCAAGCTGAGGCTAGCTTATTAGTCCTCGCTGTAAGGAATTCCCCACTTTCAGAGGTGTACGGACAGCAGGGTGTGTATACAAGCCACAAAGCAATTAAAAAGATGCCTTTTTTATTGAAGTTTCCTTAAAAATGATGAGGATAATGGTTTCTGAAGGTGTTGTGACTAAAGAGAATTTACGACACATGTGGCCTAGTATTACTCTATTAGTTAATGATGTTATGAAGTGGTATCAGAAGCAATTAAATGCAGCAGTGAGATAAAATGAGTGTAATTAAAAGTGCTGGACCACAAGAGGGATGTGTGTGTGTGTGTGTGTTTTATCAAAATTAGAGAAGATATCTGAATAGTGTCTCTAATTAACTAGTCAATTATAAACTTTTGACCTTTTTCCAACTATAAGGACATTCATTCATTTGCTAAGCCGCTAAAACCTAATTTGGATCTCGGGGAGGCTGATGCCCATCTCAGCCGACTCTGGGCGAGGGCCGGGTACACCCTGGACAGCTTACCAGGCCATTGCAGGGCCAACACTCACACAACCATTCATACTCACACTCACACTTAGGGGCGATTTGTAACCGCCAATTAGCCTACTGTGCATGCTTTTGGACTGTGGGAGGAAACCGGAGTAGCCGGAGGAAACCCACGCAAGCATGGGGAAAACATACAAACTTCACACAGAAACGCCTGCGCTAAAAATCAAACCCAGGCCTTCTTGCTGTGAGGCGGACGTGCTAACCACTATGCCACCGTGCTGCCCACTATAAGGACATTCATAAAGTTTATCTACAGCAAGAAGACAAAAGAGAAGGCAGAACGGATAGGAAGGAAAGAAAGACCTGGGCAGAAAAATGATTATAAAAAAAGCCAAAACGTGTATTTAATATATGCTACACTGATTAATTATACAGTTCATACAAAAAATACTTATGGACTTACAGAGTTCCTGCTTTATCTTTTACTCCTTTATTTTACTATTAAGACGTACATCTTACATATTGCATCTAACTGTGTGTGTGTGTGTGTGTGTGTGTGTGCGTGCGTGCATGTAGTACCATACATATTTGGGGCAGTATAGAACCATGTTGCCCACAACATACTTAAAAAATGACCCCCAGAGGGAGCATGATATGCCCATTTGATACACAGTACTGTTCTATTGTCCGGAAACTGATTATTCAATGAAAATACATAAAAGGTCACAGTGACCTTGAACTTTTGACCTCATTTTAAACACAGTTTTGTACAATGGCCTGGAGAACAACTCTGTTGACTATCATTAAAATCTGAGCATTTGTGTACAAGTTATACCCCTGAGGGTTCATGCCGCCCACCCAACCGCCCACAGAGCGTGATAATGTAATAGGTCCCGTTTTTCAAACAGGCATATAAAAATTAGCAAAGTGCCTCAAACCGCATGTATAATATCAAAATTAAGACCGGTTTTTTCCCCTGCCTACTCCATCTTTTCATCAATCAACCATTACAAAAAACACATTATGATCACTTAATAATAAACTCATAAACTGCTTTAATATTCCCATGTAGTAAATACTAAAATCCAGCTCGGTGGATGTCGCTGGATTGGCATCTCAATGTTCCATTTTGGGAACCATTCAGCAACATCTAGCTCACGTTCAGCACATAATTGCTGAACATCTAATTACAGTGGATGGATTGGGATGTATTATGCAGAAATTGAACAGTCAGTTCTCAAAGTGGAAGCAAGAAAAATTAGCAAGCGTATGGACCTAAGTGACTTTGACAAGGGCCACATTGTGGTGGCTAAACAACTGGTCTATTCATCTCCAGGCAGGACATTTGGGGTGTTTCTGGTATGCAGATATTAAGTACCAATCAAAGGTGGTCCAGGGAAAGACAGCTAATGAACAGCTAGGACATCTGGTCTAATCGCACAGACCACATCTGGTCTAACTGCCCAAACTGCTAAAACGGTTAATACTGACTATGGTAGAAAGGTGTTAGGACACACAGAGCATTTCAGCATGCTGTAGATAATGTCAATGGAAGTAGTATTAATGTTAAAGCTGACTGGTGCATTTTTTAAAATTTCATTTCTTTCTACCCTCTTCCCTCATCAGGGAGTTCCATGAGTAATGTCTTTCTGCTCATTTCGTTGCCATGCTCTCAGCTTGGATCAACGCCTGCAAAAGATTGGGGCAGATGTTGGCCCAGAGCTTGCAGGCATCCGATCTTCTTGTAATGCAGTTTTATAATTGATCTTTTCTTATCCCTCAGAGGACTAGATGTAATCAGACAAAAGGGGGTATTCCACTTCCTCTCATATAACTATCGATCCAAGCGCCTGTCACTCATCCATACATGGTGCATACTGCTATATATCGACATCCATGAACCTACGATGGAATAATGTGTGTGCAGCAGTTGGTACACTTAAGCATGACTTAAAAGTCTGTGCTTTTTTGTTTTGTACTTAATCAATCGAAATATATAAAAGCAATTTTGACAAATTGAATTTCTTATTAAATATTTGTTTACTTAAAAAAAGGTCACTTCTTATTTGTAAAATATGATTCCTAAAGAAAACACACACACACACACACATACAGTTTTTCCATATAACATTGGAAGGAAAAGCCAAGTATTTTACAATTTATCTTCCAAAAAATATTATTGTCCCAACTGTTTTGATCTGCAGGCATGATTTAAGAAGGCAGGGTAAAACATCTTGCAGAGTTATAACAGATGTAAATATTACATATAACTGGGGAAATATTACAACAGATAGAATCTCACAGCTATTCATAGAATTTTAAAAGCCTGAACACAAACACAACAGGTAGATATACAAAGGATTTAGAAAATATTGAGCTAATTTATTTTGCATTAACAAGCAATTATTCAACTAATATTTTTTTTTATCCTTATCATACTATATTTAATTATTTGACCACATTTTAATATGTGGTCAAATTAAACAATTATTATAATAATAATAATAATAATAAAAATATTGTGTTCATTAAAGAACCAGATCTCTGAAACCTCATACACTAAGATCTTACTGCCTTTAAATTAAACTGCTTAGTCTAATTTATCTTGTCAAACAAGTAAAGTACATTTACATTCTTGTCATATACCACTTCAAGTATTTATCTAAAAAAATCAAGAGAACACAATTTCGACTGGGGCAGTGGTGGCCTAGTGATAAGGTGCTGGATTGCTGATCCCAAGGTCGGGGGTTCAAGCCCCACTATCAAAGGGTTCTCACTGCTGTCCCCCCAGTGCAGCTAACTGGGTTATCAAATGCCGGCCATGTTTCTCACTGTCTATGGTGAGAGGCATGTAAAAGAACCATTGCTGATTTTTGTCAAGAGTAGGCTGCATAGCCGTCAGCCTGTTTCTGCCCTGCGATGGCCTGGCGAGCTGTCCGGGGTGTACTCTGCCCTCGTCCAGAGCTGAGATGGGCGCCAGCCTCCCCGCGACCCTAATGAGGATTAGGCGGTTCAGAAAATGACATGACATGACAATTTCGACTGATGGTATACTTAACCTGTGTCTTAGTATACCACAATAAAAGTTTATTTACTACAGTGACACCAAAGTACTTATGTAACTATCTCTGGATAATGGCGTCGACCAAATCCCAAAAATGTAAATTGTCATAGAGGTTTGCAAACTTTGCACTGTATTTTACCTTTTTAAGAAAATATGCCTAAACAATTAAAATAATCATATTGGGTTTTAATAGAAGGTTCATCATTCTTTTCATTTTGCATGATTTCTCATTAATCATAAAATGTCACACCATGCTTTTCTCTGTTTATGATTGTTCAGCATTTGCATATCTCGTCTTATCTGCAGCTTCAGCAGCTTCATACAGACAATCCCTCAAAATCCTTAGGCTTATGAGTTCATACACGATATGTCATCATTATATGATGTTCTACAGTATTGTTGGTCAGTGGTAGATATGCACATAACAGCTAGCATGCATACATTATATCACTGCAGCAGAAAACTGTGGAATTTGACTGAAGAAACGTGTCACTAGCATTAGCATTTAGTCATTTATTTTTTTGTCAATTATTAATTTATTTTTCTTGTGTTGCAAACTAGCTCTGATCACAACATGCTGTTATTCTTTCTTACTTTAAAGCCACATTCATTATTTGCTATGGAAAACATTCACAGTGTCATCTTTATAGCTACCACAGACACTGGACTCTAAGAGACATCAGAGAAAGATGTTTTTAGCAACACAGCAGGCTATTAATATTTGTATAGGACCACAAAATTGGCTCAAAATAACTACAAAAAAGCTGCCTATAGCCAACAGTTTATGTGTTAAATCTTCCATTATAATTTAGTTCATTTCAATATAAATGATTTTTGGTGAAACCACCCCAGCTCACTGGCTTATTATTTTTTTATTTACCTGTTTTATATTATGTTTTGGTTCTGTCAATACAATCCATACAATTTTTGCAATAACAAGACTATGTGACAGGAGTAACAATCTAGTGTATGCGCAATAACTTGGCAATGCAACACTTATTCACAGAAAGCAAAAAGGTTGGAATTCAAGAGTTTAAAAAATGGAACAAGGCATATGATTCCAAGAGAGATTAAACTAGGGTTGCACATTTCACTCTCTTTCTCTTTCTTTATCCCTCTGTCTCATACAGACTCTGGTGCCCCCCCCCCCCCCCCCCCCCCCCCCCCCCCCCCCCCCCCCCCCCCCCCCCC
>JAOUQZ010000044.1:7912164-7927867 GCA_028564935.1 Neosilurus hyrtlii
GAAATGGGCGAATCCTTCGGATGTTAAAGAGGAGAAATCGACATGATCGAGAAAGATTAGTGATATGAGAAGAGAAGGACAGGCAATTCTCCATGGTTACTCCAAGGCTTCATGCATTGACTGAAGGAGAGATCATAGAGCTGTCCAAGGAGATTGCAAGATCTTGATGTGGGGATAAGTCAGCTGGGATAAACAGCAATTCAGTCTTGCTAAGATTAAGCTTCAGCTGGTGAATTGCAATCCATGAGGAGATACTTGACAAAAATGCAGAGATCCGGGCAGAAACATCATTTTCTGAGGGACGAAAAGAGAGAACAAGTTCAGTGTCATCTTCATAGCAGTGGCATGAGAACCCATGGGAGGATATGACATCACCGGGGGAGCTAGTATAAAGAGAGAAGAGAAGTGGGCCAAGAACTGAGCCCTGGGGAACTCCTGTGGAAAGTCGACATGGAGAAGATGTGGATCCCCTCCATGTAACCTGATATGAGCGACTTTCCAGGTAGGAAGCAAACCATTGCCATGCTGAACCACAAATTCCTAGAATCCTGAGGATGGACAAGAGAGTCTTGTGGTTGACTGTGTCAAATGCTGCTGAAAGGTTGAGGATAATGAGGACTGATGACAACTTGGCTGATTTTGCAGCATAAATGTGCCACTTTGAAGCCAGATTGATTAGGTTCAAGAAGGTTATTCTGAAAAAGAAAGAAAGGTATTTGGTTATAAATAGTGCGTTCAAGAATTTTAGAAAGGAAAGAAAGAAGCAATACCGGTCTGTCGTTGCTGATGTCTGATAGATCCAGAGAGGGTTTTTCTAAGATGGGTAGAACCCTGGCTCTTTTGAACTCTGTTGGTACATGATGAGATGACAGACTTATTGATGATAGTGGAGGTAAAGGGGAAAAAGTCTTGTGAGATAGTCTGAAGTAGTGTGGAAGGGATTGGATCTAGTAAGCAGGTGGTAGGATTGCATGATGAAGTGACTTGCTGGATGTCTTCAGTTGTGAGATTGGAAAACTATGCAAGGGAAAGGTAAGTGGAATCTATACTGTGTAGTATAGGAGTTGTGGTGGGAGTGAATGTTTGACAGATTTGTTTAATCTTCTCATCAAAAAAATCAACAAAGTCTTCAGCAGTCAGGGAGGATGGGGCAGGTGGAGCATATGGATTGAGTAGGGATGAAAAGGTGTTGTGGAGTTTGCGTGGGTCTTGTGCAGCAGCGTCCAAATTTTTCTTGTGGAAGGCCGTCTTAGCAGAAGTCACATCAGATGAAAATGTGGATAGGAAAGCGTGGTAGATTACTTCAACTTTCTCTCAGCTGCTCTGAGTTGTTTACGATTGCTTCGCAGCACCTCCAAGAGCCAATATCCTCTTGTATTTTGTAGATAGTGGGCAGAAGAGATCCATAGATGCAGAGAGTGAAGACAGGAAAGTGTCAGTAGCAGATTCAAGTGGTAGAGAAGAAAAGAAGACTGGGTCAGGAAGCTGAGTACAGGAAGCAGCAGATGAAGCAGATACAGTGTGGAGGTTTGGCAAGTGAGGGAAGAAAGCTGAAAGTTGGTGTTGGATAAAGTAGGTAAGGTGATAGTAAAGGAAACCATGTGGTGGTCAGAGATTAAAAGTGGGGTGGCAGTAATGCCTGTGACTGGGGAGGGACAATCTGGGAGATTACCTCCTTTGTGTGTGGGAGAGCAGTTGTTGAAAGTTAAAGAAAAGGAATAGAGAAGAGGGAGAAGGCAAGAGGACTGAAGTTTGTCAGAGGGGAGATTGAAGTCTCCCAGATTGAGAGGGGTGTTAGTGGGGAAAGTGCTGAGGAGTGTGTCCATTTCTTCTTAAAGGTATCCAAGGGGTCCAGGAGGGCGGTAACTGGCAATAATTACGAGGTTGACTGGAGAGGAGACTTACTGCATGAAGCTCAAAGGAGGAGATGCCTGGATGAGACAAACAGTGGTGTGAAGCATCAACTCCGAGACAGGAGCAAATCCGTACCACCTCCTCTCCCAGTTACTCACGGAGTATGAGAGAAAGCATAAGCAGAAGAAAGAGCTGCAGAGTTGTGTAGGGAAATACAGGTTTCAGTTAGTGCAAGAAAGTCAAGTAGTGGGAAGCAATGGCAAAGGTGAAATCAGCCTTTTTGACAGCAGACTGCCAGTTCCAGAGCTCACCTGTCACACTTGTTTGAGACTGAGGACAGCAGTGGAGGGTTAATAAGGTTACTGAGAGTACGAACTTTAGATTGTTTGTAGGATCTTTTGGGTCTTAGAGAAGTGAGAATAGTAATGGGTTTAATGCACATGACAGCAATCTGGTTAATGTTTTAGATGGTAGACCTGATAGTCCTAATTCAATGAAGGCAAGAATACTATAGAATTACCACCTTATTCAAAGTACTTGTTTTAGAAAGAGATCGGTGTTGCTAACCGTGTCGCTTGCGTTTGTAGCGGGTGATACCTTCAATATATACTTTCTCGGTCCTGCCCCCAATTCACGCCTTAAGGAAGCTCGAAACTACTGCTGATTAAGCACCACAACAAGACTACAGAAGCAGCTAAGAAATCTATACTTAAACGTATTAGTGACAACAACTAAGTCCAAATGAGTCAAGTAGACAGTACAAAAGTTAGAATCCTACTTTGTCAGTAGAGAAGAAATTCAGGATAGAATTTAAAGCACACTTAGGATTAGGATTATAAAAATGGGTTAGAAAATGAATGAGTGAATGAATGAATGAATGAATGAATGAATGAATAAATGAATGAAAATAAACTTGTATTTTTCATGGAGTAGTAAAACGTTTCACTTTCAACAATCAATAATAAAATGTGGGTTTATGAGATTTCAAATAACTGATTTTTTTTTCTTTTTTTACATTTTATATGTATCTTATATTTTTAGAATTGTGTTTTTAAATACATTTAAAAGCTTTTTTTCACATTACATCACATTATTTACATTATAAACAGTAATGCTTATATTTTTATTAATTAATTAATATTGGATTCCAAGCAGTTGTAGTTTTCTATATAATTCAATTTTATTTTTCTTTGTGTCACACTGAGAGCTTAACTCAACTGCTATTGAGAGCAATTAGCACAAACAAAAATCTCATTTAAATATTGTTTCCTCCCACTACTTTGCACTTTATGTAATTTATACAGTTGTTATTTGCAAAACACCTCAACTATCTGCATGCTCATTTTATATCCGAGAACCCACAGATTAACATTTGCCATTCATATTATTATTGTTGTTGTTTAGTTGTTTTACACTCAAAATTAAAATGTGTCCAATGATTTAATTTTATTTTTCCATACTTTCTTCCCATTGCCTCCTATATATGGAACTGTGAGTTCAACACATTGCAGTGCAATTACAGTCATTAAATAACATTGTGGTCAGACATTCAAGCAAAATTGTGAAATATACTTTTCTTATTTTTGTTCATCTACATGGCACTATTATTATGATTTCTTCTCATTTTAGTTCTTTATACCCTGATAAGCTCTGACTTTGTAGGCACCATTATTAGTACTGGCATTTGCCGTATTTAAAGCTGCTCACTGATTATGCAGATATGAAATCTGTAATCACTCACATAATCAGAGCAAATCAAATTGTCCTTGCATTAATTATGAATCATAATTAGACGGAAATCCCACTAACGATAAGGCAAAACGGCTCCTATATTTTAGTTGCTGCCATCCTAATCAAGACCTTATATTAATAAGTAATTAGGTGATTGTACATGATAAGTGTATCAAAATGAAGTCATTAGAATATGCCTGCTGTTGTCTGAGATTTTCAATCATCCACTAACAGGCCTGTCATTTCTGTGATGGGTTCAAATGCTCGTGTCACGTAACACTCACAGTCAGTGCCAACACACTGAGCAATGTGATCTGATGTGAAAACAGTGGCAGGATATATCTACATATGGCATGTGGTTGGAAAAATACACAAGACCATATCACCGCCAACATGAGCTGTGTGTTAAACTCCTTATCACTTAAAAAGGTTAGCACTGTCTCAGATGACAAGGCAATGCACAGACATTTTCTTTATTTGTCAGTACAAAAATAAAACCCAGAGAGATATGTGGTAGTGGCCAGTCACCCACCATGTCATAATAATAATAATAATAATAATAATAATAATAATAATAATAATAATAACAATAATAGTAATAATAATAATTTATTCATATCAAGCTTTAAAAATTAGGGTCATTATTGGTTTCCATGGAAGCCAGTAGTAATTAGTCCGTTATTATTTTTAGACAATAACCTGATTAATTATGTACCTTAGAAGTATGTATCTAAAAATGGAAACAGCAAAAAAGTTGGACAGAGTATCTTATTACACTAACCTTAATTATAATTCTGCCTTCAGGATCCTTTAAAATTTCTCTAGCTGTAATTATCTTTTAGTGGTTTGTGAGGGTTTAGACGTACGATCCTGCTTCCCTGTCCTCACTGCTGTAAGGCGATGTCTCCTTCATGAGCTGCACATCCACAGCACCTCCAGCTGGCCTGTAGCTCATTCCTGCACTCTCCTCCTTGTTTTCTTGTGACACATAACACATAATTCACCTGCAGTTCTGCCTGTAATAGTGTGTGTATGTGTGTGTCTGTGTGTGTGTGTGTGTGTGTGTGTGTGTGTGTGTGTGTGTCTGTTTGAGCTCTGTTTGTACTTGAATCTCAGAAGGCTCATATTCACAGGTTTTTCATAGGCTGCTTGATATCCCCTGCCAGTCAAACCAGCAGGATACTCCCCACCCACCCCCACCATCACGTACATTCTCTATTAGCATATGCTAAATGGAGTTTTCTATGTGAACCAGCATTTAATAGTTTATTTGATGTGTGCGATTTGGAGAAATGGAAAATGAAAGTCCCTTTGATGGGGAAAAATGCCATATCCCAATCAAACATTTACTGTTTCATGAGTTAATGAATGCTATTAGTCTAACAGGAATACATTTAGACTTCTGCATTGGCTAGATGCATAAATTAGATTAAAATAATAATAACAATAATAATAATAACAATAATAATAATAATAATAATAATAATAATAATAATAATAATAATAATAATAATAATAATAATAAATACAAATTATTTAAAAAATTAAAAAGTAATTTTAAAATAAGTATTAAAAAATATTTAAAAAAATAAAAAAATAATAAAAAAATTACAACAACAACAACGACAACAACAAGGAACTAATATTTGGTATGTGTGAGAATGAATGTGCCATAGCAACATAATTACATTGCCATGGAAATAAATGTCTGTAAAAGCTAGCAATTTGACAAGGCTGAAAAACAATAACACTGTCAGAATTGGCTACTGAATGCATTCTGCGGAATAAATTACAATCCTAATAGCATTGGGTATTGTTCTTTTTTTAAGAAGCACTGGCATGAGAAGACTACAGTACTATCAGAAAATTTTAAGACAAGAATAAATATCTTAAAATAATGATGTCTAGTACCTAACTACTTTAAAACTATCGGTTGAATGGATTTTAGCCCTTACTTGTTAAAATATTGATTTTTTTTTCATTAGAAATGCAGTGTTTATCTGTTTGATAAGCACATAATTAAAAAAAAAGTACCAAAGTCTAAAATATGATAATAAATATGGTGATAAATGCACTCTAACATTCCTTCAGCCTGCTAATTGGTTGGCCATTAAAATACCTTTCCTTCCCTTTTTCCCCAACGGCTCATCGGTTAGCAAAGTGTCCTCATGGCCTTCATCAGTTCTGACGAAGGCATTTTCTATACTCCATTACTTCCTACTGATGATCACTAGAGTTTTAATTAGTTGATACTTGAAATATAGCTGAACCCCATGCATTGACCTTGGGAGAAGATTGGACTTGACAAATGATATCATCAGCTGATTCAGACTTAGTGAAAGCAAAGCCATCTTTCATTTGCATTTTATGCTACACCCTGTGGTTTGACAGACAAAATATATGCAGAAAGGAATGGAGATGAAAATGTAGTAGATCGCATAGATATAACTTATAACTTATTGACAGCTTTTATTTAAAAAACTATAATCATATACTGAATTTCACATAGACAATTAAATATTTTTATTTAGGTCTCTTTCTAACCTGCTTACCTTTCCATTCTAACCGCAACCCACAATACAGTTTCAGTCCTCAAAGCAAATATTCAAATATTTAGTTACTGGCAAATCACCTTTCTAACCTGAATACTGTACATCAGTTTTAAAAATGTGAATAAAAAAAATCAATTATAAATAAAAATTAATAAATAGATAAATAAATAACCCACAAGTTGTTGAACCCACTTCAATCCCACCAACACAGCCTCTATGGAAGAGGAAGAGCCTGGGGGTTTGGATGGGAGTCTGCCCATTACTGGGGCAGAGGTCGTTGAGGTAGTTAAAAAGCTCCTCCGTGGCCATGCTCTGGGGGTGGACAAGATCCACCCTAAATACCTCAAGACTCTGGATGTTGTAAGACCCTCTTGGTTGACACGTCTGTGCAGCATCCCGTGGTCATTAAGGGCCGTGCCTCTGTATTGGCAAACTGGGGTGGTAGTTCCCCTTTTTAAAAAAGAGGACTGGAGAGTGTGTTCCAACAATTGTGGAATCACACTCCTCGGCCTACCCAGGAAAGTCTATTCAGGAGTACCGAGAGGAGGATCCAATTGATAGTTGAACCTCGAATTCAGGAGGAACAATGTGGTTTTTGTCCTGGCCGCTGCACTCTTAACCACCTCTACACACTCTATGGGATCCTGGAAGGGGATGGGAGTTTACCCAACCTATCCACATGTGTTTGTGGACTTGGAGAAGGCACTTTACCCTTGGGCTATCTTGTGGGGTGTGCTGGGAATATGGTATAACGGATCCATTGCTACGGGCTGTTCAGTTTGTTTATTACCAGAGCCAAGCATTGGTAACAACATGTCGGATTCATTTACAGTGGTGGTTGGACAATGCCAAGGCTGTCCATTTTACGGGTTCTGTTCTCTGTTCTGTTCTCTGTTCTGTTTCACTGGTTCTAATTTTAATGGATAAAATTTCTAGGTGCAGCTAAGGTATTGAGGGGTTCTGGTTTGGTGGCCATAGGATCTCGTCATTTGGCGGATGTCATTGTCCTCTTGGCTTCATCAAGCCAGGACCACCTGCTTTTGCTGGAGTGTGAAGCAGCCAGGATGATAATCAGCACCTCCAAGTCCAAGGCAATGGTTCTCAGTCAGATAAGGGTGGAATGCATCCTCTGGGTCTGGAATGAGGTCCTGCCCCAAGTGGAGGAGTTCAAGTATATATTTTTTTGCTATACTGTATTGATCCCTCAAGGGAAATTATTGCTTTAGGTGCCTTTCAAAGGCACTTCAACCATAAAGGTGAAGAAAGGATAAGGTGCAACTTACTTCCCCCACCACACTTTTTTGGTTCGGGAATTGAAACAGCGATGAGGTCTTGTTTACGATGGAGGAGGGAGATCGACAGGTGGATGGGTGCAGCCTCTGTTGTAAAGCGTCATGGTGAAGAGGGAGCCAAAAGGTTAAGCTCTCAATTTACCAGTTGATTCCTACCCTCACCTATGGTTATAAGCTTTGGGTAGTGACAAAAAAAAAGATTGTGAATACAAGCGGCTGAAATGAGCTTCCTTCGCAGGGTGGCAGGGATCTCCCTTAGAGATAGGGTGAAAAAACCCGCTGCTCCTCCACGTTGATAGGAGCCAGTTGAGGTGGTTCGGTCATTTGATAAGAATGCCTCCCAAATGCCTTCCTGGTGTGATGTTTCGGGAATGTCCAACTGGGAAGAGACCCCGGGGTTGACCCAGAACGTGCTGGAGGGACCATGTAAGGAAGAAGTGACTGGGGAGAGGGACGTCTGGACCTCACTGCTTAGGCTGCTGCTCCCACGACCCTGGAACAAGGGGAAGAAGATGTAAGAATACATATAATACACAAAAATGTAGAAGATGTAAGAATACACACAATTCACAAAAATCACAGAACTAAGGACATAAGAACTATTTTTAGGTTTTACAATTTTGTTATTCAGTTTCTATTTCTCTTCCAACTTATGCAGTTTTGACTTCATAAAGCTCCCCTGTACATGGGGATGATTTTTCGGCCGTCTTGCAGTCCCTCCCTCTGTGAGCAGCCTGTTTAAAGGGTGATGTGGTGTGGAACATGGGTGTGCAGTGTGGAACGGCATGAAATATGTGAAATATGATAGACCTACTATTTGCTCTGTGCTCCATGAAGGAGGATGGCACAATTTCAAGCAGTTGCCAAACCAAGCAGAATATAAAATTTATTCTCCAAACCATTCCAGATGATATTGAAAAGATTGGAGGGATAGAGCTTTCAGTTCACTGCATTCCATTAAAAATAAAATAAAATGCATAGCGCTCCATGTTTGTTCAGAGACTAAAATTCAAAGTGAAACTGAAGCTAAACTGAAATTTCTCAGCAGAACTCAGTATGTTAATTGATTTTTTAGGTAATAACAATAGACAGACAGACAGATGGATGGATGGATGGATGGATGGATGGATGGATGGATAGATAGATAGATAGATAGATAGATAGATAGATAGATAGATAGATAGATAGATAATTAAGCAAAGAAGCCAGCAATTCAGTGCATCTCCAGACATGTGCGGTCCTAAGCCTAACTAAGAGCCATAGCTAAATGTCAGCTAAGAAAAACAGATGCCTTGTGCATGTGGTATTTTGGATGATGGCTGAAAATCAATGCTTCATATTCTGAGTTTTCCAGTGATTCATTGCTGCACATTTCCACAATCCTCACTGGGTAGTCAAAGATTTCCTAATGAGGGCGACTTTGGGGAGGATGACTCTGAGGCCCACCCACACAGCCAACTCTCACACGGAAACACTCTTACACAAGCTATTGCTTTCTATCCCTTGTTTTCTCTCTTTTAAACATATACTGATGCTGAGGCAAAGCTTGCAAATATATAGAGTCATACATATTTTTTGTGCATACAGATATTTTTTTATAGCTCTTGAATTAAGTTTACATTTGATCAAAGTTCTATATCTTATATAAACTTTGGTAAATGCAGTACAAAAGTGTGCTTTGGGTTGATAAATGTGCTTATACTTATGTGGTACTGTTGAATTCAGTTAATTGGAGCAGCAATACATGTCATGTCATGTCATTTTCTAAACTGCTTAATCCTGCAGCAATACATAAAACAAATAATTGAAAGGGCTACTCAAATTGTATTTATATGTATACTTTCAGAAAATAAAGTAGATTATTTCAATATAAGGGATAAACTGGTTTGTCACTGGCTCAGTATACTCTAAGGCACTATAATTTGTATTTTGCCAAATTATAATTTGGCAAAAGTTTTTCAATAGATTTTTGTTATGCCTTGTACATTAGTGAGTAAGTACAAAAGCATTTTAGATTTTCAAACATCAATGTGTTAAATTTTTCAGCACAAAATTAAATGATACAGGAAAACAATGGTTGTGCGTCAATAAAGAAAGCAACATATTATGTAAGTGACCACTTTTCAGACAAAGATATAATAAAGGCAGCTGGTGTTTGCATGCAAATAAAGAAACAAGTGTGGCAGTCAAAATCTCCAGCAAAACTGTGGCTGGTTTCGAAAGATGCTCAGTAACACTTACAGTTCATTACCTTATAAATCTGCACAAATTCTACCTGAGACTAAGAAATTTTTTTAAAGCAACAGGTCATCACACCAAATATTAACTTCATTTATAACTGTCCACTGCACTTCAGATTTATTTTTTGTAGAAACATTGAAGTGAATTATCTATATATTATAAAAATAATATAAAATATATAATAATATATGTTTTTGTGCTACCGCATTTCTTTCCATATGCCTAATACTTCTGCACACTACTGTATATTGCACCTTTTAAGCCCTTAAATGTACACATAATTTACTTGTGGTCCAATAAAAATGTTAGGAGTAAATCATTGTTGTGTCAAATGTACCCTGCTGTACACTAAAAGTGAAAAATTGCATGTTTGTGTGTGTGTGTGTGCATGTGTGTGTGTGCATGTGTGTGTGTGGTGGTGGTGGTGGTGGAGTGGGGGTGGGGGGTGAGCCAAATCGGAATAATGTGAACTAAAGGTATAGTGAAACAAATGTAAGGTGGAAATATCTCCCAAAATGCAATCTGCTAAAAATTTCTTTTTTTTAATCAAACTTAAAAATGCATTCCTCACAAAACATGGGAAAAAAGGTCTTTTTGTGATATAAATGAATGCCTCAGGTCTTCTTTCACTCACGTTAATGGCTCAGACAGATGCCGTTTTTCATCCAGCATCTTGAACAAGCAACGCGACACTGCGAATGAAATGTGCTCAAATGAAATGTGTGCATAACGAGCCTCATTATCAGATTAATCTCCTGTTAGTGCCCATCATTAGTTTCAGTCAGAAATGGATACGGATGAGCTGCTTTGAGCACTTTAAAAAACCTCCACTCTATTGCTCATCCTCTCTGACACACACACACACACACACACACACACACACACACCTTTAGTTCATGCAGTATGAAGAGAAAAACAACACAAGAACAATGATGCAGCTTTTATGATTTTCTCTTTACTTCTCACATTGTCAGGGAAGTTGGCAGGACTTGTTCCGGATTGCAGATGTGAGGTGGAGTAAAATAAGTGTGCTGATTTATTTAACACCTGCCATGTGAATCAGCTGCCCTGGGAGCAATATTAAAGCTAGAAAAAGACATTTCAGAATAGAAACTGAGAAATATATACCAGCTCTGTTAAAATGAAAATGCATGCAACCACAGTGAGAACATGAAAACTCCACACATAAACACCCGAGTCCAGAAGTCAAACCCAGGAACCTCTTGATGTAAGGCAGATGTGCTCTCCACTATGCCAACATGCTGCCCGCTAAATTACAGAGTTATTTATATTTATCTTTTATAATATATGTGATATTTAAAGGTGTATAGTATTTTTTTCTGTACAGAAATTGTTTATGCTTCTTTCCTCAGCATGCTTCACTTTTGATAATAGTGTTCAACATTACCTACAAATCAAAATATTAAAAGTTCATGTTAATTCTCAATAAAATCCAATATGAATGCTAAAATGTAGCTCACTAATTAGCACATTTGCATTGTATAGCTGCATTGAATTTCAATGATTTTTTTTTTTTTTTTAACCAATCCATCTTTTCTGGACTGAATTTCTCATTCATATGACATTGTACATCACTGGAAAATGGCAAGCAAATTTTTTAAAAATGCTGTTTTTATTATTTTTTAATTTTTTATTTTTTTGTAAATTTACTGTTATCATGATTAGGACAGTTAAAATGTATCTGTACATCGTTGGTAATGCTTAACCAAGAGCATCCTCCAGAGGAAGCTGTAGTCAACCCCAAAGCACAAGCGGCAGAGAGTAGGTTGGATGCTTTATAAGTGAACACTGAAACAAAAGGTTTTGTATGCACTGGCAGAGACTCACAGGAGCAATACTTTAAAATTACACAGCATTTAGTAGACACTCTTATCCAGAGCAACTTACAATTATCATATGATTGACGGTCTTGCTCAAGGGCTCAACATTGGTGATATTGGAAATTAAACCCCAAACATTCAGCTCAGCAACCCACTGCCTAAACCACAGAGTCACCACTGCCCTACAATACTGCCCTAAAATGAGTGCTGGTGAACAGAGTACATATATTCTGTGGGCGAGATCAGGCATGATTGCCGGTGAGTGGTGACAGTTGTGTTCCGGGTCATGTGATGTGTGTTGGCAGTCAGGTGATTGAGATTGGTCAAATGCATGCTGGATAGTGAGGTAAGTATGACAATGTGTTTCAGGGTGGAGTTTTCCTTTAAATGTGGATTCATAAGATTTTTAAAATGAAATGTCAAACACCTGGTGGCTTTTTGAATTTTGAATTCCTACCCATTTTCATAAAGCTCAGACCCCAGGATTTACCGTTGGCCTTTCAAATAATCAAATAATGAACATCCAAATACAATTCCAATCCTAAAGTCATTTCCAAACAGGTCTCTTCTCTGACTTTAAACACATTGGCTAAAATGTTACATTGTTTGCTTGTTTGTTTGTTTGTTTGTTTGTTTTTACAGAGGTCAAAATATCATTTAGGTTATGTTTAAAATTAAGGAATGAAAAGGTCGACCTTTTCTAGGGGAATGAATGCATAATAGAATCTACCTCATGGACAAAACAGGCTTTAAGTGAATAAGGAGGGTGATGAGGCTGCAGAGTCTGATCTAGTGCTGCACCCACTGCTCACTATTATAGCTTAAAACCCAGGAGGAGAATTTTTTGGGGTAATAACATGTGAAATTTTGCTTTACAGAGAGCTCAGTGAATTGGAACAGACTTTCCAGCACTCTGAGATTAGTTTAAACTGACAGATGGTACAGACCCTGAAAGTCTGGCATGGGAGAGTAAGCAACCAGGTCAGTGAAAATCAGGTAAACAGATCATTCCATTTACAATATAATATCACCATTATTTTTATGTTGCACATAATAAAACGTCTGCATTTTAGTCATTTATTTTTTACAGTTTCTGTCTTTACCATTTCTCTGTTTTGTAAAGGACCCTTTGTGTAGGAGTGTTGCCTGTATCAATCCATCCTTGGTGCCCACTTTACTTGAACCATATGTCATAAAGCTGACATTGCTATACCATATCATTGCTGTAACATGACATATATCATATAATATCTGTTATAAACAATATTAAAAAAAAAGGTTTTACACTTATTTGGAGTTTTACTATATACACTACAGAAATATAAGCAAATGTCATTCCATAATGCCTTGTGTTTACCTCATTCAGAGCTTTGGGTACCACACTCAAAGTATTTACACTGAAACACAAGTAAAGCAAGAATGCTTCACTGCTTTAGCTAAAATTAGGTTTTAATGGTTTATTTTTCCATTTTTAAATTGTGTCATAATGGTGAACGCTATCACGAGGCCACTTCTGTCTGAAGAGTGGCCCATGAAGGTGGTGGGGTTATGGTATGCCATGGAGATTGAACACAGCTTCAGATCATCCACAGCAACCTGAATGCAAAGAGATGCAGAGATGAAATCCTGAGGCCTATTGTCGGGCTCTTCATCTGATGACATCATGCCATGTTCCAGCATGACAATGCTCGGCCACACGTGGCTAGAGTGTGAACTGAGTTGTTAGAAACTGAAAACATCCCTGTACTCCACTGTCTATTCTCCAGACATATTTCCCATAGAGCACATTTGGAATGCCCTGGATTGTTGGATCTGTCATGTTCCTGTTCCTGCCAATGTCCATGAACTCCGCATTAGCACTCGTCCATTTCATGAGAAGGAGATGTGTACTGAATGTTTGAAGTGTCTTCGGTAAACCGGAGAACACTTTTTGTTGACAGTTGATGAAAACTCTGGTTGAATGAGGCCTCAATGGGTATGTACCAATTGAATTTCTTTGCGGGATTGTAATAAAATTCTATTGTGCCTTTTTTATTTGGTGCGTTTATAATTTGCAAATGTATATATATATATATATATGTGTGTGTGTGTGTGTGTGTGTGTGTGTGTGTGTGTGTGTGTGTGTGTGTGTGTGTGTGTTCGTTGCTTAATTCATGCAATTTTGATAAATGTCAGTTATGTGTATGATATGATGTACATTTTAATAGACTATATAATCTGAAATTGTAATGTTTTATTATAGGTCTTGTGTCATATACTTTATAACAGCTGTCATGGTGCTAAACTAAAATGTTACATTGGCCCTACCTTCATGATACCTTGAATGAAATACGTAATACTGTATTTATTACTATTATTAGGTCTATAACAGCATTATAAAAAAGAGTGGTCATGATGTTTGTTAACTTTACATGAGCTTATAAGGTTAACAGAATTACATGCACATAGCATTTAATGAACAGTCCATTTACACTAGTTAATTTTTATGGAATTTTTTTTCTGCCAAGTGTTTAAAACTTTAGAATTTGTACAGTCTCTTAACCCATAAACTCTGAGTTCTATAAATCTGTGGCAGTAAGACTCAGGTAGAACCAGTTGGTAACACATGATGACTTCTGTGTCCAATTACCAGCAAATTATTGATGTTTTTTTCTTGTGTGCTTGCAGAGAAAAGTTGGTGATGTATTTGCGGGTCATTTACCAACAATATGGTTGTTATGCACCAACAATATACCAGCCACATCTCTTTTTAAGAACAACACACCCATGCATGTTCAGATGGGCACAAATAAAATTTCTATTTATACAGAGGCGGCACTGGATTTCTGCCTCATGACACTTGTGTCAAGCTTCACTCGAGGGTATATAATAGGGCACTTATTTTGCCCAGCTCTCTTACTGCCTCTTTTGTACGATCTGCTTAAGCAGGCCAGCTTTTAAGGTTTAATTGTGATATAAACACTGCCTTCATAATCATCATGTTAAATGAAACGACCTGAGTCTCCTTAGCAGATGGAGTCTGCTCTGGCCTTTCTTGTAAAGTGCATTAGTGTTACGAGTCCAGTCCAGTATTTACATTTACAACATTTGGCAGATGCTCTTACCCATATACAATTATCATTTTTATACATCTGAGCAATTGAGGGTTAAGGGCCTTGCTCAAGGGCCCAACAATGGTGTTAGTGGGGATTGAATAATTGGTACATAGATCAGTAACCCATCGCCTTAACCACTAAGCCACCACTGCAACACGGTATATTGTTCGGGTGAACACCCAGGTACTTATAAGACTCCACACTCTCAATCTTACATAAATTTAAAAAAGAGTGTGCTTGTAAGAATACAGCACCATATATTCATAGTTATATTAGTTTTGTGTTGCCAGCTGAAACATGATATGATCACGTGATTTTTCACTGTATTCGCATTATATTGTCATCCCCTGTGTGTGGAGTAGTTGCTCAGTTTTATTTTCTAAAAAAAAAAAGGTTCATGAAACAGCTTGATTTAATATAAACAGACATAAAGCATGCCTGCAAGCTTTTATTTAGTATGGTTTGAATTTCCTTTTAAGTCTAATTTACACCGGAACCTTTTCTGATATATTTTTTCAGTGCAAATAGACTTCCATAGGAATGCAGCATTTTGGATGGGTGGTGTTTAAAGTGTGTATTCTGTCTGTTATGACAGGAGTAATTTTTACTCTCCATTTTAGCACACTATTTTAGCTTTTTACAATTCATTTTAGTTTTTTTTTTTTTTTTTGTGTAATGTCCTTTCTAAAAATGTTTGGTGGTCTATCTATGTATAATGAACTGACAAATTCACTGCTGTGGGCACAGGTAATGTTGCGGTACCTAGAAAGTTAACGGACACCATTAAAGACATGCTTCCCATGCAATATAGGCTAAATTAATGTAAATAGTGTAATATAATACTGGTACCTAACTTTGTAATCAAACTCAACATGTAAACTATTTTAGATTAAAAGCAATGTCTGATACAAAATGATTTCTTTTTTTTTTTGTCTTGTCCAGCATCACAGCAAGCAGAATGGTAGCGTGGTTGCAGTGTTGTGCTGTACAATTTTGCTTTTCCAAGAGGAGGTTTATGGTTATAAGGCTCCTCTTGATATTCTGATTCATTTATTTATTTACTGTTGATTTGTGTTATGGAATCTATGGAATCTTGC
>JAOUQZ010000044.1:7963809-7979995 GCA_028564935.1 Neosilurus hyrtlii
ATACATACATACATACATACATACATACATACATACATACATACATACATACATACATACATACATAAATAAATAAAATGAATAATATTGATCATAGATTTTTTTCACTTTATAATGTATAAATGTAACCCTTGAGCAATGTTATATGTTTCTACCACTATAGTGATAGAAAAATATAAAAAATAACTGGCCTGTCAAGCTTTTCAGGGTGTATTCTGCTTTTGCCCAGAGTCAGCTGAGATGGGCTCCAGCCTCCCCGCGAACCTAATTAGGTTTAAACGGATCAGAAAATGATGAATGAAGTTCAGGTAGTGTTTAGTTTTAAAGTAAACACTTGAAATAAGAGTGTAAACATAATTACCTGTGGTTGGTAAGATGTCATATAGTGAACAGTATCAGTCATGTGTTTTTATGTGACATATGTGCACCAGATGACATTAGTCATGGCACATAAAAGAAACATATTTATACAACTTTTACCTCATTGCTGTCCTGGTTTAACACCACTGTTTCCTAGCAAGCCACAAAGTGTCTACACACACACACACACACACACACACACACACACAGGCTTTAGTCTCTGCAGCTATTCTCTGCTCTCCATCACTGCAGCTAACACAGCTGAACAGCAGGGCCCGCTGAGAGCCAAATGACAGTTTGATTACTATCTTGTCGCTGATGCATTATATTTTAACATTCTTGCGTCCTCATGTGCTCCAGAGTCTAGTGATAAAGGCATAGTGATAAACCTGATTATTGTTTCAGGGTGCTTTGAAATATCTGTGTAATATGTATCTGTGTCACTCTTTTAAAAAAATGTATATGGTGCTCTAAATAAGTTGTGCTCTGATATTTAAACTGTATGTTGTATTTATGAGATTTAGTGCAAACATTCATTCATTTTCTGAACCGCTTAATCGTAATTAGGGTCGCAGGGTGGCTGGCGCCCGTCTCAGCCGACTCTGGGCAAGGCCGTGGTACACCCTGGACCGCTCGCCAGGCCATGGCAGGGCCAACAGTCACACAACCATTAGCTTAGTGCAAACATTCTATATAAAAATATGCAGCATATGGGAATAGATAAAAGACAGATGAATAAATTACTGACACACAGGCATAGATAGATAGATAGACAGACAGACAGGCAGACAGACAGACAGACATATAGATAGACAGATAGATAGATCAATTGATAGATAGATATCTTAGGGAATTCCAAACTTATTCACCCCATGGCATTTTTCCTATATTGTTGAATTAAAAATGGATATGTGTGTGTGTGTGTGTGTGTGTGTGTGTGTGTGTGTGTGTGTGTGTGTGTGTGTGGGTGTGTGTGTGTGTTATCAGTCAATTTACACAACATGCCCTGCTCTCAAACATACACAGAATTTTAACCAATTAAAATGTCTTATTTTCTTTAGTGCCTGCCTCCATCTCTCATGCTGATATGTGTCCCACAATCACACATAATCTGATACAGACCTCATTACTGCTACTGCAAAAATAGTTCTTAGACACATTTAGGGAATGTGCAATTCTGATTAAAGGTATCCTAAAAGGCTACAGAGAGCTCGTTTAGTCTATTTTTCCAAAGCTGAAAACCCAGTTGGACAAGTGTATATGATGGGTCAAATCATCCAACAGATCACAAACACTGCTGAAAGTTAATGACAACAACAACAACAACAACAAACATAAGGCTGTTTGGTCCAAGTTGGGTAGGTTAAAAAAAACTATGAAAATATAAGAAATATCTGAAAATCTGACTATTCTTGAGCCCCTGGAGTGCGAGGCATGCTTGCATAACTTTAGCAGAACTTTGTGTACCTTTATACAGAAGCCTGAATAACGTTCATTAAATTTAGGTTATTAAATTGTCAGATTTTCAGTGAGGTTGAATTGTGGATCAGTCAGAGGGTGGCATCAGCCAGCAACAAATTTGAATATTCCTCTGTCAACGGTAAACCAAGTGATCGTGCAGTTCAACAGTGAAGGTAAGACCACCACAGATCCACGGCCAGGTTGACCTGGACCATCAGAAAGATGCCTTCGCTGTGTGAAGAGAGCAGTAGAGAAAAATCCCTGTTCCAAGGCCACAGACATTGCAGAAGACATCCAAACCAGCTCAAATACTGTTACACAATATCTTCATCAAATGGGCTATTGTTGAGTAGCAAGACGCAAGCCACTTCTTCGACCAGCATATATTAATTCTAAAGTTTTAGGTGTCAATTTACTTATGTACAGTCTCTGTATATTCTGTATATTTTTCGTTTATAAACAACAGTCATAAACATAAATTAACGATGAAGGACAAATTAACCAAAGATAAACTAACTAGCTGCATCACTCAGTTGGCAGCCATGATTGTTTATTCAGTTAATGATTTTGGAAACAACTATAACCATTACAATGTAGGTAATACCTTAAATCCTCACAAATAAATAGTAAAAAATTTAAAATACTACTCACCCTGCTTTACACATGCAACAAAAATCCCCCAATCTGTCTTGCTGCATTTCAGTTATGAGGCATTAATTTATTCGTTTCTGAATCAGAATCAGAATCAGCTTTATTTGCCAAGTTTGTGAACACAAACAAGGAATTTGACTTTGATTTAAATAGCTCACACTACAGAGAAGCATTTATGCTTAAGCATTTATTTATTAAGCATTTGTGATTAAGCAAATATTTATTAAGATTTGGGCAAATACAGATAAATATAAGTGAGAAAATATATGTATATGTGAATGGTTGTGTTTGTTGCTCTGTGATGGATTGGCAAGATATTCAGGGCGAACTTCACCTCCCAGAATCGGCTGAGATAGGCTTTAGTCTCCCTGAAACCCTAGTAGTATTAAGTAGTAGTAGTATTTATTTGGCAAATGAATGAACGGTTTTAGACACTGGTTGGTCATATTTTGGTCTAAGTTCTTCACACCTACCATATCTTTGCTCGTCATCATTCATTTTCTGAACCGCTTAATCCTAATTAGGGTCACGAGGAGGCTGGCGCCCATCTCAGCCAACTCTGGTAGAGGGCAGAGTACACCCTGGACAGCTCACCAGAGCTTCGCAGAAACACACTGACGGCAATGCAGCGTACTCAACTTATGAACTTTTGAAAGTGAGCAATGGTTGTTTTATATGCCTCTCACCATAGAGGGTGAGAGACATGGCTGGCCTTTGATAACCCAGTTAGCTTCACTGAAGGAACAACAGTGACAACCCAGTTACAGTGGGGCTTGAACCCCCAACCTTGGGATCTTTTTGGCATGATGTGTTGCTATTTGTTTGACTTTTAAAGTGGGAATGATTGGAGCTTTGTTTTCAGTTTGCCATGTTTCAGGGAGGTTGAATTCTTTTTTTAACATTGTGGGTTGGTTAGCTTCGGAGTGATTACTCTTTTGTTTATCCTGTTCTCTAAAAGTCATAAGGATGGAGACATTTTAGATCTCAAGGTGTGCTTAGATGTGTGTTTAAGCTTACTGTTGTTGTTTTGATTGCAGTTTCCAGTTGGACAAGGTCTGCCATTTTCATTTCTGGGGTGAAACAATCTATCTGCATCTGATTTTGGGTGGTATGTCCTTTATAATATGAGTATCCTGATCTCTTTTAGTTTCCCATGGTCAATGTTAAAGCTGTACATTATGACTGGTATAGCCAGGCTGTTAATGGCTTCCATTTGGTTGGTGGCATTTACTCCAGATTTTGTTTGGCATTCCTTAATAATACTCATTTTTGATATTTCCTTTAATGTTGGGATGTTGTATTTCTTCCCCTTCATTCACTTCGAGGTATTTGTATGTGCCTTCATGTTTTAGGTCTTGAAATGTGGTGTTTAGATCAATCTGGGTGTTTTTGGTGATGAAAAGTTAAAAAAAATTAAAAAATGCCTTTTGTAAATTAGCTTTGTTGTATTTGTTTAGTACAAACTCTATTTTGATGTTACCACTGAAGTCTTATATAATGGTGAAAAGATCATAAAGGTTTGTTTATGGTCACCAAACTGTTGAGTATTAGAGAGCTTTTAAAGATGGACCTTGTAATCTATCCAGGTTTTTCTTGTTCTTAACTTGCTCAGTGATCAGTTTTGAATAATAAAACCTGGTCTGTACAGTTGTAGCCCCTTTTTTTAACTTCTTTCCAGTTGCTGGAATTATGAGTTGCTATTTTTATTTTTATTTTTATTTTCTATGATTATTTGTTAACATGTCCGTCTCTGTATTATCTGCACCATACAGAGCACATTTTTCACCACGTTATGAGTACATGCTTCCGAGTCTATGGGACAACACCACCTTTGTTGTGTCTCCAGAAAAAAAAGTTTATAAAACAGTGTTTTTTATTAGAAACAGACATAAACTAGACATGCAGGCTTTTATTAAGATTGAGTTTATTTTCCTTTTAAAGTAAATATTTAGCCTTTGAATTGACATTTTTCTTGAGATTTTTTTTTTCTATTTTGTTTGGTTGTCTTTTCTCATTCTGTACTTCCTCTTTTTTGATCCCTATTGATGAGGTTATGGCAGAGTCAGCTGCATAAGGAGGTGATTTGTGTCTGTGAGAGACAACACTTCTAGCTGATTATGTTTTATTTGGTCAAACAAATCTTTGTTTGGTGGTTCTTGGCCTCTGTTTTTTTTTTCTTTTTTCTTTTACCATATCTACATTTTGCCTGCGATTGTTAAACCTGGTACCAGAAAACAGGCTGACCCAAATGCAAGACAGACATGACGAGATAGGTGCAAAACGTGATCCTTTATTAAAGATCCAGAGATCATGAACCATGAGTATGAAGGCGGGATCGTGGCGCGACTATGAGATAGCGTACTTTTCTTCAGACGGCACAAGACGATCTGGCAGAGAGTCGTGTAGGGCAAGAAGTTTATACCCAGGGAGTGATTAGGATCAGGTGGGGATGATCAGGGCGTGGTCGATAATTAGAACCTGAGCCGGGTAATCGGGTGACCTGGGAAATAGAGAGAGAGAAACAAAACATGAGACAGGCATGATTATCTATCGAGATGTCCAGGGTGTACTCTGCCCTTGCCCAGAGTCAGCTGTGATAGGCGCCAGCCTCCCCCAGACCCTAATTAGGATTGAGCGTTTAAGAAAATGAACAATAAATGTTTCAGAAAATGAATGAATGAATGACTAAACTAAGTACATTTCATGTACAATCAGAAGCTGAATAAAAAGCAAAGAAACTTAAGATGTGTACCAAACATTGGACATTTTACATAAAATGTAAGAGTAAAGAGTTGACCTTTTCCTGAAAATGTAGTAAAAGTATTTATTTCTGTAAAGCTCAAGTATATTATAAATATTCCAAAATAATAATTATTAAAATGTACATGTGCTTTGTATTTTCACTTTATCACAGTTTATTTTCATAAGCACTGAAATTAATGCTGCACTTTTCATACACTACAGCATCTGCTTATTGTTTTTCAATTGGTCATCAGCATTCATGAGTGATTGTTCTGTCTGCGCTGCTCTGAATGCCCATAATGGACATCCAATAATCTTAATTTACATTAATTACTTCTTATTGTTGAAGTCACCCACAGAGGTACAGTATATCACACAGATTAACAAAAGAATTGTGAAATATATGAAATAGGAGTGTAAATCATAGGACTTATCTGTTTTGAGCTCCTAATATTTTATCTGCACTGGAAACTTGAAAGATACATCCCTGCATCATATACAGAATAGTGTTTCTGCTACTCAATCACCCACTATGATGATGTAACCTCCACACAAAAACATTAAAGACATTCATCATATAAGTAAATCTTCTTTTAGTAAAATTGACAAGGGTATTATGTTGTATGCTTATTATTCAAAATATGTTAAAGTAAAAAGAAAGAAAAAAAAACATATTAAAAGCAGTAGACACCCTAGCAAACATTAACCCAACACTGTGATTTTATTGTAAAGACTGAAAAAGCAGATGTTGCTGTCCTGCTGCACTGCCAAATATAAGACGCAGTATTTCAAAACGGAGATAGTTCATAGCCATCCATCCATCCAATATCTATATCGCTTATCCACAAGGATTACATATAAAAGATCTCAGATGATTTCAGGCAAGAGCCTCGGTGCATCCTGAAGAGGTCACTACTTTACAGAAGGGCTAACACAGAGACAAAAAGGCATTCACCTCTATGGGCAATTTTTATAGCCAGCTGGCCTAATCTGCATGTCTTTGGGCTGTGGGAGGAAAGTTGAATAACCAGTGGAAATCCATGCAAGCATGGAGACAGAAACACCATGGTCGGCCACGGGGTTCCTTCTTGCTGTGTGGTGATGGTGCTAATAACTGAACCAACACAACTACTCACAATATATCCAGTTGAGTGATGCAGGTTTAGTATAACCTAGACTTTTGTAGAGATATGTATACAATAATCCTTGTTACAGATATTATTCTCGTTTGTACCTGCCCATGACATCTTCCAATTAATTTAGTTAATTCACTGAATAACCCAAAGAAAACAGGAAAAATGTACTACTTCTATTTCCCAAAATATAGCTCCAAACAAACTAGTAGACTGATCTATTGTCTACTATCATGGCTAGTTTCTATTGTCCTGGTATTTCTCTAACTGAGAGAGGAAGATTCTGTTTGTCCATACTTAACTAAATGAGACAGGAGATGGTGCAGGAGATTGCGTCCCTTATGAGTGATAGCCACATTCCTCCTCCCACCCTGTCGCAGCCCATCAGCTCTCATACAGGACAGTTGTGTTCCAGTACAAAAAATTCAAGATTGATTGCTGTTCTTATAATTTTCTAATTTCCAATTCACTCTGGGATTTAACTGGAGCTAGCCATTTTTTCCCAAGCACCAACCGGACATCTTTTATTTCTGCTGAGGCTAAATGGGGAGAATCTCACAGGCCATTAAGCAGGCAGGCTGTGCTGTAGAAGTGCGGAGTGGAGGAGTCTCTCTCTCTCTCTCTCTCTCTCTCTCTCTCTCTCTCTCTCTCTCTCTCACTTTCTCTCTCTCATTTGCTCTTTTTTCTGTTGGTTATATGTAGTCCTTCACATGCACGTCTCAAGTGTAACTCTGATCTATAAGTTTATACCTAAATATAACACAACCAAGTTTCTTTTCATTGTTTCAAGCTGTGCTGATTTTCAGTATAACAGCAATGCTTTAAACTTTTGCCCACATGTTATTTATAGGTAATGAGTTTCAAATTATGCTCATCCAAACAACAAACAAATTTCAGACCCATGGGCTTTAAAGTGTTTATTGCTGAGCTTATGCCTTTATTTCTGGTGTGACTACATTACTGGACAATATTTCAAAGAATTTCTGAACGAAACACCTAATAATAAAGTAGTGGAAAAATGTGAGACATGGGTAATTGATGGGTCTTACAATGGGTAATTGATGGGGCATATTTCAACAACATTTATCATGGACCAAACATCAGCTTTTATAGACTGCAATTTTGTGATATTTGTAATTTTGTTTTCCCATCTAATGAAAAATTAATTTATTACAAAAGTCCCATTGAGACCACTAATATGTTTGTAAAGCATCATTGGACTTCTATCTAAAATCAACCCAATACTTTAAAAAGCATCCTGGTGGTGAGAAAATAATGCTACTACCACTAATAATTTAATAATTTATTATTATTCATTCAATTATTCACTAATTTTCTAATTCACTTAATCCTAATTAGGGTCACGGGGAGGCCGGCACCTATCTGTTGGCCCTGTGATAGTCTAACAAGCTGTTCAGGGTGTACACAGCATTCGCCCAGTGTCGGCTAAGATAGGCTCCAGTCTCCCCACTACCTTACTAGGATTAAGTAGTGTGAGTAAATATTATGGGTTTATGTATTTAGTAAATCAGCCTTACAAATTTAGAAATATATTACTGTTCATCTGACAAAAGCAAAGTTGATTTTAGATATAAATAAATAAGTAAACAAGCAAATAAATAAATAAATGAATAAATATGCAAATAGTAACCTCAGTGTCTCCAAGAATGTCCGATGACTTATATTTGTTCTGTCTCTCAGAAGCAGTTCATTTTTGAGCCACACTGATCTTTACCCTTAATAGAGTGGAACAGATGAACTGTACATATGCATAAATTTGTGTATTAAATGTTTACAGCAGTGTGTTTCAAGCACTCTGTGTTTGGGTCATGTTCGAGTTCATATTCGAGATGTGACTTTTCAGTGTACTTGTGCAGTGGAGGCAGGCTTAAATCAGTCAATTTCAATTCACTTTGAAGAAAACGCAGACTTGGACTCAATCCCAAGGACAATGTAAAGTACCTGTTCACCAACTACACTAACACCCCTCCACACACCCACACACGCACTAACACACACACACTTACAGCAATTCTGGTTTTTTCTTAAGTCTGATTTCCATGGACTCCTCTATTATTTGGCACAGTTGAAATGAGGCATGAAGCCAGTTTTAAGTCACGCCAGGCTGAGTTGGTTTTCACCTCATTTACACACATTTGAAATTATGATAACCTTCATTTCATAAGCTCATAGGTCCTAATCACAGATCCTCCTCATTACCATCTGTTAAAAATACATACAGAAACTTAATTACAATATTTCAAGGTTTATTAATTTAATAGGGAATAAAATTTCATTTATTTTATATATCTAATTGTGTTCATCCTGGTCATACACAACATACTATGAATCTAACATAATTACAAACAAAAAATTAGTTTAAATAATTGTTTGTTTCTCTTCTTAATTCCTATGTAAATAAAGCTCTAAAAGGAGGGTTTGATCATTTTTTGCTTGGAAACGACTTTGATTTTCAATTCATGTTACTTAATGCTTTGCTGGCTTCAGAATTTAGGACACATGTAATATTTATTAAGACAGGCATTTGATATAGAAGCATTTTATGTAAAACAAACAACAGTGTATTAAACCTTATTCCAAGATGGGGGGAAAAAAGAAAAAGGAGGAATGACAATTCCAGCTCATTTCTATGTGCCATTGTCTCCCTCTGCTGTTCAGAGGATTGAGTAGCATCCAACAACAGTAAACAATATCTAGTGTATACACATTTTTATTCATCCATCCATTGATTTTCTAACCCGCTTAATCCTGATTAGGGTCATGGGAAGGCTGACACTCATCTCAGCTGACTCTGGGAGAGGGTGGGGTTCACCCTGAACAGCTCACCAGGCCATCGCAGGGCCAACACACACAAGCATTCAGAAACTTGGGTTGATTTGGAACAGCCAATTAGCCTGCTGTGCATGTTTATGTTGGACTGTAGGAGGAAACCAGAGTAACCCCATACAAGCAGAGGGAGAACATGTAAACTCCACATAAAAACACCAGAACCTGGTAATTGAACGCAGGTCTTCTTCCTTTGAGGCAGACATGCTAACCAATCTGCCACAAGGCCGCCCCAATTGGTTTTAGAAAATATTTCTTTGTTTTATTCAGAGCAACTTATAAGTGGGTTTGGTAATAGTCATGAGCGTCTGAGTGTTAAGGCATGTGTTAATGATGGCTCTTTTGTCATTCTTTATTTATTAGATTTTTTGGGGTCTTTCTGGGTCTTATTTTCCCATCTTTTTGGGTTCAGATTATTACTAGGGACAAAAAATATCGAAAAAGTATTCAGTAAAAACACTTTAACTGGCAACCAAAAATGGAGATATACTGAAATACTGGCAAAAAAAACATATCATAGTAAACCTTTTGTTTTCACCACTGACAGGTTAACTGACAGACTTCCAGCCATCCAGGACCTCTACAGACAGGGCTGAAGAATAAACACACACACACACACACACACACACACAACACCTACCCACTGAGTTAGTTTCTGATGATATACTTAGCCTATGTTCTAGTGAACCAGAAGCAGAATGTATTCCCTGATAGTGACTTTAAATCACTTCTGTAAGTCGCTCTCGACAATGGCGTCTGCCAAATGCTGTAAATGTAAATGTAAACACAGCAGATCATTTCAGATTCAAACCGTCCCAGCCTCTGACTCTTTATGCTTCTGCCATAGGGCAGGAGTTACATGAGCATCCAGACCTGCACCAGCAGGTTCAGAGACAGTTTATCTGCAAACTACCAGACTACTGAACACTGAACACCACATTTATTAAACACTGTACTCCCATCTTAAACTTGAACTTTGTTCTATTTACATCTATTGTTACTTTAATTCTACAGTCACTTTAAACTTACCTTTGCACATACACAAAGATGTATATGCATCAGCATCATGCATACACTACACTCTCTTGCACTACATTAAAATTTTATTATTTATTTTTCTTTTTTTTATACTTCTACTTATATTTTTCTATAGTGTATCAACTATGTATTTTGTCATGTGTTTATTTGTTTTTGGGCTATGCGAGGAAACTGGAGCACCTGGAGGAAACCCACAAAAGCACATGGGGAAACTTCCTCGCCAAGCACAAAGCTCAAACCTTTATGCTGTGAGGCGTACTTGCTAACCTCTACCTTACCCTTTTACCCTCTGTTATGTTTATTTGAGTTAATGTTTATTTTCATAGTAAAAAAATTAATAAATAAGTATATTACTATTAAAAAGTACTGCTGTAAGGATGACTAATAGCAGTACTCTTTAATAGCAGTACTATTAAAAAGTCACTGCTATTAGTCATCCTTACAGCATAATTCATGCATAATGTAATATGTTTGAGTGATACAGAGCTTTTAAAATAAATAAGCATAAAAAGCACAATAATGGGCAATTTTATCATGTGGATTACTAGCAGGAGCTGAACCAATGCAAAGCAACCATTTTTTTTACGGGAAAGTGACGTGAACTCGTTGGGCCGTGGGGGGTTCAAGCCCCACTATCAAGGGTTATCCCTGCTGTTCCCCATTGTAACTAACTGGGTTAACAAAGCCCAGCAGTGTCTCTCACTGTCTGTGGTATAAACGGACCGTTGCTAATTTTCGTAAAGCGTAGGCTGCATAGCCGTCAGAATGTTTCTACCCTGCAATGGTCTGGCAAGCTGTCCAGGGTGTACTCAGCCCTCGCTCAGAGTTGGCTGAGATGGCTTCCCGCAACCCTAATTAGGATTAAGCGGTTCAGAAAATGAATGACGTGAATTTATTTATTTATTTACCTGTTATCATTAGAATTTAATTATTCTGGAGCTTGCATGGCCAACCGAACTACAACTGTTGAAAAAGGGAGCTGCTTCATTTCTTCTTTTAAATCTGTCATACAAGTCCTTGTCTAAACTGTTACTTTAAAAATAGTATAATGCATTCCGACCAATCAGAATTGAGAATAGCGTTAGGGTATTGAAAAGCGTGTATGAATTAACAGGCTAAGAAATCTAGCAAATATTCACAGACTGTAGAGTGTAAGTGTGACTGGTAACTGTCACTGAATTAATTAAATGCAAGATTCCTCTATCCATTAACACCTCAGTGAACAATGTTTTTCTTAATGCTTTATTAATGAAGAAATGTGAGAAAAGTGACTGTTATCAGTATACTGTATTCATTCATTATTTCATTCATTTTCTGAACCTTTTAAATACTATTTAGGGTCACAGGAAGGCTGGCGCCCATCTCAGCTGACTCTGGACAAGGGCAGTGTGCACCCTGGACAACTCACCATCGCCACATCGCAGGGCAGAAACACGCCAACGGCAATGCAGCCTACTTTGTTAGCAATGGTTCTTTTACATGCCTCTCACCACAGACACTGAGAGACATGGCTAGCCTTTGATAACCCAGTTAGCTGCTCTGGGGGGACTGCAGTGGCAACCTGGTAATAGTGGGGCTTGAACCCACGACCTTCGGATCTACCATCTGGCCACCACTGCCCCAGTATACTGCATGTTATAATGAAATTGTGTCATATAAATGCAAATTTGATCTTCTGATGAGTGTGAGTGCATACACATAGCTATCAGACACACTGGTGGTGTCACATACTTCTCATTACCAAGGGCTAATAGTTTATTTAATGGGCCAGCAAGTTCTTGTGGATGACTGGTCAAGCTGCACGCTGCTCATTATCCAAACAAATGTTAAATTACAATGCATCATAAAGCCTGCATTATTTGTAAGGTGCTAAATGCATTAGTGTTAGGAGATTTAATTTTGCACAACAACAACACATTATGTGATTAAGCTGCTCACCACAAACACTGCTGTTGACTGCTCTTAAAGAAAAACAGAACGAAAAATACTGACCTGAGTTCTGCAGCTAATAAATGGAACATGAGTCATTGGCCATGCTAAATGGCTTGCAACACATAATCATCAAACTAATAACAGGACTGCCATTAGACTAGGAGAGATGGATGGTGCAGTGTGGGCTATAGAAAAGAAATGTTACAAGTGTGGGAGATATCAGGAGTGAAGAGGGAGAGAATCAATTAACAGCCGTTTCAGTTTCAACAAAATTCATAGAATTACAGCAGACAATGTAATACAGGCATGGGGTTGTGTTTTCTTGTGTTAAAGCTGTTTTGATAGGTTCAGTCAATTTGAAATGACCAGCAGGAACTTAAACTACCAGTCGAAAGTCTTTAAACATCCCATATCAGTTTTTATTTAAATTTATTCAGTTTAATATCTCCGTGTACTTTGAAATGAATCATACCAACGAATAATTAAATAAATAAATAGTTAAAAGTAAAAAGGATTCATGGAATCATTCTGTTTAACACTGTTTAATCTAAATTTCTGACTAATTAAATAGCCACCCGTTGCAGGTCTTACAGCTGAACACACTTGTCACATATTTCGACAATGAACATCAAATATCGCTCTGGAGGGTTTTGGGGTTTTTTTTAACCAACATTGTTGCAGTACTAATAAAGGCTGCATATAATCATGTTATTCATTCAGTAGAGCTCAACCCAGCTGACTCCAGTTGAGAGGTAACATCCTGAGCATGTCCCCAATCTATCACAGGGCTAACATGGACACAAACAACCATTTACTCTCACATTCACATTTATTTGCAATTTAGAGTAGCCAGTTGAACTAATCCAATTGTCTTTGAACTATAAAAGAAAACCCTGGCAAGCACAAAAAGAACATCCTCGCACAAAGATTATTATTATTGTTAATATTATTGTTTTGTTGTTGTTGTTGTTGTTGTTTTGGCTGTTGCTGTTGTTTGTTTGTTTTTACAGACTCTTTTAGAAATAAACACACATACAACGTACTTATTGCTGTTGATGTCATTTATGTGACATGTGATGGCAGCTCTCCCTGCCATCAGTGGAACAGGCAATAATCTGCCTTAACTGGTAACCTTGTATAAGATAGTGGTTTTGTAACCAAGGTAAAAAGAATCATCCATTCATTTATACATCTATCCTGCATTCAGTCACATTCTTCTACAAAAGCAAGATTTTTGCCCCTATTCAATTTAAATTTAACTACAGAGTTAATACTTTGGTACATAATGCTTATCTGTCAAGGGTTCAGATCTATGTTCCCCAGTACCTTTGTTCCTCAGTACCATAACCCTAATCCTAACCCTAACCCTAATATTACATAAATTGTCACTTTGATGAGTATGTTTGATTTTGTTTTATCATACTTCTTTTACAATATGGATACAATCATTGTAGCTTACTTCTAGAAGTACACAATATAATTGGAAATCCATTCATTTAATAAGGACCGGGGAATGGGGAACATAGGTACTGGGGAACATAGGTACTGGGGAATATAGAGAGTGGGGAACTTTAGAATTGGGAAACATGGGGCTGGTCCCATCTGTTAACATTGCTGATGAAAAGAAGTCAATCCCTGATGACTTTGGACAAGACGCAGGGTACACTCTGGGCACTCAAAAATCCCTTATAGGGCCAATACAGAAATGAACAACTATTCACATTCACACTAACACCTTTAGTGCATCTTTAGGAAACCCACACAGACACAAGGAGAACATGGAAACTCCAAACAGAAAATCTTAATTTAACTGCAAGGTTTAAACCCAGAAACCTCCTCGCTGTGAACCAACAATGCTTACCAATACTCTGCGGCCAAACACAAAAACCATCCAAATAAATGAAAAGAAATTGATCACCTAACATTGCACAAGTGCTGAATACATTAAACTACACCTTAGTCGGCTGCAGCACATACTTACCAGAGTGAAGTGCTTACCGGGGCTTCACTACGTCCCGCAGAAATTTTGCTTTGCACATGCGTGCTGTCCCATGCGATAGGGGTCAGTCCCCCTTCTATACATGATAAAGGACTCTGCCATGTGCCTTACAATTTGGCCTTATAGGGAAACGTTCATTAAATTAATTGAAAATATTGTTCATGTGAACATGTTAAGGCACTTAAAAACACTCAATATCAATTTCAATTTATCACTTTAATCAACTTTATTTATTTATTTATCTATCTATCTATCTATCTATCTATCTATCTATCTATCTATCTATCTATTTATTTATTTATTTATTATATATTTTTTGCAACTGACTGCCTTTAATATTATTAATAACGATGCTCTCATGGCAAAAGGTGCCCACACTCATATGTACTGGGTCAGTGATGTGTATAATGAAAATTTTCCCAATAAGTTGCACATCTGTGGTTTGGACAGAGATGAATGTTTTAAGAGTGTTAATAGATACTGCAACTTTCTGGCCAGAAAGTTTATTTTAAAAGAGTTGGAAAGATGTAGTTATATCACGGCAGTGGGATGATCATGGCAAAATTTCTGCCTTAAAAAAATGAGGAAATGCATGATTATTGATAATTGTTTATTCCCTTAGAAAGTCATAAATCATGCCATGGCCCATATTGCCAATATTGAAAGAATGGATACACTGACCTCTACACATTCCACCACTAGGACAAAGAGTATATCTCTTTTGCTGACCTCTAATTAAATAGCGGCTAGAATTATATTTTGAAACCTCAAAATGATACAGGACGATGTAAGTGCTGCTGTTCTTTCAAATCCCTTAAACTTGACTGGACCACTGGTGGCCTTATTTGCACAATTCTGTTAAATAAATTTAAAGTTTAAATTTAGAAACTACAATCTTAATTGCTATATTTAAAATGAAATGCTAACCCTTTTGTTTCCACCCAGAACACATTCAAATGTTCTAAAAATGTAATATTGCACCCTTTTTGGATGTCTTTGACAATGTCATGACCGCCCCATGCTCTTTCATTCATTATTCATTAGCCGAACTGCTTAACCCTACAAGGGTTTGCAGGGAGGCTGGAGCCTATCTCAGCTCGGCAGTCCATTGCATGGCTAACACACATACACAGCCATTCATTGCACCATGCTCATGTTGGAATATATCATGTTGTACCATGCTCATGCTGAGATGTGATGATGTCATTGTGCAATGCTCAGGAATCCTAAAGCATGCATCAACACGTGTTAGCGAACAAGAAACAAATTTGATGTCTATGACATTTTTTTAATGGTTTGCATTTAGAAAAGATTCACAGGTCACATCAATTACAAAATATTATTTTTTGAATAAAATCACAAAGAAATGTGTCACAGAAAAGCATTTGAAGTATTTATTCGCTGACTGACAAAGATTACCTCTGTATTCTGAAGTTTACAAATAGAGTGGTAATATATCATAGAATACTGCATGTCTGCCAGAAAATATTCAGTTCTCAATTCAATATTATATATATATATATATATATATATATATATATATATATATATATATAAATAATTTTTTCAGTTGCTATTTGTGGAAACAAGATAATTTTAAAAACATTTGTGCAAAACAGTGCAAGACAGCCCAGTGTCTTGTCCCAGACTTGACATCAGTGTTTCCCACCCTCTTTCTTAGTACACATTAGCTCAATGCACAAAAACCATCCAGCAAAAGTACTTCAGAAAAATTCCTTTCAGGAACAAGGAAATAGATACAAATTTACTGCAAAACTTGCTAAATTCCCCTCTGTGGTTAGAAACTGTCACCATGAATGTCACAAATGAAAATATACCTCAGATAATTTAGGAGTTTTGAAAAATATTCAGTTTATATGATCATTGAATTAATAAAATGATGGTCTTATATATATATATATATATATATATATATATATATATATATATGACAGGATATTTTTGTCATATCGGAGAATATATATATATATATATATATATATATATATATATATATATATAT
>JAOUQZ010000044.1:8058367-8075353 GCA_028564935.1 Neosilurus hyrtlii
TAACTGGGTTATCAAAGGCCGGCCATGTCTCTCACTGTCTGTGGTGAGAGGAATGTAAAAGAACCGTTGCTGATTTTCGTCAAGAGTAGCTGCATAGCCGTCAGCGTGTTTATGCCCTGCAATGGCCTGTTGAGCTGCCCTCGCCCGGAGTCGGCTGATATGGGCGCCAGCCTCCCCGTGACCCTAATTAGGATTAAGCGGTTCAGAAAATGACATGACATGACGATGCGCTGCGATTTTTGAACACGCTTGGAGCACGATCAGCATATAAAAAGAAGGCAGGGTGCATCCAGGAAATGAAACCTGAAGGAATCATGTTTTCAGGTTCATCAAGATGCACTAAGTTGGCGCATCAAGGTCTGTTACGCTCTATTAAGGTATGTTAAGCTCTAATGCGGTGTTCTATCACAAGTGGCGTCAAATCGTAATACATCGTAATAACCGTGGCAAACATTTTGGCAGTCAAACATTTTGCCACGATCAGCACAATAATCATGATTCCGCCAAGTTTCCTAACGATCATCATGATGCCACCAAGTTCCCCAAAGATCATCATGATTCGATCCCATGACGCCTCACGCTCCTCATGATTCTCCCAAATTGTGAGCATATGCCATCAGTCCCTTTCAAGGCCATAACACATTACCGATGTGTGTGCACTGCTCCATATTTGCTGCCTCCACAGGATGTAACTGTGTGTGGGTGTATGTGTATATGTGTGTGTGTGTCTTGGGGTGTGTGTGGATGTGTGGGTGGAAGGGTTTGACATGAAGAAGTGCTCAAACATCCAAGACGACATGGGGTGTAAATCTCATACATAGACAGACTTAAAATAACGATAACTGTAATATAACAAGTGAAAGCCAATAGGGAGGGAAAATGGAGTGAGAGCTTTACAAGGGGGAGAGATTTATATCCCAGCAGACCCGTGCATCTCCACCATCAAACTGGACCTGAGCCAAGCTTTATTACATAACATTCAAAGGGAAAACTATTCAAAACCTTAATGAGAAATTTAATTGGTTAAATAAAACTTAAAAGAGTAAAAAGACCTGAGTATAAAAACCTCATAACAAACTAAAGCATGTCTTCGATCTATTCATTCATTCATTTTCCAAAACGGTTTATCCTTAAAAGGGCTAACACACACACACACACACACACACACACACACACACACACACACACACACACACACACACACACAGCCATTTATACTCACACTCACACATAGAGGCAATTTGGAACAGCCAGTACCCAGAGAAAAGCAATGCATGCACAGAGAAAACATGCGAACTCCACATAAAAACTGAGCCAGGAATTGAATCCAGGGCCTTCTTGCTGTGAGGTGGACATGCTAAACACTTTTCAGAGGGTTGTTATAGAAAAAAAAAATCGACAGCGATGATCTGATGTGTCTACAAACAACATCACTTCCCAAAGTGTTTTATTTCTTTTCTACTATTGCAATTTATCAATGATTATAATCATTATTTTTGTATTTATTAAAGAACAATGTGCAACTTCTATCTATTTATAGCTACATATAAAGTTGTGGCACATCTGTGAAACAAATTACTTCCTATTATGACTTACAGTGGGTTATAACAACTCTGTAAGCAGTCATTTCCTCACTTTGTCTTGCAGTTTACAAGTTCTTGGCTACTTATTGCAAAATACATCAGCCTTCAGGAAGACTGTCCCACGTACGAAAACTAAAAACATCCGGAAGTATTGCTACTGGACATAAAACTCAACTAAAACCTATCCCATATCAGTATTTGTAGGTATATATAAGCCGCTTAATTCTAATTAGGATTGTGGGGAAGCTGGTACCCATCTCAGTGGCGGGGTACACCCTGAACAGCTCGCTAGGACACCACAGAGCCTACACGCATACACACTCACACTCACACCTAGGGGCAATTTGGAATGGTCAATTAGCCTACTGTGCATATTTTTAGACTGTGGGAGGAAATGGGGTACCTGGAAGAAACCCACGTAAGCAAGGTAAGATTATGCAAATTCCTCACAGAAACGCCCAAGCTCGGAAATCGTAGAACACCCAGGTTTTTAGCTGTTACCATAGAAACAATAATCTATGCTATCTATGCTGTAAGGTATGATACAAATTTACAGCTGGCTATTATGGTGAAATAAAGGACACTTATTACACAGCGACTTACTAAGGAAAATGATTTAGCATAAAATATTGGTTTAATCGGCGGCATGGTGACGTAGTGATTAGCAGATCTTCCTTACTGCAAGAAGGTCGTGGGTTCTAGCTACGTCTCCAGCAATGGCATTTCTGTACAAAGTTTGCATCTTCTCCCTGTGCTTGTGTGGGTTTCCTCCAGGCACTTCGGTTTCCTCCCACAGTATAAAGACGGCCGTATGCCCCTAGGTGTGATTGTGAATGGCTGTGTGTGTGTTTGCCCTGTGATGGTGTTTTCCGTCTTCGCCCGGAGCCGGGATTGGCTCCAACCTAATAAAGGTTAAAGCAGTTAAAAAAAAAATTATGAATATTGGTTTTATACAGACACAGAAAGAGATCAAAAAGAAAGAAAGAAAGAAAGAAAGAAAACACTACCTGGTACACAGTTGGATAACAACGAGATAAATAATAGGTAAGATGGATGTTTGCTAATTCACCCCTTAAAAGTATTTACCAAAAAAAGTGAGAAAGGTGAATAAATCCACACTTTGTTCATGTAGTATGAGTTTTACTTTTTAACTACTCATCTACCGGAAAGACTTTTTCGCATGCATGAGAAAGTTTTACTTGTGCACGCTATATAGATTTTACCCAGACATCAAAGAGAAATGTCTTTTCGATGCCCCCTTATGGGCTTCGTACTTTGAAATTGATTTCATTAATTTAAAAGTGATCTTCTTGTTTTGGCTAATGAGGTGGTCCATAGCAACGATCTGTTAAACAGAAATTACAGACCATAGCAGGCTGTAATTACTTACTTACTCACTCACTCTCTCACTTACTAACTCACTTGTTTGCCGAACTGTTTAACCCTACTAGGGTCACAGGGAGACTGGAACACCGGGACACCTTGAAAAGCTAGCTAGACTATTGCAGGGTCAACACACACATGACCAATGACACTTATGTGCAATTTGGAAAAGCTAATTAGCCGAATGTGCATGCCTTTGGACTGTGGAAGGAAACTGGAGTACCCAAAGGAAACCCACACAAGCAAGTGGAGAATGCAAAACCCACACAGAAATGCTTGGGCCCAGTATTTGAACCCAAGACCTTTTTGCTGTGAGGCAGATGTGCTAACCATTATGTCACTGTGCCGCCCAGACGGTAAACAAGGGGCTGATCCCACTACAGGTGTGATAGGAATGTGACTGACGTGAATGGCAATTTGCAGCTGTCGCTTTTCACTCTCAAAATTCATCTTGTGACATTTGCAGCAAAGCTGCAGAGCTCATAGGATCTGGACCAGTTTCAGACACCTGGATGGAGGAGAGATGGCGAGAGGAATGGAGCCGCTCAAATGCCATCCTGCACTCCTTCATTGGCTCGCCATCAGTAGTGCCCTCCAGTTATCACCTTCTGCACTGGGCGTGAGTCCGAATTAACCGCCTCCATACTGGATCGGGGAGGACCCAGTCTTTTCTAAAGACCATTGGGAGCAGTGAAACCGACACCTGCCAATGTGGGTCCTGCCAGACAGCCGCCCACATCCTCAGTGAGGATTTGGTTCACCACACAGGCCTGATGGCCTGGCGAGGCTGGACCCAGAGACCATAAACTGACTTTGTAATGCAGTCATCTTAGTATGAATCTGGAAATTTTACGAACAACGACGACGCAGCATCGCATTTTGGTCACCTAGTTCGTGAACTCATCGCAAAAAATTTCAAACGTTTGAAATTTCTGCGAATGTCGCTATACAAGGCTCTGATGTGGAATAGTCTCAAACTTTTCTCCAACAGTCCACACATGTCACGAGAAGGTGACAAAGTTGTCGTTTTGCTCGAAAATCATTTGTTTTAAATTCGCAAGGGAAAGTGACAAGTTGGAGACTTCCACGGAGAAGGTTTGAGACTTACATTTACAGCATATGGCAGACGCTCTTATCCAGAGATTATAACACAATTTACAATCATCCTTTTCATACAACTGAGCATTAAGGGCCTTGCTCAAGGGCCCAACAGTGGTGACAGTGGGGATTGAACCACTGACCTTGGAATCAGTAACCCATTGACTTAACCACTAAGCCACCACTGCCCTCCGTCATATTCTGTGTATTTTGTCTTCATTTGCATCTTATTCAAATTATGCTTCCGCTAATAATGTGCGAATAAAAAGCAAATGGTTTGAGAACAAAAAGAGAACAAAAAACCCGTTCACTTTTTTTTTTTTGCCAAACATCCGCAAACCAATAGCAAATCAGTTCTAAATCAGTCGCAGATTGCTGTGCAACTTTCTCACGACTTTCACACAGTGTACATATTTAAGCTGCAAAATATTTGCTTTGTTTAAATTGTTTTGTACAATTTAAAAATTTGCAAAAAAACTTGCATTATTCGATTTTCTATTGCACCCCTAATTTGATCACCCCCTAACCAATCAAAATCGAGCATTCAACAAAGCGGTGTAGTAAACTAAATTAACCAGCATCTCCTAACATATCTGATTCAAGAATTCAGCCTTGCTATGGTATAAAGAGGAATAAATCTAGAACAGTAGTCAAGAATTTCCCACGAGAGCCGTTCTATAGACTACATATACACTACAGAGGCAGGATATACAGCAACAAGCTGATCCAAGCGAACCCTTCAGAGCTACTTACTGCTTGTATATTTTTCATAGGTTCCATTTTCATACTTCATACTGATTTTAACCTGGAATACAGCTGCTGGAAAAATACTGGAATCTGTCATGCTGAGTTAGCCACATTCACCGCTACATGACTTTCCAGAAGCCCAAAATCAATCTGCAGCCAACAGGATGAGGGAGAGAGAATGAGAGAGAGTGTAACACTCCAACAGACAAACAGAAACATGAGGGGGGGAAAAAGCAGAAAGAAAGATGATATGATATTATTTGTTATTTATGCCCATCTATCCTAGTTATGATATGATTTATCCTGGCTCATGAAGCATTCCGAAATCCGCTTGATCAACTTGATTTTATTTTATTGCACATTTTGATTTTATTTATTTATTTTTTGCACAGAATATTTGCAGAGAAATGCAGATCGCTAATGAGCTAGCCAGAGGCGACACTGGTGAGGAAAAAGACCCTGAGACGACATGAGGAAGAAACCTTGACAGGAACCAGTTGGAAAAGGAAATCCATCCTGTTCTTGGTGACATCAGTTAATGATCAGATACTGATTCTGAAACCTCCTTTGTGTCAGCTGATTGTTGAGAGTCTTGCTGTATTGAAATGGCGCCATTATGCCTGCGTGCAGTCGAGAAACGGGGGCACTACCATAGGGAACTGTCATACACTAGGGAAAAAACAAACCTCATTGGATTTATTTAATTAAAATGCACACATACATCAGTTTCATGTGATTGTGCAGCGTTACATGAACATTACATATTTTTCTACATCCAACATCATTTGGTCATGTATTTCAAATCCCTGAATAAAATTAAACTGTGTTGGGACTGGATTTATTTATTTATTTATGTATTTTTCTTTTGCTTTTACTATACTCTATTAATCCTGCAAGGAAAATTATTGCCTCTGCATTTAACCCTTCCAAAGTGAGCACACACACACTCGGAGCAGTGGTCTACCACACACAACGGGACGCCCGGAGAGCAGTTGGGTGTTAGGTGCCTTGCTCAAGTTCACTTCAGCCATAAAGAAGGGAAGGTGCAGCTCACTCCCTCTCCGCCACACATTTTCCTGCTGGTTTGGGAATTGAACCAGCGACCAGAATTAGTGTACTTGGCCACATTATTGCTATCTTTAATACATTTTATTTAATATTATTCAAATTATTACTTGAATGTGATCACACTACTTTATTCACTCTATTAATTAAAAACTTACGTCAAATATATTTTGTGTAAGTTTTGATGAGGAATTTAATGTTTTGTTTAATGTCTAATGTATAGCTACATCCTAAGCTACATCTGACCAACCAATCACAGTGTGTCGTGTATACTATGTAGTGTATAAAGTAGTGTACACTAGGGAACACACTGGCATAATGGTTAGCACATCCTGGGTTCAAGTCCTGGGCTGAGCAAGGGCGTTTCTGAATGGAGTTTCCCAGTTCTCCCCATGCTTGCTTTTCTCCTGGTACTCCAGTTTTCTCCCATAGTCCAAAGACATACACAGTAGGCTGATTGGCAGTTCCAAATTGCCCCTAGGTGGGAGTCTAAACGGTTGTGTGTGTGTTGGGCCTGCAATGGCATGGCGAGCTGTTCAGGGTGTACTCCGCCTTCGCCCAAAGTCGACTGAGATAGACTCTAGCCTCCCCGTGAACCCAATAAGGATTAAGCGGCTTAGGAAATGAATGAATGAAGGAATGAATGAATTATACATGCAGAAATAGCTACATCTACCCTACATCTAATGTTTAGCTATGCTATATCTGACCAACCATTCACAGTGTGTGGTGTATACAAAGTAATGTATAAAGTGGTGTATCCTAGGGCACACAGTGATGTAGTGCTTAGCACGTCTGCCTCACAGCAAGAAGATTCTGGGTTCGAGTCCTGGGCTCAGTGAGAGCGTTTCTGTGTGGAGTTTGCATGCTCTCCCCATGTTTGCTTGGGTTTTCTCTGGGTACTTCAGTTTCCTCCCAACATGCACATTAGGCATTAGGAGTGAGTGTGAGAGTGAACGGTTGCGTGTGTGTGTGCTGCCCTGCGATGGTCTGGAAAGCTTTTCAGGGTGTACCCCGCCCTGTTTGGTTTGCTATCTGAGGATAACGGACATCATCCACCTGGCAAATTCAGGATAACGCTCGAATCAATACAGAGCAAAACCTAACAGCTCGTCTTAGTTACTGATTTTAAAATCTTTGCATTTATCAAGATAAAATAAACTTTTTTAAATCTAATTTGAGGTTTTATTTATTTATTTAATATGATCCTGTGTAGCATTTACTAAAACCATTATTCACCTTGGGCTCAGTGGATATAACTGTATACTCTATCGCTTCAGACCTGATTTAATAGACGGAAAAACGCATGGTGCATTTTAGTTTTGTAAAGAATATGCAAAATCGAAGATGTGTTGCTCTTTATTATATCGCTGCTTACATGGGTGAGGATGATAACGGGATGACGGACGCTACCTGCTCAGCACCTTTTGAATCCAGATGCCATCTTTAATGAGGATCCCAAAGCCCCAGCACTGTAGGAGGACTCATAAAAGTAGGTGTGTGTGTGTGTGTGTGTGTGTGTGTGTGTGTGTAAAGGGACAGACCCACTCTTCCCTGAATTCAGCATGGCCTGTGCAAACACAGAGCAGGATGGCATGAAGGCTGGCAGCGTGGGCGGTGAAAGCCCACTCAAAGCCCTGCAGCTGGAGAGCAGCGCTGGCACTGCCATGTGGTTAGCACACAAAAGGCAGGATCAAAGGGCGTCACGGCCCACTTTCATCTGCTTTCCCACACCTGACAAGAGGCAGCGGCAGGGGGCAAGGCTTCAGAAAAGCGCTCACATTTCCTCTCTCTCTTGTGCTCTCTCTCTCTCTCTCTCTCTCTCTCTGTCCCATCTTTGCTCCTTTTGCATAATCTCATGCATGTCCATATCATTCTCCTTTACATTTTCTGCAGGGTGCGTTTACTAAATCGAAGCCAGCTGAAGGAACAGGCTGGTTTACGTTTCAGAAAAAAAAAATGAAACATGTGTCTCAGTTCTATCATGCACTTGAATCTGCACTTGACATGCTTTTCTCTCCCCACATGCAGCCACTTGCAACCTCGCCACGACACATCCTATTTTCTATTATAATGGAGCGACAAACTCTCTCTCGCTGAAGGGCAGAGCTTTACGAAGTGCAGCGGCTGTGTTGTGTTGAGCTGACTTGGAAGAGAAAGGACAGAAGATACGCTGCATTGCCAACTTTGTTCTCAGGTCATTACCTAGGTAGGTCAAGCTTTCAAGTGGTTCTCAAACTTTTTGGAGACAGACCCCTTGAACTCAGTTCGGTTTGTGAATAGTATTTACATTTACTTCAAGTAACATTTGAGGCCAGTAAGTTTGGACTCCTAAATATAATAACATTACTATAATAAATCTAGTATTTAAATTGTGATTTCAACAACTAACAAACATCGAAGGCGGGGTACACCGTGAACAGTTAGCCGGGGCCACCACACTTGGGGTCAATTTAGAATAGCCAATTAGCCTGATATTGGCTCTGTGATGGACTGGCAGGCTGTTTAGGGTGTACCCTGCCTTCACCCATAATCAGCTGACATAAGCTCCAGCCTCCCTGCTCCCTGTAGCAGATGAAAACCTACTGACTGTTAGAAAGCCCTGAAACTAAAAACATATTAAAAAGTTTAACTAAACACCACCTCAAGGAAATGTAAAGCTTCCGATCATGAGTATTTTCTATGCTACTAAAGAAGCACTAACAACCTTACATAAACATTAATATTAACAACATTAATAATTCTGGTATATATTACACAAGAATATAAAAACACAAACTAAAATTAGATTTTAAGGTTTATTTTGGGCGGCATGGTCTTGTAATGGTTAGCACATCCACTTCCTAGCAAGAAGGTCCTGGGTTTCAGTCCCAGGCTTGGTGAGGGTGTCTCTGTTCTTCCTGTGCTTGTGTGGGCTTCCTCAGGGTACTCTGGTTTCCTTCCATAGTGCAAAGACATGCAAATTAGGCTAAATAGCTTCTCCGAATTGCCCCTGGGTGTTAGTGTAAGTATAAGTATGAATAGATGTGCGGCTTGGCCCTGCGATGGACTGTAAGCCCCGGACTCGAACCCAGGACCTTCTGACTGTGAGATGAATGTGCAAATTACTACACCGCCATGCCACCCTGATCCAGAACTTCACTTCGAAAATCGAATGGAGTCTTCCTTGTCCAAAGCCTGACCTCTGGTAGAAATGACAGGAAAATAGGAATACAAAGACATTCTGGCTAATTGTGCCAACAAAGAAACAAACAAACAAACACACAAACCAGGAATAAATCCTACCCTCCTTAGCAGAGGTAATTGGCCAGAGCCTAAATCAGTGCTGCTGTTACACAAAATAAATGGCTGGTGATTAATCTGCACTGCATTGTGTTAAAACCAAAAATGTGAGAGAGATAACAGCGTATAAATGTATTTTCCTTTTCAAAAAAGTTTCAATATTGTGTCCTTGGTTTCCATACCAACAGCCAGAAAACCGTCAGAAACATCTCAAGGACCACCGGTGGTGAGCAGAGAAACACCAGATTTACAGGTGCACTCGTATCATCACTGATCATTCAAGCTCTCTGCAGGACACAGTGTGTGGGAGTGTGTATGCGGTCGTGATGAACAGGAAGAAGATTTTTTTTCTGCTCCGAGTCAGAATTCAGTTATCAGTTGTGGTTTATCCTGGTGTGTCCACAATGCAATATAGATTACAGAGCACAGAGCAAGGCTTGAGACTTGTGGGGATCTGTACCTTGTTAAATGTATTGATTTCAAGACAGCAAAGAAAAGATCAGCATTAGAAAAAAAAAGCAAATTCTTAATTCTGATTGGACAGAAGACGTTGATTTATTTTCTGTAACAGCAGGATAATAAATAGGTTATTACTGAAATTCAAAGATGTGTCCAATATTAGAGCTTTAACAAATTCATTCATTTATCTCTCACTGCCGAACCACCTAATCCTACTAGGGTTGTGTCGTGGCTGGTGCTCATCTCTGCCGACTCTGGGCGATGGTGGGGTACACCCTGACCAGCTCGCCGGACCATTGCAGGGCAAACACATGCACAACCGTTCACACTCATACTCACAGCTAGGGGAGATTTAGAGCAGCCAGTTAGCTTACTGTGCATGGTTTTGGGCTGTGGGAGGAAACCAGAGTACCCGGAGGAAACCCATGCAAGCACGGGGAAAACAGGCACAGTCCTCACAGAAACGCCCCGAGATCGGGAGTCGAACTCAGGCCTTCCTGTTGTGAGGCGGACGTGATAACCGCGTCACCACTGTGCCGTCTCGGACAAAAATATAAGCTGGCTAATAAACAAACAAACAAACAAACAAACAAACAAACAAACAAACAAACAAACAAACAAACAAACAAACAAACAAATAAATACTTGTAAACAGCTGTGATATAAAAATAGTAAGACATTTTTAGATATGCTGTAATTCTGAGATAACATTCACACACCTTTGTTGTGTGTTTTTTTCTTTCCTTACATAGAAGTTAAAGGCTGCACACAAATTAATATGCTTTAATACTAAAAGGCATCTCCTTTGCTTGGTTTACTCCTAACATCCATACAGATTCAGAGTCGTCAAGCCCTTAGAATGAAAAAATTATACTTAAAAAATTCAGAAGTTTGGACAGATGGAAAAAGAAATATTTGGAAATGATGACAAGACACGCCCCATTCACTTCCTGAGTGAGTCTTATCAGTCTGAGTGAATCCTTCCCTGGCTGGCCATGCTCCTACCATGTGACCTTTTTCCAAATGAAACCAACTACAGTGTAAACAATGTGTTTCCTGTTTGTCCTAACACACACACACACACACACACACACACACACACACACACACACTCAGCCCTATATTCAAACAACCCATTGGTCCAACAGTCCTAACCCTGACCCAACTAAACTGAGTAGGGTGCCCAAGTGATTTAAGCAAGGTGTCCATTATACATAAGTAGGGCTGTCAGACCAATGGGCTTTCAGAAAATAGAGCCATCCCCTACATGCCATGCAAATGTGAACAGTCATGTGATATGAGTTTTATATGTGTTAGTATGGAGATTATTTCTAATACAGAGCTACGCTCATCTGGACTGGAATCCAGAAAAGTTCAGAAAGCTATCATGCATATGAGCTGAGCAATGGCCTGGAAGAACGTTATATGTTCAAGGTCACTGTGATAAGGTCAAAGGTCACATATGCAAATTAGCTACCCCACGCACAAGCTTACATCATAGGGAGTGTCTATGCAAAAGTTCAAAAAGCTGGCATGTGCATGAGCCGAGCAATATGACCCTTACAAACTTATTGTCATGCCGTCTGCCCACCTGCCCACACACCTGCCCACCCACCAATCCCATGACAATACCCCTCCAGCCATAACCGTGTATGGTGCAAAATATTTTTTGGTCGAGTAATAATTTCAACATACTCTCCCTGCGTTTGGGTGGGGTTTCCTTCGGGTACTTTGGTTTTCTCCAGTAGTGCAAAGACATGCACTTTCTGCTTACTGAATTAAACAAATTGCGGTTGTGGAAATTGTGGATGGGAGTGTGAATAGCTATTTGTCCACGAGAACAGGTTTTAAAGGGGGTCTGCAACCCTCTCAGCTAAAAACATACATTGCAGCAGAATCCATGGAAGTTGCGCAATACATCATGGGTGCAGAATGGGAAGAAAAAAAAGAAGAAGAAATAGAAGAGGAGGAAGAAGAAAAATATCAATAGTAACATGACAAGACAAGATAAGCCCAAAGCAATGACACTGACAACTAAAATACTTTAATTATATAAATGTTATTGCACTTAAGGGAATCCCTGGTGAAGAATGACATCATTTGGCAACAGAATGACTCTCAGTCACTGAGAGGCACTACGCCTAATCCTACTTCGTTGGTGGGGAGCCTGGTGCCTATGCCTATCTCAGCCGACGCTGGCCGAAAGCAGGATGCACCCTAAACAGCACTCCAGAGCATTGCAGGGCAAGAGACACACAACCGTTTATACTCACACTCACACCTAGGGGCAATTTAGGAGCGGCCAATTACATTCACGGCATTTGGGAGATGCCCATATCCAGAGCAACTCTCATTTACTTGAGGGTTGAAGGCCTTGCTCAAGGTCAGAACAGTATCAACTTGGATGTACTGGGGCTTGAACCACTGACCTTTTGATCAGTGATCCAGAGAAAAAACCACTAAGCCACCACTCTAGTGTGGAAGGACACTAGAGTACCCGGAGAAAACCCACACTAGTAAGGGGAGAACATGCAGACTAAATACAGATACGCCTGAACCTGTGAATCGAACCCAGGACCTTCTCGCCGTGAGGCGGACATGCTATCCACTACACCGCAATGCCGCAGCAACCCAATAAGACATTATATGTATAATTATTTTATTACGCCCATTCTGAAAGCAATAATAACAGTGTAGTTAAGATTATATCTTTAATAATTGTGTAGGTTATTAATGAATTATTGTTATTAAGATTGAAGGTAATTTAAAGGATCCCTCTAATTAAAAAAATTGATCTCATGCAGCATACAGCTGGGACAGATCCAAAATAATGGTCTTCTCATGCAGCTCAAAGCTCATAGAAGCTAGCATTTGGGAAGCTTTAACAAGTCTCCAGTGCCTGTCAAACAAAACAGGGATGGTGGAGGAGGACGGGGATGTCCGTTGGTGTCCGACATTTCTGCGATCCACACCAAATTAGGAGCCGGCAGCCTGAAGGAAACCTTCAGGGAGCTGCGAAATGACGGCAGGTGAAACCTTAGCACTGTTGTTGTGACTTTTCATGGAAGCACCGAACAAAGAAACACTATGAGGCCGTCATTCACACAAGACAGGACTGTTATCATGTGCTAAAAATCGCCCGTTATGTTTGAGTGCATGCGTGTTACAGGAGGTCCTGCTATATCCTGGTGCCCTGCCAAAAAATACAACAACACAAAAATCCAATGTTTGGGAAAATAAGTGCCGGGTTCCTTTCCAGTTCCTTCTTCATGGTCTGTCCCCTGTCCAAAAGATTAGCAGAAGCATGTAAACATGATCGCTTGTAAAAACTGCAATGGCAGTAAAAAACACAGGTTTTACCCTAAAGCATGTTAGAACAGGGTTCAAGGTGATGATCTGCTTTGTGCAATGATTTGCTTCAGCTGTACACATAGTGTACAGTTATAGTGTTCAAAAAGGTTTTTCTTGCAGTCATCCTGACAGTGGTTCCGGCTACAAGGTCAAAATCCCAGGCTACATTATCACATTATTTGTGGTAATTACACTGTGGGCTTTCAGTGAAGGTAAATTTAAATTTTAAATGGTTATATGTGATGTAAAGAACTTTTAGAGCCCTTGGAGCACTGTTTATAAAATATTATATAAAAAGTAAAGAGAACTGAAAGCTTTGCACTGTGTGTCCTTGATATTATAACATTCGATATAATAAATATATAAAGAAGCACTTTAGAGAAAACTCTAGCCATTTTATTTATTTATTTATCACTAATGTAAATGTGATTACAGAATTAGTCTCTGCTGTGTACTAGTGGCCAACAAAAGTCACACACACAAATGTGTTGTTGTTCTGCCTTTATTCTTGCTTACAGCACATAATCATAATGGCATCATTTCAACTAACTTAAGCAACATAACATTTAATTACATCCAGTGTTGGGTTCATTTCTCACTGACGTCTTGAATCGATGATGGAAAAACTGAACCCCTCCATAAAATCTGCTCCAGCACATCCCGAACACTTTCAATAGGGTTAAGGTCAGGACTCTGGGGTGCCGATACATATGTGAAAATGATTCCCCTGAACCACTCGCTCATTATTTGAGTCCCCGTTTTATATCTGTGCCATCAGTGAAGAAAAGGTCCATTGATGTGATAACCACCTTTAACGCATGATCTCCCTGTGCTTGCATGGGTTTCCTTCAGGTACTCTGGGTTCCTCCCACAGTTCAAAAACATGCACAGTAGGCTAATTGGCTGTTCCAAATGGCCTGTAGGTGTGAGTGTGAGTGTGAGTGTGAATGGTTGTGTAAGTGTTGGCCCTGCGATGGCCTGGCGAGCTGTCCAGGGTGTATCACGCCCTCGTCCAGAGTTGGCTGAGATGGGCGCCAGCCTAAGTTGGTCAGTTTTTAAGAAAAATCTGATTTCACTTCTTCTTCCACAATTTATAACATGAGTTAGCAGGTTTTGAAAGTGGAGCTATCAGTGGGACATGCGCAGGAAATAACTCCTTTTTTTTAAATTATAAGAATAATAATTATTATTATTTATTTATTTGGGTTTTTTTTACAAAACTTGACTTAGCAGGTTTTGCACATGGACTCCTCATATTTACTTGATATATTTTAATGAATCATTTTGTAGGGACCAAAAAAAAAAATAATTCAAGTACAGCTAAGCAAAAAATGTAAAATAAACCCTGCATTAATCCATTACAGTCTGCATTGTGTATATAATGTATTCGAATCATAAAGCTGCTCTTCTTTTTTAAGTGTTGGCAAGCAATGTAAGATTTTACTGTATGTACACTTTACGTATTTTAAATGTAGATTATGAAATACACTATCAGTACACCATTCGTATAAAATGTCGCTGACTCTTTATACACAGTGAATATGCTTCTCGGCCTTCGAGGTCAAGATCGAGGTCACTCGGGTTTGGAAGTGTAAGTCTTCCTACTGAGGATTTCCATAGACAGGGGCCTGAGGGGGTTATGAAATGGTATGGTTGCTTGGGTTCCACTTCGTTCACATGTAAATCTATTTCCTTCTACTAAAGATTTCATTGGAGAGGAATCTGAGGGGTGACTGGTATGAGTTTTGGGCAGCCGTGGCCTAATGGTTAGAGAAGCGGCTTTGGGACTGAAGGGTTGCTGGTTTGATTCCCGAACCAGCAGGAAAAATGTGTGACTTTTGGGAAGTGAGATGCATCTTCCCTTCCTCCACTTTCATGACAAAAGTGCCATTGAGTAAAGCACCTAGACCCCAATTGCTCTCCAGGTGCCCCGATGAGTGTGGCAGCCCACTGCTCCGTGTGTGTGTGTGTGTGTGTGTGCTCACTTTAGATGGGCTAAATGCAGAGGCATTAATTTCTCTTTTTGGATTAATACAGCATATAAAAAAAAAAAATAATAATAATAAAATAAAATACATGTTTCTATTTATTGACAGATGATTTTTGAGAAAAATTACAAAAAAAACTAAAACATTTACATACACATTTCCCAAAAAAAAAAAAAAAAAAGGAAAGTAAAAAGCAAAGTTTGGATTTATTATCTTTCAGATTTCTTCCTTTCACTTTTCAGCCTTCAATAAACTGTAAGACAACCTCCAGGCCACATTTGAAATGAGGGAACAGAAAGATTTATTTTTAAACCACACTTGCCATAATTGTGACAATTACTGTCCTCTGACGTGAATAAGATGATTTCTTTTCACAACCTCATAAACGTCCTTGTGTGCCTGTAATTGCACAATATTCCCCTTTGCCTGTGTTTAAAATAATAAAGATGGCGTTCAGTGCACAAATGACTGTTTGTTTACATGTTGACTTTTGCTTGTTCACCAGGTTCTAAGTACACTTTGAATCCCATTTTCTTTGCAACAGCTCTTAACATAAGTAAGCCTAAGTAGATGATGTTGAACCTTGTGCATATTGAATACAGATGACAATCTGATCCCCGAGCCCTGATCTGAGTGATAAAGGAAAGCAGAGCACTGTGCAGTGTATAACGGGTGCCTTCTGAACTCAGCAGCTTCCTCTCCACACTACTCTATGTCTGCCAATAATTAAAGGCATGTATCAAAACAACAGGAAATGCACGTTGTGGCGATGGTGGTAGAAGCATTTAGATCTCTTACAGATCTCCTTAATGCCCAGCAGCGATCGATACCCTTTTAAAAACAAATGGACATCTCTGAAAGCCCAGATGGCCACTTTCCCAATTATAAGTCCGGGTGGATTTTGAGCCTCATCCTGACAAATCTGTTTGGCTGTTTTTTTTTTTTTTCTTCCCAAGTAAAACCCGAAGTGCTGAGGCTCCACTCAGGCTTTGCTTCGAGTTGAAACTGGAGTGCAAACATCTTACTGTGGAAAGTTTGACCTGCTGGATGTTTAAACATTCCCTTCCTCTTTGTCACATAGCGGTTTCTGACATGGCTTGCAATTCAAAAGGGTTACCAGCCTCATCTAAAGAAACTATTTCCTCCATTGTTTCACTTGTACTCAGTCGCCATTAACCACTCAATAAACTTCAGAGGCTTTATGCACAAAACTGACCAAACAAGAACAACAACAATGGAAAGATGAAGACAAAAAAACAAAAAAGCATAAAAAAAAAAAAAAAAACATCTGCACATCTGTTTATGCACCCGGAGCACGCAATGTAATATTACACACTTCGCTGCACTTTAATTGGCTGCAACATCACACTTCAAGACTGTCCATTTTAATAGGAACACCTCTACCCATGCTCATTTATACATCTCCCCAAGCAGCCAATCGTGTAGCAGCGGGGTATAATGCAGTGCATAATATCATGATGTTCACAGGTCAAGAGGTTCAGATAATATTTACATTCTGCATCAGAATGATGAAAAAGTGTGATCTCAGTCACTTTCACCAGGGCACGGCTGTTAGAGCCTGACTGGCTGGTTTGAGTAGAAATTTCAGAAACTGCTGCTAGAGTGAATAGTCTCTAGAGTTCACACTGAATTGTGTGGAGAAACAGTCAGTTTTCTGGACTAAAATACTTTGTTGATGAGAGAGGTCAGAGGAGAATGACCACACCGGTTCAAGCTGACCGGATGTTTAGAGTATATTGTATGTTGAAAAGCCTAGAAAAGACTCATATTTGTATAAATTAACAATATAAACTATTTAGAATGCACTATTCATTAACTCACATGCTTTTGGTTTTCAAGATTTATGATAAATTCTACTTAATGTTAAGTTTTGACAGATAAAGAATAAAAAAAAGAAAAGAGAATGTGTACACGAAGCATGTAAAAAGAAATTTATATATATATATATATATATATGTATGTGTGTGTGTGTGTGTGTGTGTGTGTGTGTGTGTGTGTGTGTGTGTGTG
>JAOUQZ010000044.1:8083892-8095125 GCA_028564935.1 Neosilurus hyrtlii
CTCACCATAGACAGTGAGAGACATGGCCGGCATTTGATAACCCAGTTAGCTGCACTGGGGGGACAGCAGTGAGAATCTGTTGAAAGTGGGGCTTGAAATTGACCCGACCTTGGGATGAGTAATCCAGCACCTTGTGGTCAAGTGATATTTATACTAATAATAATGGATGGATGGATCCACCCAGGTGGTGCAGTGGTTACCAAAGCCACCTCATATCAAGAAGCTTGACTGGAGCTTTTCTGTGTGGAGGTTGCATGTTCTTTTTTTCCCCATGTGTGTGTGGGTTTTCTTTGGGAACTCCAGTTTCTTTCCAACTCTTGCCCATTGTTACGAATGTCAGAGTGAAGTCATTTGTCTTTATGTTAGATCTGCAATAAATTTACAGCTGAGAAGTGCTCTAGCTTCCCCTGTGAATTCCAACAGATACGTAGTATATAAATTGAATAAATGAATGTATTTAGCCAGTAGCTAATCAGTAGTTAGTCAATGAGTTACCATAAAATAAATAATTAATATAATAAAATGATGCATGAAATTGGATAACCTAAAACAAAGAATCTGGGACAAAATCTGATGCTGTTTATGTTTAGAAACTTGAACTTAATTTAACTTAATTTCAGACAAACTGTTTTTATCAGTATTTGCCCAAGTGTTTGGTTCCATTAGCTGAAATCCTTTGCTCCACTGATCTATATGCATAAGACATACAGTATTTAACAGTTAAACAGCCTAACTTTAATAATGTTTGAGCAAGGACAGTTTGGCAGATGTTACCCAATCTTTCCAGCGTTTAGAGTGCTAAGGGTGAAATAACCAGGGGCCGTTTTTAGGGCAGATATGTCCTTCCTTCCTGACTCCATATGCTCAATTCCTGAAGATATACAGCAATCAACTCTTTTTACTGGACTCCATACATTAATCAAATTCCCAGTCCAGCATTTTGGCTTAAATTGAATAGATAATGTAGCAATAATGGCGCGCAACGGACTGAGCTATGAAGCGCCCGAGCTGAGCGGTGTTTGGGACGAGCCCCTGTAATAACCTTTTGTTAATATCACTTCAGCGGCCCTCATGCTAATCACATCCTGGATTGGCATGAAAAGGTGGAACACTCCACAGCCAGACTCTTGGCCATAGAAGGATCTAATTAACTCATCTTGAGTTTCATTACTGTGGATGGCTCTTAGCTAGCTTTGTGGTTCAAGTGTATAATTATCGCGTTACACTCAATGCCTTTGGGAGTTCAAGTAATGTTTCAATCAGCCATTGGAGGTGGATTCAGAAAGAAAGGAAAAGGCTGACGGTGGCCTCGTTGTTTCTTTTTCAATTGTATGTTTTATCAACAGGGAGAAAATCTGGTTACTTTAATCTCCATCTTCCCCAGTGCAGCAAATATCAAGTGAGAACAATACGAAATGAAGACATCATTGTTTGAGATGTTAGGGCGAAGGAGCGTGACAATTTCTTTTTTTTTTCCACTTTTAAGGAGCTGATGCTCAACACACCGACACCCCCCCCCCCCCCACCCCCCCCCCCCCCCCCCCCCCCCCCCCCCCCCCCCCGCCCTTCCACACACACAGAGCTTCTCAGACTCATCTAGCTTTGTACACATTTTCCAAAAATAAAAAAAAGGGAGCAATGCTGACTGAGAGAATCGAGTAACGAGAAAAAGTGCTGACATTAAAGCCTGGAAGAAGACGAGCAAAAGCATGTAAATGAAAATTACGCCTAAATAATGCCTCGACTTTTACTTTGGGGCTAGATGTTGAGGAACGTGCTAAACTCATTTCAGAGTGCTTTAAGATCCTCACACTCGTATTCCCTGGTGTGCTTCTGTTTCAAGGAGGGCATTGATTTCTTTCCGCTGTTCTGCGAGGAGGCAGGAGCTGACAGATGGAGGAAGAGAGTCGGGCTGCGGAAGGGATGAGGAGGTGTTCCTCTTTGTTGCACGCGCTCAGAGATGCTCACCAGCCTCCTAATGGTACTTCAGAACAGCTTCCTCATCTGTGATTGCTCAAAAGTTGAAGGAGAGCAAGAAAGGGAGAGAGAGATAGAGAGAGAGAGAGAGAGAGAGAGAGAGAGAGAGAGAGAGAGAGACTGAGAGATGCTCCACTTAGCTAGATATCCAGTGGTGAAAAAGATGCAGCACAAAATGTAGGAAATCTGAAGGATAAAGGATGTTAAAAAGGAGTCACAATGGAGGAACGTATTTTGGTGTTTTTTAAACCTCTCTGGTTGGTTGGTTGTTTGGTTGTTTGGTTGGTTGAAAATGCTGTAAAAATACCCTGAATGATTTCTTGCTGTAATGCTACAGACATGGAGATGAATAGACAAAAAAAGGTTCTAATGTTCCCTAAAATCATTCAGAGATTTCCCATTTAACTGGATTTCTCATTCAAGGAGAATAATTCTGCACAGTAAGGGACCCAAAGGAGGGATTTAGCGACTCTAGACTTCATTTTGTTTGGTGCCATTGTGCACGGGTGCATTTAAAACCTGTGCTTTTCCTTCCCTCTTTGGTTTCGTTTATAGGCTCTGGTTTCTGTCAGTAGAAGAGAACTGGAGAGGGAGCAAGCTCAGACTCCGCACCCTGCAATTGCAACACAATGGGTCATGTGGAATTTTTTCCATCATTTTTTTTTTTTTAATTAAGGTTGAAACAAAGCTTCAGATTTCCTGTTTCTCTTCCGAAACCAAAAGCTGTCTACATGTCTTTTTGATTAAAAGCAAAACTGATCTCAGTAGTGAATTTGCCTTTTAAGCAGGTCTTCAAACTTTAAAACTCATCAGATGTTAAAAGAAATTTCAATAGTTCAATAGTTCTTCAGAATTCAACCTTAAAGATTTCCAAAATTAATCTTGCCTCGTCAGCTAAAAGAATGAGCCAAAGAACATTTTGTCTGCTGGGTATGGGAATACCTGCTGCCAAAAAAAAACAAGTTAAACAGGTAGAAACCACAGACATTTCAACTGCTCCAACATCAAATGATCACCAAAGAGCAAAAAGGTCATGGGAAAACAAAGTCGATGGTTATCATTCATTCATTCATCTTCTTCCACTCGATGGTTATCATGCAGCAATTTGAATTCTCTAATCTGATTGGTCAGAAGAAAATTATTATTTTCAGAAACGGAAACTGACAGTAGAAGCACTAACTTCTAAGTTATATGACGGAGGCGGAGGTGCTAACCACTACGCCACTATGACGCCCTTTCTATAAGGTTTATTTAAAATTTTAGGAAGGAGTCTCTAGTGTCCCCACTTTGTAAATTCAGACTATAACATTAAGCTCTTGACTTGACTTGTTTTCAGGACCGGTTGTGCTTTCAATTTGCAATTTTCATCTTATTAACTTTAGGAGAGAAGGAAAAAGAGCGTCTGACGAGGAAATGGATGCTAATATCTGCTGTAATGTAGGGAATAACAGGAATTTGTTTTTAGATGCTCCACAAATATAGTAACAGTAGTAAATGTAAATGCATAAAAAAAGTTTCACATCATTGTGGAGTTTGCATGTTCTTCCTGTGTCTGTGTGGGTTTCTTCTGGGTGCCCCGGTTTTCTCCCATAGTCCAAATTTAAGCACATTAGCTCATCTGACTACCCTTATTCACCCATAGGTGTGAATATATGAGTGTGAATGGTTGTTTGTGCTAGCTCTGGGACAAATGACCTTTCAGGGTACACCTCGCCTCTCACCTAAAGTTAGTTGGGATTGGCTCCAGCTTCCCCCGTGACCCTGATGGATAAAAGGTATAAATAATGGAAGTATGGATGCAAATGCTGTCGATCGTAGTGCTACTTGCTAATGTTCGCAAACTGTCTTTTGAAAACACTTCCGCAGACATCAATGCAAATGTTGCTAACTGTCGCTAAACGTTGCTAAATGAAAGAGGCGAACCCTGAACATTTGTTGGCGAATCCAAAATTCCCAATATTCATCAGCTTCCTCCACTCTGTGAGATACAGGCTTTGAGTGTGGCTTATTATTCGGGCAGCAACCTCTCATGTACTCATCCGTACCCTTTATATGTACTACTTTGGAATGTATCTGTACCATAGTGGCCCTCAGAAAGGTATTCAATTACCCCATTGCCCAATAATTAGCCCTAGAGAGAAAATTGGTGTAGATTTTACCCTAGGGAAGAGAAATGGATTCCTGCTCTACCCCATTTATGACGGTGGATCATGTAACATAGAAATGCTTTCAAGAATTAGGGTTCGATTTATATATTAAATATTAATTTTTTAGTCATAGCACCAATACTGTGTGGTACGGTTGCACAGTGGTTAGCACGTTCCCCTCAAAGGAAGAAGGCCCTGGCTTCGGTTGCCACGCCTGGGCCGTTTCTGTATGGAGTCTGCATGTTCTCCCTGTGCTTGTGTGTGATTCCTCCGGGTAATCCGGTTTCCTCCCGCCATTCAAAAACTTGCACATTCGGCTGATTGGCTGTTTCAAGGTGTCAGAGTGAGTGTGAATAGTCGTGTGTGTGTTGGCCCTGCAATGGCCTGGTGAGCTGTTCAAGGTGTACCCCACCTTCACCCAGAGTTGGCTGAGATGTGCGACCACCTTGCCGTGACCCTAATCAGGAGTAAGCGGCTTAGAATATAAAAGAACGAGTACCAAATGCCACAGTCGGGTTACTTGCCAGATTCAGGAAGTGGACTCATATTTCCCTAAAATTTATATTTGTTCCACTGCTTCCCAGCTGAGTTTAGAATTTACTGAAAATGTTTTGTTCTGACATGCAGAGCACTTCAATGTCATGCAATAGTGTATTTCGTCATCCTCGGAAATATACTGCTGCCCGCTCTCTTCAGTCCCAGGCACAAAATTTGCTAGTTGTTCCTCACATGAGATTAAAGTCTAAAGGGGGTAGAGTTTTTCAATCCATGGCGCTGAGGCTGTGGAATACCCTTTCTTTACCAATATGTGTAGGCGAACCTGTTTACTCCTTTAAAAGACTATTAAAATCCTATTAAAAAATATTTCTTCTGTGTTTACTTACTTGGGTTGTTGTTAATATGTGTTTTATTGCTATTTATTCCTTTTTCCTGTTTTCCATTTTTATTCTTTGTTTACTTATTTGAATTAAGTTTATCGAACGTTTTTTTTTTTATTGTCTTATTGCTGTGAAAACCACGATAGTAATAAACTTTAGTTTCTATTTGTGTAAGGAATAATACACAAGTGTGAAAAAAAACGCTTATGAATTTACTCATCTCAGTCATTTGCTGAACCCATTGCAGGGCCAACACACACACACACACACACACACACACACAAGCATTCACACGCACATCTACAGCTAGGGGTAATTTGGAACAACCGATTGTTAATGTGCCCGAGGCGCATGTCTTTGGATTGTGAGAGGAAACTGGGGTACCAGAAGAAATCCCACACAAGAACGGGGAGAGCATGCAAGCTCCACACAGAAACGCCTGAACCCAGGAACCGAACCCAGGCCCTTCTCGCTGTGAGGCTGACGTGTTAACCATTACGCCACTGTGCACATATAAATTCACCTTCGGGCGAATTAGTAATTGAATGATCTGGAGTGTATGGTTCCATTCATTCACTGAACGACTTTATCCTACTCGGGTCATGTGGACACTGGAGCCTATCTCAGCTGACTCTGGGCAAAGGTGGGGTTCACCCTAAACAGCTCACCAGTCTATCCCAGGGCCAACACACACACAACCATTCACATTCACACTCACACCTAGGGGCAATTTGGATCAGCCAGTTAGCCTAACATGCATGCGAAAATCCTTTAAAACAGGAATAAAACACACTCTGGGGAGTACTGTCGAAGGAAATGAATCAGTGATAGAATGAAAGGGGGGTGATCTGGTCTAATGTGAGGCGGAGGAGTGTAATAATGTCCGATGGAAGTTTTTGTACAGAGGATCATTGTACAGCAGACTGAAAGAGAGAATGAGGACGAGATGTACAGAGAGGAAGGTGCTGCCTGTGTAACCCAGTCATTCCAGTTCTGGAAGGTTGTAAACAGTGTGTGTGTGTGTGAGTGGGTGTGTGTGTGTGTGTGTGTGTGTGTGTGTGTGTGTGTGCCCCCCCCCCCCCTCGTGTTTTGTGCATCTGTGCAGGCCTGTGTGTGGAGAAAAGGATGACTAATGCAATCAGAATCTCATTCTAACGCCCCTCTCCCCCCTTCCCTCATCCCTACTCCACAGACCCCCACCCCACCTCGCACCTCATCTGATGGAGGAGTTTCGACAGAGATCAGGATGAGTGTTTGTCCCTCACATTGCTGCTTCCTGCAGTTCAGAGCATGACTAAGTGTGCTTATTTTTCTTTTTTTTTTGGGGGGGGGGGCATATAAATAAGTACTTGTTATTTTATTTATTTCATAAAGATTATCAGATGTTATCAAATTTTTTTTTACTGTGTATGGCAGTTAGCTGTAGACTGATTATGGGAGATATCTGGTCCTCCAGTCTACATGAATGCTCTTGCTGCAAAGGTGGAGATTTGACACTACTTTGGCTCTCATATGTTTTTTTTTTTTGTTTTTTTGTTTTTTTTGTAGAATTATATACCTTTTGCACATGTATGGCATCGAATATACCAGCAGGCGTGGTTATGATGTTTTGCTTATATGACATATTTTTTCAACCGATTGAGGTGGCATGGTATTTTCCATGCAATTAAACGTCTTTTCATTGCACACTTGTTTACATCAACACGTCTTTACAGAGATAATGTAGCTTAGAATCCACACAGCCTTTACCTGTTCATACATGTCACGCTCTGCACACACTGAGGCTTTACTGGCCTGGATCCAGAGACTCTGTGACTTTCTCAACATCTCACACAGGCAAAGACTTGTAGTACTGGAGGATATTTTTACTACCCTACATGTACGAGACCATGGATTTAAATCATTCCTGGTTATTTACATCTGAAAGCACACTGTCAGGGTTCGCAAGAAAAAGAGAACAGAATCTGCATGTGTGTGAGCGTGTTTGTGTGTGTGGTTACCGTATACTCTGTAGCTATTAAAGGAAACATGCACACACATGCTCATACCACACTGATCCGATTACAAAATGCTACAATCACATACTTATGAGAGATTATGTCTGATATATGAGTAATCATCAGAGGACTGCTTTAATAAGTGTCAGGCATCCTGTCAGGAAATTGACACCAGTGTATGTATGGATTTTATTTGTATTTTTAAATTTATTTTGAGGTATTTCACTTTCAAAATTGATATATTTACATATATCAATATTTTTATTACACTTTCAATTATATATATATATATATATATATATATATATTCATTCATTCATTTTCTAAGCCGCTTAATAGTAATTAGGGTCACGGGAAGGCAGGCGCCCATCTTAGCCAACTCTGGGCGAGGGGAGGATACACTCTGGAGCTCGCCAGGCCATTGCAGGGCTTTTTGTACTATTATTGTTATTAATATTAGTATTATTCATACTTTTATTAGCTCCCGCCCACAAAGTGGCTCGGCCGCTATAGGAATGGGTTCTATCCGTCCGTTACACTTTAGTTTACTTGCCATGCAACTTGAAACTGGGGCCTTCAAACTTGCTACTCTTGTTGTATATAAACATATCATAAAATGGTCCTTTCAGCAGAAGCATCTGGTCCCCCGTGGTCCATTTATATTTTAGGTGCTGTTATATCAGTGCTTCGTTATTCGACTTTTCAAGTGGCTGGGGGGGTTTGTTGGCAGAATATTCCCCTTTTTTGCACACCCACACCAGAACAACCCAGGGCTCCATTCAAGCCAGTCAGGAGGTCCACAGAATTTACAGCATATCCTCAGGTACCTCTGATCAGTATGAGGCAACACCAGTATTTCTACAGTGAACTGTTTACGGAAAAACTGACTTTGTTGCATGATATGCATTTCTATTTCCTCACAACCTTCTCAGAATAATTTTAATTTGTAGTGTAAGGTGACACGCCCACTAATGAGACAGATATTTCCACCATAGAGAAGAATTACTTGGCTTTATCTTGGTGAAATATTCTAATATCTTTGCTTTTTGCTTTCTAATGTTGTTTTACCTGAAAGTGAAACCCTTTGTTGAGGAGCTCCTTAAGTTTTCCCTAGGAGGGACAAAACAAAGAGCATTGCATTGCATTAGGTCTGATATCATACAGAAACACCGGTCTGAACCCATTAATAATCTGCTCATATCTATTATTCTACACCTTAATAATCATAAAAATAAATTTCACTGATGGTGCTTCGTCCTCTACGACACACACAGAGTCATTACCATGGTGCCCTCTCGGCTACATGGCTACATTTGTCAAGAGCGAGCTTCCCTTTTTAGCGTGTTTCACACTCCCCTCATGCCACACTGAAGAAAAATTCATGAATTCATAACTTTCTGAAGGTATATTTCACCCCCCGCTCCATTGCACAGAGATAAGGACTCAGAGGTGAGTAGAGCTAGGGGACATCTTTAAAGCATTAAGGACATCAGAGGAAAGTCAATGAGCCCTGTGCCCTCTTCTGCACACACTTTAAATCCATCCACAGTGTGTGAGAGTGTGTGAAAGCATGTGAGAGTGTGTGCTTTTCTGTGCTATCAACGCTTAGGTTGATTTAGCTTGGCCAGGCTCTTTCGTCGGAAATCACAGTGTGTTCAATCTCACTAAGCGTTGACAAAACGATCCCTGGGTATCGCATGCACGCCTGCAAATGCTCTTTCATAAGAGAGATAGAACAAAAGGATGTGCAGGGAAATCTATCAGAGACGCTTGGGTATTTAACCGATTGGGTATTTAACCGAGTTGTGACTCTTAGAGTATAGAGTGCACGAGATTGAGAGAGATTGTACCAGGAGTTATAAGGTGTAATATCTTATGGGTTTGCCTATTCAGTCATTTAAAAAATGACCAAAATGACTAAAGTAGAAATAATATTCATTTTCTGTGAGTATATTTTTCTGCTCAGAGCTGCACTGGATCCTGAATCACTCCAAAGGAACATTAGGAATGAAGCAGGAATACGCCCTGGATGGGGAACCACCCCCTACACCACAGTTCCACAATATTGTGAGATATATATGGAATATTTACAGACTTTAAGCCATGATTACATTATTAGTAAACTGCACTGTTTGCATCTACACCTCTTATGCGTGAGAAAGCAGTGCAGATAGTTAAAGCAACTGTTGGAGAGGTTGTTTAGCATGTTTGCTGTTGCACCCTGAAGAGTCTTACATACTTGCAGAATCACAAATACAGCTGCTTTAGGTTTGACAATATGTGTAATATTTTGCTCTTTTTTTATTATTATTATTATTATTATTATTATTATTATTATTAATATTATTATTATGATTATGATTATTATTATTATTAGTAGTAGTAGTAGTTGTAGTAGTAATATTTTTATTATTATTTTATAATTATTATAATTATTATTATTAGTAGTAGTATTAGTAATATTATAATAATAATTATTATAATAGTTGTTGTAGTAGTAGTAGAAGTAGCAGTAGTATAATAATAATAATTTATTATTATTATTATTATTATTATTATTATGATTATGATTAAGATTATTATTATTATTAGTAGTAGTAGTAAAATTATTATTATTATTATTATTATTATTATTATTATTATTATTGTTGTTATTATTATTATTAGTAGTAGTATTAGTAGAAGTAGCAGTAATATAAAAAATATTATTATTATTATTATTATTATTATTATTATTATTATTATTATTATTATTATTATTATTATTATTATTATTATATCATAAAAGGTCTTTCTCAATCCTACTAGTTTTATTATTAAGCTATTAATGGGGTAGTTTAGTTTGTTTCTTCTTGTGTTTCTGTGTAGTAGCATATAATAGGACATCTTTAAGGAGCACTGTTTACTTTTGTGTTGAAGTGCAGAGCTTACCTGACCTGCCTTTGTCATGGTTGAAATATGCAAAAATAAATAAACACAAATTACTTTTGTTTTAGTTTGCTCTGTTTTAGATCTCTACATAGTATATACCAAAAATGTATAATGAGAGTAATAGAGATGCTGCTATATAGCCAGGGCAGTGATGGCCAGTGGTAGGGTGCTGGCTTACTGATCCCAAGGTTGGGGGTTCAAGCCACACTATCCCTTAGTTGTCAGTGCTATTTTCTTATTTCTTATTTTTTATACCTCATGTTGTTGACAGTGTGACAGATATGTTATCCTGATCAGTATCCTAGTTGGTGTGGTTCACAGTGTTAACACTAGCACTTATGAGTTGATTGGTGTACGTGTGGATGGATAGCATTCATGTTAGTTTAAATGTTATTTCTTTTCAGTGATGTTCCTGGCTAAATATGGTCATTGCTGGTTTTATTAAAAACATGAACCAATATTACATTTTAAGCGTTCATCATTACAATAATAGCCTATTGAAGAACACTTATTGTTACACTTTTTTATTTTATTCGAAAGCCAATACTAATACTGTTTTAACATAACAAACACAAATACAAACTCCAATCCTGGGTGCACTGCACACCTCTGTACAATTATATATTACTAAACTATTGATTTGCAACAGCTTATAGAGTGCTTGGTATGTCACCAAATTTGCCTCACTATGGTTTATATGTTGTGGTGAAAATAGATCCTAACACTTGATAACATATGGGCATGAAGCAGCTCTTGCACAATAAGTTCATTACCACTAACAAAACATACAAAACTATTAAAAATAGATATTTGTTCCCTCAATTTAAAAAGTTCATAAATCTTGTCTTGAGTTTCTGTCATCGTGGAGTACGGCGGGTGCTCACATATTTCCTTACAACGCCATCCAAAGATTTCCTCACCTCTCCTTCAGGGAATTGGAAGTCAAATGCAAGTCTAGTCACACAACATGATATGAAATGCTTCATATGAGATCTTTGTAGTGATGCTTATTTGCGTTTCCCATAATGCATGTAGCTGGGTGTAAATGCAGACTATGCAAGTTCCTGTCTTGCCTCCAGCAGCTTTTAGTAATCACCGAGCCTGATTTTTATCACCACCACAGATCGATGCTCATTCTTAATTGTTCAATACTCTTGTATTTGAGACTTCCAATTTGGTCCTCCTACACCTTGTAAAAAAAGAGATAGAAAGTGGTGAGAACATGGTGTGTGTGTGTGTGTGTGTGTGTGTATGTGTGTGTGTGTGTGTGTGTGGGGGGGGGGGGGGGGGGGGGGGGGGGGGG
>JAOUQZ010000044.1:8105480-8117295 GCA_028564935.1 Neosilurus hyrtlii
CACACACACACACACACACACACACACACACACACAGACACACACACACACACACACACACACACAGACACACACACGAAACCAGGGTAAATCATAACCTTGATGGAGGTAAAAAATTATGTTTGCACTGTTAACTTTCTTTAAAGAAACCATCTTATCATCCATTCATCCATTCTGTTACTGCTTACTGGACAGTGGCGGCTCATTGGTTAAGGATCCGGGGTATGTTTGGGGGTTCCAGCCCCAGCACTCTCAAGCTTCCATTGTTGGGCCCCTAAGTAAGGCGTTCAACTATTCATCTTAAGGGTCGCTGTATCATGGGTAACTGTTCTTTGACCCAGATTTGCTGGTATATGTGGAAAACATCATTCACAGTTATGTATATATGTGACATAAATAAAGACTTCTTATCTATCAGGGTCACAGGGGAAGCTGGATTTCAGCGAGAAGTGGGGTACATTTTAAACAGGCTGGCAGAGTGTTGCAAGGCTAACAGTCCAAAAGCAGTGGCAGGAAACCCACACAAGCAAGGGGAGAACACGCAAACCTCATACAAAAAGACCCTTGGCTGGAATTTGAACCCGGAAACTTCGCACAGAGAGGCGAGATTTCGAACCGCCAAGCCACCATGCGCCCTATCATATTGTATCATATCATATTATAAATATATGATATATTCTTTTTATAAACTGGCTAAACTTTTCCGCACTGAGCCCCTAATATCATATCCATGAAGTCATCTGATTGGCCACTACATAGAACCTATTAAAAAGGAAATCTGGATCATGGTTGAAAAAAAAAAAAACCCTCACTTACTCATTTGCCGAACTGCTTAATCTTACCACTAGGGTCGTGAGGATGCTGGAGCCTATATCAGCCGACACTGGGTGAAAGCGGGGTACTCCCTGAGCACCTCACCAGAGTATTGCAGGGTACCACACACAGCCATTCACACTCATATTCACACCTAGGGGCATTTAGAATAGCCAGTTAGCCTAATACGCATGTCTTTGTAGTGTGAGAGGAAACCGGAGAACCTGGAGGAAACCCACACAAACACAGGGAGAACATGCAAACTCCTCACAGAAATGCTCGAGCCTCAAACTCAGAACCCCCATGCTGAGAGGCGGACGTGCTAACCACCACGCAACGGTGCCACCCCTGAACAAAAACTGGATTACAAATCTGGAATACAAATATCTTTTGGCTACAATACGGTTTTCTTCAGTATCGTACTTTATTCATTTTACTGAAACACAAGTATCACTGTGTCATGTCTGGCCTTTAGTCAACCATTTGATGACCCCGGTTCCGGCTCATGCATGCTGTTACTAAAGCAGGTCAGGAAAAGAAAACACAGGCAGGAACAACAGCGCTGCAGATAGTCTGTGATACATTAGCAAGCATGCAAACAGTATGTTACTGCCCATTAGTGGTTAACAATGAAAGGAGTGTCTAAAACTGTAGGTCCATTACTGTAATTTACCCTGTCCAGGCTGCCTCTCCCTCAGCACTCCTCGGTGATGGCGAAACCTTCCGGCCCTGACATCAGATCAATAATGCAAAAACCTCCTTAAACTCCCTCCTTGTGGTTCCGTTTAAAACGGCCCTCAAACTAATGATGCAGGTTAATTGGCTTGTCATCGTTTCAGTCTCCCCTTAGAGAGAGAGAGAGAGAGAAAGAGAGAGAGAGAGGTGGCACAAAAGAGAGAGGAGGAGAGAGAGAGAGAGGGGGGAAAGGAATGAGAGAAAGAGAGGGAGAGAGAGACAGATAAAAACAGATGGAGAAGGAGAGGAAGGAGGATGAAGCAAGAGAAAAAAGGAGCAAGAAAAAGAGAGAGGGAGAGAGAAGGAAGGAAGGAAGGAGAGAGAGAGAGAGAGGGGGGTGGCACAATAGAGAGAGAAGGAGAGAGGGAGAGAGAGAGACAGAGACACAGAGTGAAGAGGAGAGAGAGAAGGAAGGAGAGAGTGAGATAGAGAGACAGAGACACAGAGTAAAGAGAATAGAGAGAGAGAAGGAAGGACAGAGTGATAGAGAGGTGGTTCCAGATAGTGAGAGAGTGAGAAAGGGAAGGAGAGAGAGAGAAGAAGAGAAAAGGAAGAGGGGAAGAGGGGCACGAGAGAGAGAGAGAGAGAAGAAGAGAAAAGGAAGAGGGGAAGAGGGGCACGAGAGAGAGAGAGAGAGAGAGAGAGAGAGAGAGAGAGAGAGAGAGAGACCTTTAAAAGCTCTCAGGGGCACTCCTTGTTCATACCATTGTATTTTGAATTGTTTTTTTCTCTCTCATTTTCTCTCTCTCATTTTTTTCCCACATGCTCTAGGAGGCTAACGTTTTTCTCTGTGCTGGCTTGCTACCGCTAATGAATTTCCTTTCAGACTCAAGTGATCTGAAAATGTTTCCCTTGCCTGGCTATTGCACAAATCGTTGTATTCATGCTGAAAAACAACGATCAATAATTGCATGAGGCCGCTGGATAAATATGACAAAGTCGCATTAACGTATAGTATGCCAGTAGTGTGACTATTCTCAAAACAATTATTAACACCCTTTTGCTCTTGCTTTTGCTCCCAGTGCTCAGGCAGGTCTATTTGACATTCTAGAAAAGCGTATCGATTAGCAATCTCTGCATTGGTCACGTCGGGCCTCGTCATCCGTCCCCAGAGGCATGGCGAAGGCCATTAGCATGACACAGTGCTACATCATTCTGAATAAATCATGAGAGTTCTGGAAAACAGTAAAAACTCCTCCCCCAATTGCCTACATCAGCACTAAGCCCAGATGATTATAATGACAGAAATGTGTCACTGTTGTGTGAACATATGGATTGACGACAAGCTGATACAAAGGGCTTTTAGTGGTGGGGGGTGCTGAAATATGATGAGGCCACAATAACGCAATAGATCTATAAGAACTATGGTAGAACTTTTCAACATCATCTAAGATTATATTTAATCTGAATCATTTCCCTGAAGTGAGATCTGAAATCAGTTTTCCGGACAAACTGGACGGCATGGTGATGCAGCAGTTACCACTTTCCCCTCACGGAAGGTTCTGGGTAGAACTGCCAGACTCGGATGTTTTGGTGTAGAGTTGGCATGTCCTCCCCGTGTTTGTGGAGGTTTCCTCCGGGTACTCAAAGTCCAAAGACATGCACGTTAGACAAATTGGCCGCTCTAGATTAACCTTAGGTGTGGATGCAAGTGCGAATGGTTGTGTGTGTGTGTTGGCCAACCAACTGTCTGGCAAGCTGCTCAGGGTGTACGTCCCTTTTGTTCAGTGACCACTGAGAGAGGCTCCAGCCTCCAAGAGACCGTAATAGTAGGATTAAGCGGTTCGGCAACCGAATGCCATGCAAATTCTAAAGTACACTGTGATACGAATAGTCAGGCGTGGCATGGTGGCATAGTGGTTAGCACGTCCTCCTCACAGCAAGAAGATCCCAGCTTGGGCGTTCTTTGTAGCGTTTGCATGTTCTTCCAATGCTTGTGTGGGTTTCCTCTGGGTACTTTGGTTTTCCTTATTAAGCTAACTGACAGTTCCAAATTATCCCTAGTTGTGAGTGTGAATGGTTGTGCGTGTTGCAATGGTCTGAGTCCACTGAGATAGCCTCCAGCCTACCAGCGACCTTTTACGTGAGTAAGTGAGTGAGTGAGAGAGTGAGTGAGTGAGAGATAAATGATGCTAAAGAATGATGGTCTAGCCTGTCATATAAACATATATGAACCTAGCATTCGCAGTGATGTATCAAGGATGCGTTGGAACTAAAAGCCAAGGTTCTGCCCATTCAAATGACTTAAACCCTTCCGCTAACTAAATGAAGTTTGCTTGCAAAATGTGCACATTCCAGACAGCTCCATAGTCAGAATGTGATCTGGATATGTCGCATTAGCTAGCCAGTTTTTTGGTGGAGATCATGATATGTCAAGTAATGTCAGACACAATATCTAGCTAGCACACTAAACATGTTACATTTAGCATTAGCATGCCAACATCTCTAATATTAGCATTAGCTACATCGATAAAATGAAATGGTCACTGCAAAGAAGGAGCTTGTTGGTGTAATTATCCCTCTTAGCTACCTGTAGTAAGAGAATTATTATTATGACTATTTTTTTAGGATTGAAAGGGTGTGTATTTTAATAGTAGGACACCCAACAGTACAGGTGACTAAAACCATCGAACCTATCATCCAGAGATTACAGGTTTAAATCCTGGATGATGTCACAACCACCCGTGGACAAGAGGCCAAAGCAGCCAATTGGCCAACTTTCAGTAAAGACCTTCAGTTTTTCTGAGGTCATTATTACTAAGGTGGGTGGATAGTGAATTCCTCTGAGCGTGTTATGCTACTCCTGATGTTGCATGAATGACCATTTAAAAAAAGAAAAAAAAAATGTGTAAGACTGGAAGCACATGCCTTGGAGGAAACATGTGGTGACCTTTGCCCTCCCTGGTTAGTGGCTATTGTGAGATAGGGAAGAAATGTCCTATGGGTGGGAGTTGGCCACGGCCAAATCATGGAGAAAATAGAGAAGAAAAAAGATATATTTCTGCTGTAGCCTGTTTTTGCACCCAGGGGGGTTGTCTGATGTCATACTACCATATCTGCCTTCAGGAAGTGCTGTTCCTGGTCATTGTAGATAAAGAGGTGATATCGGCTATAGTTGTGAGTAGTAATCACTGTAGCCCCGAAATAATAAAAAAGAATATTAAGACAACTCAGCTGGAACTTGAAGAAATATGTATATGTCCTATAGCGGAACGTAACAACTGCCTTAAAAATTCCATTATACATAGATTGGGGGTGGCATGGTGGTGTAGTGATTAGCACGTCTATCTCACAGCAAGAAGGTTCTGGGCTCAGTGAGGATGTTCTGTGTGATGTTTGCATGTTCTCCCTGTGTTTGTGTGGGTTTTCTCCGGGTACTCCGGTTTCCTCCCACAGTCCAAAAACATTAGGCTTGTCAGCTGTTCCAAAATTGCGCCTAGGTGTGAGTATGAATGGTTGTGTGTGTGTTGCCCTGTGATGGGGCCAATTGGTTGAGGTGTTGAGTTCGAATCCCCATTAAAACCCCCACTGTGCTTAGACTCCTGGGCAAAGTTTTATCTACAAGTGTGCCTCTGTCCACCTAGAAATATAAATGGGTACCAGTGAATATACTGGAAAGGTAACCTGCAATGGCCTAGCATCCCATCCAAAAGGAGTTGACCTCTTAAATGTGTCATGCTACAGATACCAGGATAAGCTACAACCTACTGCGCAAATAGGCTCAGGTATAAAAACTCAAATTGCCATGTAATGGACTGGTGAACTGTCCAGGGTGTACTCTGCCTTCACCCAGAGGTGGCTAATATAGGCTTCAACCTTCCCGCAACTCTAGTAGGATTAAGAGGTTTGGCAAATGGATGGATGGATAGATACATAGGTGAGATTAATAAACAAGCTTCCTGTCCAAGGGTATCTTATATACATGTAATTTATGTCATGTCATGATATGTCAGGTATAGGCTAGGTTTAAAAATATACTGGTGTATTCCTTTAAAGATGTTAAACCAGACTGATCTGTTTCCACGGTGGACGTGCATTGACATATCAGCATAATAAACTTTCTGTAGACCTACAGGTGAGCTTCTGAAGACCAGAATCCAATGAATGCCCTCCTTTTTTGAGTGTGTGGCTAATTCCTATTTATTAAGTAGGTCCATTTTGAATATGGTCAGTGATGGCGTCAGTCTACATTTCTATGTTGGAGAAGAAAACATGTTCCACAGATGATCAGGCTCCAGTGATAAATGAAGCTCTTTAGGTTCTCCATGGTGCGAAGGTAATGGATGACCGAGCAAAGTGCCCTGTCAGTGTTTTCAGATATATGGGAAGGGTGATGCATGTGATAAGATGAATGATTCCGAAACGGTCGTCTTACCCCTTTTATCATTGGATTGGGCGAGAAGGACACCCATCACTTTGTTGTCATGCGATAAAGACTCAATCCCAAGTGAAGTGGGTTCATTAGAATTAATCTGGTGCTGAAACTCTTTAGACAAGGACGACTTGGGATGTTTACAACACGCACACCTGCGCTAAGGTCGAAATCTCAAACGGAATAAATCAGAGTGGCGCAGCCGCCGCGTTCCAACCTTTTAAAAGACTGTCATCAGTCTCTGCGTTAGAGAGAGCGCTGCTTTTCTGCCAACACAATGGAATGCAAATGAGAGCTGTGTGAGGGTTTTTTTTTGGCTCAGAAAGACAGAATCACTGCGAAACACAAACACACACAGACACACACACACACACACACACACACACAATCTCTTGCACTTGATGGCATTTGGAGGTTCGGTGTGAAGACCAGGTGAATGCTCTGCTATCCTGCCAGGTTGGATGCGTACACGAATCAATCAGCCCTTGTTCTAATCACTCCCACTTATATCAGCTTGCAAATGAACGAGCTGCATTGCATTTTGGGAAGGGTGGAGGAGGAGTTCAGGATGGATCAATAGAGGATAAGGTGAAAGTGTCTTGAGATCTATGACCCTCAGGCTTTTGGGGGGGAGGTAGATGGCCCTTTGGTTTCAGACGGTAAACATGTTGCTCTTTCCCTAAAGTAATTTGTCACTGTTTCGGGTCAGTACAAGGCAGGGAATTTGGCTTCTTTACCGAAATGTCAGTCAATAATCCTCTGTGTGTGTGTGTGTGTATGTGTGTGTGTGGGGGTGTGTTGGGTGTTGAGGGAGTATAGGATTGGATAAAGGGATGGGTGTCTGCAGATTTGGGAGGCTGAAGGAGGATGATTTATACCTATCTCTCTGTGTTATGGGGGTTAAAAGGAAAGCATGCACAAAGATCGATGTTCTCCACTCCTCAAATTCCTTCTCCACACCCTCCTCAACATCTGACAAGGTTATGTTAAGATCCACATGATCTGGATGCGATGGAGGAAAATCCCTCACCAACGTCTGACTTTACTTAGCAACGGACCCTAGCTCTCGTTTGTAAGGAGCTGGGAGGTTCTCCTGAGCTTCTGTGATTCATGAATGACTCATGTTTGGTTTCTTGCAAGTGCTAGTTGTTTTATTATTCACTGAGGAACTATGCTGTGGCCTGCCATGGACAAGCCCCACCTTCGGCTAGTTTAGATAGCTGGGGAGACGAAGTGCTTCTTGGAATGGAACAGATGTATTTTTCTGGATTTCTACAGTGGTTTAGGGATCAGGCAACCACACACACACACATGCACATACACACACACACACACACGGTTAAAAAGTCAGAGTATTAAATCATCTTAACGTGAGTGATACAGATAATGATTTCTTCGTCAGAGCGACACGGTGGTACAGTGGTTAGCATGTCTGCCTGACACCAGCAGGAAGGTCCTGGATTTGAGTGTCGGGCTCACATGTCTCTGCGCTTGCGATGGTTTCCTCTGGGTACTCTGGTTTCCTCCCACAGTCCAAAAACATGCACACTAGGCTAACTGGCTGTTTCAAATTGTCCCTGGGTAGTGAGCTGTTCAGGGTGTAAAAAAAGTAATATCCAATGGCCCTCATATGAGGATGAACATACACACAGTGTATTTGGGAGAAAATAGGATGTCCTCATATGAGGACACTGGGGTCTCAAGAGGATATAGTATAGAATATAAAAAAAGCATATATAGTGTAAACTGTAGTATGTATAATATACACTGTAGTATATTCTATATGCAATGTAGCACCTATATTATTTTGGTATCTGTACTATATATTACCCATTCTAGTACCTGTATTAATACTAAAGAATAGTATAGTATATACTGTATATATTCTAGTATCTCGCACGCAAACTTTGTGGACTGCTTCTGTCATAATTAAATATTGTATGTAAAAATAAATGAAAGAAATCTCGTTTTACTTTTCTTTTCCTTATTTTTCTGTGTAGTTTATACAAAAGCCGAAAGTTAAAAATATGTTATTATAACACAGTGTAACAACAAAAAAAAAAAAAAAAAAAAGTTTTGTTTATGTAATTTTTTATTTGCTTATGGTTATTTACATTGCACTTTAACTTCTCTGAAGTGTCAGTGTGAGGCTCATAATGTCAAAAATATCGATTATTCAAATTTTCTGTAAAAACGGGATCTTAAGAGTCAGAAGTGGACACTTTTTCTAGCTTTTCTTTGATGACCACTAGGGTTTTCACGTATCAGTCCCCAGATGTAGTCGCCCATCATATTGCAGTCCCATCTGCCTTGATATCTTCGCTCCACGGCGGGGTGAAATTACTCCCCATGCTCCTCACTGATGTCTCCCATCAGTACTTTTGGAGCTCTCTCCATTTGAAACTTCCGGAACAGGGAAATCATCACTGTGTGGAATAGGAGCATGGAATAGAGGATGGGATGCTTGGGTAGAGATGTCTACCAAATAGAAATAGCAGTCATCTGTATGATTCTTTGGCTCTCTGCACATCCTTGGAATCGCAAAGGGCATGGGTCAACGATCGCCACGCAGCCATCCCTCCAAGTTTGATCTGCAGGTGCCACAAACAACATGTGGTGCCCATGTTTTGTCATGAGGACCAATTCCATAAAAATTCCATAAAAGTGTTCATATGCCTTTGCATATTTTGTAGTGCTTTTGATTATATGTTTAACTTGTTTTGGGCTAATATAACATAATCTAAAAAAAAATTATACTTAACTGAAACTAAGGCTAGATTTGTGCATTATATTACCAAATAAGCTGGAAAACGACAAAAAAAAATTGGCTGAAATAAATTTTTGTTTCATTGTGTAATCTATAAACATCTTGAATTAGATTTCCTCTAATATTCCTGTATGGTATACACTACAGCTGTTCTCCACAGATTTGGTGGATGTTGCTGCCTGTTCCATCTGAATGCTGATGTGCACTTCATGCTGGCATCTATTGAAACCCATCCATAGTTTGAATAAAGTACCTTTTTACCTTCACACTTGTGAAAGCCATATTGTGGGACAGCATTCTGTAGAATTTTTAGGATTTTAAAAGTATTGAGTGTAACAAAACCATGAGTGTTTGTCTGTTGTTTTGATTTAAAAAAATTATTCACTCCGGATAATAACTATTATCCCATGATGGAGAACCAATTAAATCGCATGTATATTAAATGTCATTTAGAACACCTTGCTGTCAAAACAATTTCAACCACGACAGTAACTCCACTTCAGCACACCAGGCTTCCACTACTAATTTCCACTAACAACATACATTATTTTTTTAGTAATTTCTTTTTGTATAAATTTAATACTTCATTTAATTTTGTTTATAAAGTATTTTTTGCTTAATTTTTTATTAAAGATACAATAGCATAGCAAATTTTTTTGAAAAAAACCCCTTAAAACAATTACGTACAATATTTTTTCTTGTGCTTATTATTTTACTGTGTGTACAACAGTTGTTTAAGGTCATACAAATCAACCGCTTCATGTTCCAGCCACATTTGGTGTGTGTCACCTTCACCCTATCTATGTCAACTTTTAGCGTAACCTCTAATCAGCTGTTGTTTTGGCATTGTGCACATTCAGACTTGAATACTCCTGACCTGAATTTTAATCAGCCTTCTGTAACTGTAACATTCACCAAAAATATGAACAGGAGCACTGACAAGGCTGACAACGTCATTAAAAAAGCTATAATAAAGAATGACATAGATATTTTATTCATTAAGAGTTGGATTTCATGTTATGAAAACACTCCGAAAAAAATAAAAGTTTCACAACCCCCACCGGCCAGGAAGGGGTGTAAGCATGCACATGCCCCCTTTGTGACATACAATGCTGCCACCCATGTCTTTTCGAACTGCTGCACATGTGTATTTTGGGGCAGCCCATCACACTCAGATTGAAAGCGCTATCCGCCCCCTTGTACGAATGAGCTCAGAGACGCCCATGATCACTGGCTGGTGATTGCTATGAGTGACAGGGAAGTGAGCGTATGCCATCCCTCCCTTCTGTGAGAGCTCAGCCAATTAGCTTCCATGGCCTGGCGAGCTGACCAGGGTGTACTCTGCCCTCGACCAGAGTCGGCTGAGATGGGCGACAGCCTCCCCGCGACCCTAATTAGGGTTAAGCGGAGCAGAAAATGAATGAACGAATGAATGACTCCCGGTCATGGATGACTGTGGCATCAACCTGGATTCAAACTTGTGATCTTCAGGTTGATAGTCACGCACCTAGTCGATGTGCCCTCGGGAGCCCAGTCTACAGTGCATTTTAACTTTTTTATCATATTTAACAAATGTGCAGATATGAAAAAAAATCACCAATATATATATATATTGGACTCCTCTTTGCACCAGGATTTTTCTACGGTGGTAATAGACAGTTTTACAGTTTTGTAAGACCGGCTTATCCTCCCAGCTCCAGGCCCAGATGTTCTCAATCATCGAGTGCACATGGTTAGTGGTTTAGACTTTCACTCTTGTATGTTGTGTTGTAATTCTTGACAGGTGCAGGCTCTGGGAGCCGCTTTAATAAATGATAAACTTCAGTATTTTAGCTTCACGCTGTCTACATGCTGCTGACTCACTCCACGTGTCTCGGTGTATACGCTACGGCATTCTGTGTTTGAAGAAAGATTTAAATCGCTCACAGCCTTGAAATATCTCTCTTTCACTATGGAATGTTGATGCCTGAAAGCTGGGCCGCGAGCTTTCTCATGGATACATCTCGAGAATGAAAAGCTGTGCATGCTGCTTTCCTTAACTTTCTATATCGCTCTCCTTTATTCTCTCTCTCTCTCTCTCTCTCTCTCTCTCTCTCAGGACAAGAATGTTTGATGTGCATTACTCAAAGTGTGTGGAGATGTTGAGATATCACTGCACTCATAAAAGCTACTGGTGCTGTTAGCAGATATGTCCATGAGCTCTGAATTTTAGACATGTATAATATCAAAGAGCTGAAACACACCATGGAGGATTGTTCTGAACAGCTCGCTGTATATATATATATATATATATATATTTTTTTTTTGTGTGTGTGTGTGTGTGTGGTGAAATCACTTAATGGAAAATCGTTTCACACCTCGCACGCACTTCCAAATGGTGTCACATGCTGCGAATGTTTTTTATTTATTTATTTTTCTTCTTCTTTACAGTTCCACTTGGCAGTTTTGACAGGAACATTTCGCCGTGTTCAAACTAACAAGTACGTACCCGGAGATCAGCGGACTGACCTGGCGCAGTGTTCCAGCAGTTATTCATTGGCATTCGTTCCTCACGGACTGTTTAATTGACACTTTAACTAATGACAAGCAACAAGATTGTAATAAAGAGCTCGAACCACATCCATCATGAAGCGGATATAGTTCAAACAGTGCTGTTCTTCTGCAGTCAGACACAGGCAGTGTAAGCATCATTGTGTCATAAAACCACAAACAGGGCGACACTGTGGCGTAGTGGTTAGCATGTACGCCGCACAGCAAGAAGGGCTTGGGTTTGAGACCTGGGTGAGAGCATTTCTGTGTGGAGTTTGCATGTTCTGCCTGTGCTTGCATAGTTTTCCTCTGGGTACTCTGGTTTCCTTCCACTGTCCATGGACACACACATTGGACCAAGTGGCTCATACAAATTGTCCTTAGGTGTGAATGGTTGTGTGTGTGCGTGTGGTGACCCTGGCTTACTGTTCAGGGTGTACCCTGTCTTTGTCCACCATCGGCTCCTGCCTCCCATGACCATAGTGGGATTAAGCGGTTCAGCGAATGAGTGAGTAAAGCAACAGACAGTCTGTTACACATATATATATATATATATATATATATATATATATATATATATATATATATATATAAAATAT
>JAOUQZ010000044.1:8140757-8151442 GCA_028564935.1 Neosilurus hyrtlii
CACACACACACACACACACACACACACACACACACACACACACACACACACACACACACACAATCCTGTACTTCTATTATTTTGGGGACATTTGCTGATATAATGCATTTCCTAGCCCTTTAGCCTGACCTTAACTAACTCAAGTTAACCTTAACCCAAACCTTTATCCTAACCCTAAACCTTACCTAATCCTAATTCTAACCTGAACCCTAAAACCAAGTCTTAATCCCCAAACAGCACCAGCCAAATGTCCTTACTTTACAAACATGTCCTCACAATGTTAGTTGAAAATGTATTCAGGTCCTTAATATGTAGCAATTACAAAACACACACACACACACACACACACACACACACACACACACACACACACACACACACAAACAGTCCTTCTATCTTTGTGAGAACTTTCAATCCTATCCTTGTGGGGACATTGATTGAAACTACATTTTCTAGCCCCTTAGTCTGACCTTAACGATCATAACTAAATGCCTCACTCCAAGCCTTACTTTACTCCTAACTCTAACTTTAACTCTTACCTAAACTTACCTCGACTCTCAAGTCTTAACCCTCATAGAGCCCTTCAAAGAAGTAATAACCAGTTCAAAGTCCTCACTTCCCAAAAATGTGTCAGAAACATATTCTGGTTCCCAATATGTATCAAGTACAAGAAAAAACACACACACACACACACACACACACACACACACACACACACACAAAGTTGAATATCAAGTCTGGAGTAACTCTCAGGTTGTATTTATGGTGTAATTATTGCATCAAGATCCAGATTTGTGATTAGATTAAATATGTATTTGTTTTTTAGTGCGGAAGGAAAAGTACAAATATTGCAACCTTGCTATAAATCACACAAGAAGGTCCACATATTATGGACCATCCATCATTCTCCAAAAGACTGCCAGCTCCTTCCTGGACCAAGGGGTCAGTGGGTCATCTGAATGAATAATGCACTCGGACCTCCCTCTCTCATGGGACGAATTCCACCAATCTCTGGAGAGTAGCGAGAGACTAAAAGAAAGACACCAGTCGTCTTTTTTGGTTCCACAACATCAACCGTTCACTTGCTAGCCGACACTGACTGTCGTGACAGGAAAAAATTGCAGCCACTCTTGTGTCTTGTTTCATCTTCAGTGATGTGCAGTTTGAACATCGTGGCTTTTAAACCATGCTGCCTGTATTGGCTGTGGCTTTTTTTTAGCATGAGGGAGCTCAGTGTCACTTCCTGCCTGGTTCTTCTCTGTTGTTTTTCATCTGTCAATATTTCTAATCAGGGTTTGCTGATGAATGAGTCTTCAGCTGATGACCTTGTGCTGGTGTCATGGTCCTGTGTGACTCTGTCCAGACCACAGAGAGAGTCCAGAGGCTGTACGACGAACAAAACGCATAAAGTTGCAAAAACATTTTTTCCATGAAAAAAAAAATTCAAAATCAAATGATTTTTGCTATCATAGAGAAATATCACACATCATAAATAATGCCTTGGTCATGAATTGAAATCAGCGGTTTTTGAAATCGTAATGTGACATGCTCACCGCCAGCCAATTTAAAGGCATTGTACCATCGACAGCTCGCCACCATGTTAGGGAAGTGTGAGAAATTTCTGATTAACATCTCAGTGACACCACTACTACCATGCTTGTCTGCCTATATACAGAGAAAATATATGCAGACGTTTTCCAAAAATTTACTCGCAAGCTAGAAATGACACGCTGGCAATAGCAAGATGTAAACAAAACATGCTAATGGACAAAACAAAAATCATTATCACCTCAAGCTCAATCTTTCTGTCTGAGCTGCTCTCACTATCGATGCATGTAACCAGAATATAGTGATATTTTAAAACTGTAGGTTTATAGAGTGGCACATTGGCATAATGATTGGCATGTCCACCCCACAGCAAGAAGGTCCTGGGTTTGAGTCCCGGGCTTTGCAAAAGTGTTTCTGTGTGGAGTTTGCATGTTCTTGTCCTGGTACTGAGATTTCCTCCGACAGTAACCACCTTCGCCCAGAGTCAGCTGAGGAAGGATCCCACCTCTGAGTAATCCCAGTAGGATTAAGTGGTTTGGCAAATGATGGATGTAGGTTCATCTTTACATTTTTTAAATCTGTAATCTAAAACAGGCAACACACACACACTATAACACATAAGTCTACTATACTGGAGAACTCGACCAGTAATCACCAGTAAGGTAAAGTCCGCTGGGCTTTTTACACCCGAGCTTACTGGCTCATCAGGCTGGAGCTTATTCCTGGTTTCCAAGCGTGTAGCGACTAGGAGTTCAACTCCTCCAGGATGGGACTCTAGTCCATCGCAGGTTACCTTCCCATTACTTTTTTACTGGTAACCATTTATACTGCTGGGTGGACAGAGGCACGCTTGTGGTTAAGACCTTGCCCAGGGGTCTTAGCACGATGGTGGTCTAACAGGCATTCATGAGCCCAGCACCCTAACCAAAGCCCCATCGGCCACTAAGGCTAAAATGTAAAACCAAACATGAAAATGTTTATGTTATAGGTCCAATTAAAAATTAAACACTTTAATGTATTTAATTATGGGCAGTGGTGCCCCGGTGGCAGTGTGCTGGCTTACTGATGAGAAGGTTAGGGGTTCCAGCCCCACTATCACCGAGTTGTCACTGCTGTCCCCAAAGTGCAGCTAACTGGGTTATCAAAGGCCCGCAATGTCTCTTACTGTCTGTGGTGAGAGGCATGTAAAAGAACCATTGTGTTCATTCGTAAAGCTCATCAGTGAGTTTCTGCCCTGCGATGGCCTGGCAAGCTGTCCAGTGTGTACCCCGTCCTCACCCAGAGTCGGCTGACACTTGCGCCAGCCTCCCTGCGACCCTGATTAAGGATTAAGTGGTTCAGAAAACGAACGAATGAATGAATTTATTTAATAATCATTTAAATGAATAATGTTATCGGAAGCTGGAATGCATTGTGCAAAATAAATAATGTGAGTGTGAGTTATTTAGACAGCTAGCCGGCATGTATAAAGGAAGAGTTGCTTCTTCAGGATTTATTTTTACTGTTCCTAGCTGAGCAAAAATTAAAAAACAGTGAAAATATTTGGTATACTGTGTTGGCCCTGTGATGCACTGGCAAGCTGTTCAGGGTGTTCCCCGCCTACTAAAATTCAGCACATCAGCTCTTATGTGATATTGCTTAAATAAAACCCTCACTGATTTGCTCTACCGCTTAGTCCTATTAGGATTGCTTGGAGGCTGGAGCCTATCACAGCTGACACTGGGTGAAAGCGGGGTAGATGGATGGATGGATGGATGGATGGATGGATGGATGGATGGATAGATACTTTATCAATCCCATAGGAAAATTCACAGTTTCCAGCAGTATTTACAGTAAACAGCACAAACCTAAAATATAACATAAGGCAAACACAGTAAAACCTAAAGTATAAGAATTGTAATACTGTTATGGTGCAAACTGACAGTCTAGTGCAGGTGCAAATTGGAAATTGTCAGGGTACACCCTGAACAGCTCGCCAGACTATTAAAGGCCAACACAAAACCATTTACACTCACCTCTCATGCCTAGGGTTAATTTGGAACAGACAATTAGCCTAACATGCATGTCTGGAATATGGGAGGACACCGGAGGAAACCTACACGAGCTTGTAGAGAAACACCTGAGCTTGGGACACGAACCCAGGACCTTCTTACTGTGAGGTGGGTGTGCTAACCACAAAGCCGTGCCAATTATCTTAACATGCATGTCTTTGGACTGTGGGAGTAAACCAGGGTAGCCGGAGGAAACCCACACAAGAACGTCCTCACCGAGCCTGCGACTCGAATCTGAGATCTTCCCAGGCTCGGTGGACGTGCGCACCAGGGCATCATAAATAAAACAAATAAATAAAATTAAAAATCTACTGTAAATTACAACTGACAGCAAGTCCCTGGTAACTAAATAGCATCTACAGTGCTAATTTTACAATAAAAACTTTTTAAGGATGTGTTCAGTAATACACAAACAATAAAACAGCTCATATCTATCATTTTGCTTGTAATTGGTGTCTACGCGGAAAATGAGATCTCAAAAAGGAAAGACTTGCAAATTCCTCCAGCGTACCAGAGAAACTCCTGAATCTGATTATGTAATGATTTATCTGTACTGATTCCCTGAAACATCTCCGGCTTCTCTTCCGGAACCAGCACCTGTGTGGATATGAAACAGGGTAAAAGTCCGAGGATACTGCAGAACGCGTGATCGGTAAATGGTGCCGCGTTAACGAAGTTTAAGTGTAACAGAAGTTCCACAAGTTTCCTGATTCACTTATGGCCTGCCTGGATAGTGCCCTTATCAGGTTACATATGATATTGATGTACTTTAGAATACTTATTCGATTAGTATAAAAACTCTATACTGCGAACATTATTCCCATGTCGAAGGGAGTTGTCATTGATTCGAACCCGTTCGAACTCATCTCGTCTAATTTTCTTCACTCCGCTGATCCGAGCAGCCTTCATCTTTCATTTCGTGTAATTGTCATTTGATATCAGATGAGTAAAGTCTTGACCTCTGAGTTTTTAAGCCTCGTGATCTGAATGTTTCACGGACTTGAAAGTTGTGTTAAATAGAGACTCACGCCTTATCACTTTAGGGTTGTAGGTCTTTTGACTGACCTACAAAATTACATAATGAGTCTTCAGGTTGTCTCTGCGTCTCCGACCACAATTTTCACCCAAGAACATAAAATGAACATGTTCAGGTCTCATTGAATCACTTAGACACCAAATTGGTAATATTACAGAGAGGAGATAGTAAGTATTTCACCTTTGCTGGAGAAATCACCTTGTTGGTTTGACTGGTTTGGTTTGGGGGTGGGAGGACTGTGGTGTTGTGGTTAGCACATCCGCCTCACAGCAAGAAGGACCTGGATGCGAGTCCTGGGATTGGGTTTTCGTGGGTGGAGTTTGTATTCTCTTCTCGTGCTTGTGTGGGTTTCCTCCGGGTACTCTGGTTTTCTCCCACAGTCCAAAGACTAGACATTAGGCTAATTGGCTGTTCCTAATTGATCCTTGGTGTGCATGTAAGCATGAAAATTTTTTGTGTGTTGGACCTTTGATGGTTTGGCGAGCTGTTTAGGGTGTACCTTCATACAGTGTCAGCTGAGATAGGCTCCTGCCTCCCAGCTCAAGTTTCCTCGCGACCCTATTAGGATTTACGGTTCGGAAAATGACTGAGTGAGTGAGTTACAAAATAACTGATGCCTTAAAATCTTAAACAATAATGTCTAACCAAAAGTCCTATTAATATTAACACAGAAAATTTAACATTTTTACCAACAATAAAGAATAAATTGCTCTGTAGTCCTTCATTTATCATATCATTTATGCATTTTTTGAACCACTTAATCCTAATTAGGGTTGCGGGGAGGGTGGCGCCCATCTCAGCCGGTTCTGGGCGAAGGCAGGGTGCACCCTGGACAGCTCACCAGGCCATTGCAAGGCCAACACACACACAACCATTCACTCTAACACCTAGGGGCGATTTGGAACCACCAATCAGCCTACTGTGAATGTTTTTGGACTGTGAGAGGAAACCAGAGTACCCAGAGGAAACCCACTCAAGCGCAAATAGAGCATAAAAACTCCACACACAAATATGCCCCATGCTTTTTTTGCTGTGAGGCGAACATGCTAACCACTGTACCACCGTTACTTACTTACTTATTTATTTATTTATTTACAACTCTTTCTTTTTCTTTGCGAAGCATTTTTAAAACTTGTTCTATGATCTTGATGTTATTTCATTTTGCCGTTTATTTCAAGCATATAGCTGCTCAGGAGAAGCTTAGCATTAACCCTAACATTAACATTAGGAATAGTGCCAAGGTAATTTCTTGCAATTTGCACTCTCCAGCAAAATGGTTAATTGTTGTCATCTAATTTAAATTGGTAATTTTTTTCAACAAAACTTATTAAAAATTCCCTCTAAATGTGTTATTTTAAGATTTGCACTGTCGTAATGGGTAATGCTTCACTGTATAAGTGTGCATAATTACTGTTGCACATCAACCCGAGCCCCTTATGCTGCTCTTGGTTTGTCAGTCAGGACTTTTTGGGTTTTTTGCACATATGCTCTTCGGCTAAATTTAATTAGTTGATATGTTTCCTTGTCCTTTAGTTTTAGTGTGTTGTTTTTTGTTTATCTCGATAACTAAGCTGTACCAATCAGAATTATCACCAAGACTGTTGCGTGACAATAAAAAGTGTCTTGCATTTTGTAATTGTGGTCATAAAAACAACTTGATGGGTTTTTTTTTTTTCTTTCTTTCTTTTTTGTTTTTTTTTTTTTGCTGGAAAATAACTAACCCCCCACCCATCACCATATCTTGGTCCCAAACCCACAGTAATTTAGGTCTGGAGCCAAACTAATTTAAGAACGAAGTCTTTTTCTGGAAATAAATAAATAAACACATAAAATATGCCTGCTCGAGCTCTGGGACTTTGCTGTTTGAATGGTTTGTTTGAGTTTCTTGAGTATCCCCCGCCCCACTTTCCACACAGCGCAAGGTCGGGTCCCCCTGCTGAGCAGGTCATCGCTCTGATCTAAACCTTCGTGTAAGAGCATGTGCACAGTCAGCAGGACAGCATTACTTCTGCATAATCAGCGTTTCAAAGTAATGCTGTCAATTATCAGACTGCTCAGTGCTTTTGCACATGCTTTTCATTTCTTTGGGCCGTGTTAGGTCAGAGCGGACACCGTCTGCTTGTGACATCACCTTTCCTGAAGCTGTGTGATCTTCAGGACAGGGGTTTATGTATGTGTATATATTTACAATGTTTCTTTTTTTATGTGTAGGGCTTCATCACTTGTAAAACATTATTTCTCCAGTCACCATGAAATATTACCTTTATACAATTCTTAGCAGTGGCCCAAGCTTTAAACTTTTCCATATACCCTCACTAAAACACTTTCAACCTCCTTGGTGATGCCTCTTAGCTCATTTGGAGATAAGGATGAGCCACTAGGTAATTTCCAGCTTATTACCACACACTTTTCAGGCCACCAGTGGAGCTATTCCGAGAGAAATTGCATCGGATCTATTATTCAGCCAGTCTCGGCATTCTGGTCGTCCTCTATTAGATACGGCTGTTGTGTGAATGTCAGGCAAAGAATCGTTTCTCGTTTGCTACTTGTACTGTACTCAATGCGTGCCGCAAAGTAATGCAGCACTTTGACTAATTTATTTGAAATATGCTTTCAATATGGACACGTTTGTCACCGAGCCATTTACTGTACCACAGCACTGAAGTGATATGTGGGAGCGAATCCCTTTATGCCAAGATATTAAAACAGTAGATCACTGTAGCGTACAGCCAAGGGACAGAGGAACGACTCGACCAAATTTATTAATATGCAAGCGATGGCTTTTCAAACCACAAAGATCAAACTGGGGATTGTGAATTTCATGGTGAAGTCAGACTTTTGGTGAATTTTTTTATTATTCAAAAAGCAACACAATGAAACGGCTGTATTTGATTAAAGATTATTAGGAATATGAGCTCAGAGGATGGATTCTTTACAGCACATGTGCATGGATCATTCGTTGTCAACTGCTGAACCGCAAAGCGCTGGACAGCCAAAATATTTCAAAGCACTGAATCAAGGACTTGAAAAAAAATACTGCAGTGGGGTTTACTGACTTTGGATTCTCACTGGTTGGTCCAATCAAATGTTTTTATTGCAAATTATTAGTAAACAGTTCCAGCTCGATAATCTGACTGGTTCCCCTGATCACAATTTTAGCAGTATTTCAGACACCATCAGTGGATATGGCAAAAAAAAAAAAAAAAAGTATAATAATAATAATAATAATGATGATCATTATCATCATCATCATAATGATTATAATAATAAACCTTTAATTTTCCCCTGAAGATAGTTATAGGGAAAGGACATATCAATATGAGCTATCTTGTCATCGTGCTATAAAGTGGGTGTGACTTTCTCAGGATTTGCTTCCACTCGCATAGCAAAAATTAACAAAATGTTGTCCATATTCTATACAAAATATACTTTTCTAGATATATATATTTCTTGTTTGCTTGTTGTGTTGAGCAATGTTACTCAACCGACAGCTGATATCAGCGACGGTATTACAGTTGTGCTGATACTGAGTACAGTACTCCAGGTCATGTGATACAGTTTAATTATTATCAACATAAAGCAAAATTTTATGTGCAATCTGATTCGCTGTTGAATGGTCCAGTACCTATTTTTCTCAGCCTACTAGCACTCGACCAAAACACAAACATGAAATAAAGTCAATCTTTTTCTCATTTCCCCCCCTTGATTCAAAATACCAATAATAATAATAATAATAATAATAATAATAATAATAATAATATTAATGATAATTAAATAAAATAAAAATACTAATAAAAAATTTGTTTAACAAATCACATCTAACTTTATTCTTGGCAAAATAAATTTCAAAAGTTAATAAAGTAAACAAAGTTTTCTTAATGATGCCATGTTTTGGTTGCGAGATCATCCCCAAAAAAACTATAAGGAAATTAATTGTGTACACAACCAGATGTAAGCATCAACTATAATTTTGCTATGTATTTATTTATTTATCTATCTATCTATTTATCTATCTATCTACCTATCCATCTATCTATCTATTTGTCTATTTATCTATTTATTTATCTATCTATCTATCCATCTATCTATCTATCTATCTATCTATCTATCTATCTATCTATCTATCTATCTATCTATCTATTTATTTATTTATTTTGTACATGGTGGCTATATATATATGTATTACAAAATGCCATGTAATAAATAATTCATGAATCTTGTTGGATCAGTACAGGGAAATTCCAGACCTCAGCCTATATATAAGAGACTTGGCCTGGAATTACCTTGTACTGACCTCACAGTATTCTCAGCATTAGCATAAAAGACATTTATTCAGAAAGGGAAAACTTTTTTTCACTTTCACATATGCTTCGTTTTATTGATCGTCTCTGGCCTAATTAGGGCTCAGAAGATAATTTGTTGTAGAAAACAGATTTTTTCAAGGTAATTGAATAAAGATGCAAGTGTCTGTTCCTAAATTTGAAACTGCTGTAGCTCATCTGTTCAGAGTCCACTGCTCTCGCCAAGATCGATTGTGATCACTAAAGAGCCACTAAGGAAAAAACAAAACAAAACATCATAAACCACAAATAGTTAAGCATTAAATATATCATTTATCACCATCCAGCCATGTATACACACTTATGCAGTTTTTTTTGCAACCAAGAATTTTTATAGCTAGAAACATATTAGCTCATACCGCTAGTTCATATTTCTTGAAAAGATAAAAACTGCATGAGCTCACTAGAATTCCTGTTAATGTTTCCAGACGCTCCATATAAAACTTTAGAAAAACTTCAAATCTGTTTTTTCTCTGTCTCTCGTTCTTCCTTTCTTCCTTTCATTTGTGTTTCGGAACTCGACATGTGACAGGGTACGTAATGAAGACATTTCGAATCTCCCCGAAAGGATCTGCACTCCAGGCATTTTTAAATAGATGGCTTGTAAATAATTAATGCCCATGACTGCATTGGCTACATATAGTATACGCTGCTGTCAAGCACACTGACGACGAGATGAAAGAGTATTTCGCTCGACCCTGCACACGTTCGTCCTCCTGAACGCAACACACTCGATGAGGTTATTTGATCTGAAAACATGGAAAGGCTTTTGACATTTTGACGATGATCAAAGTGGTTGTTGACTCATCTTTGTTGTAGTTCATCATTCGGAATCATGAAACAGAATGAGCCCTTTTATTTATTTATTTATTTATTTATTTTTATGCACTGTATTCCGAACCATGCTTGGTGATGGAAACACAAAGTTAGGGTGATTTTTGTTTATTGTCACTGATATGTAAATGTCGTGGAAATGCTTTGTAGGCACCACATAACTATTAATAGCAAACTGTTCAGAGTGATCAATGGGAAATGAAAACTTTCCTTGCTGTGAAGGAAATGCTTGCTAGCCTTTTCACGGAATTCCCACACAAGTGGAAGCACTAAATTGAGAACTATTTCAATAAGGCCCTTTGCCTCCTGAGGTTCGGTGGACTTGCTCATTTATCTTAGGAACTGAGGAAACAGGGCCAAGAACGAGACTTTGTTTTAATAATCGGTCAAAGATATACGAGGAAATTCTGTTTTTTTATTGTTTTTTTTTCCTGTTTGCTAATTGATTAGACAAGTGATTCTTAAATGTTTTGTGAACAGGGATATAAGAACCTCCTCTGTAATGTGACATTAGGCAGTGAACATAGTTTATTCTCACTCATTCATTTACTGAGCTGCTTAATTCTACTTGGGCAGGAATGTCCAATCTTATCCACAAAGGTCCAGTGAAGGTGCAGGTTTTCACTTCAACAGTTTTGAAGCCGGGCAGCAGCCATCTTGGTGAGACCACTTTACTGTTTAAACATCAATTTAAATGGCTTGAAAAGATGGGGGAAATGGAAATAATTAGAGCTTTTGTTATTCTGTTTTTTAATGAATTACAAATATGAGTGTAATGACGGGTAAAGAGCCCTGCGACGGCCTGGAGAGCTGTCCAGAGTGTACCCCGCCCTCGCCCAGAGTCGGCTGAGATGGGCGCCAGCCTCCCCGCGACCC
>JAOUQZ010000044.1:8161203-8171644 GCA_028564935.1 Neosilurus hyrtlii
CCGAGCCCGGGAATCGAACCCAGGACCTTCTTGCTGTGAGGCGGACGTGCTAACCACTACGCCACCGTGCCGCCCACTGAACACTAATTGACCAATCAGAATTAAGTATTCAGATTATCTGTGTAATTAATCACATAAAAATGTGTTCATTTATTTGTCTGATTGTTTGTTTGTTTATTTGTTTGTTTGTTTGTTATAATAATTATTATTATTATTATTATTTTAGGTTTTTGGTAAAACCTTTAAAGCTTCTATGAAAAAAAACGATAACAATGTAAGAGGCTCCTTACCAGAAGTATACAAAGCATGAGCGAGTATGAAGAACATGATACACATACAAATTATACACAGTACAATATGTAGTATATATATATATATATATATATAATAGTGCTAAATCTTTCTTCTGGACTCTTCTGGATCTTTCGATGCTGATACCATGAGAGGGACTAGTGACCACCATGGGTCAACAAGCGGAAACGTGTGTTAAAGTGTATTAGGTGTGCAGATGAACTGGAAAATCGCATGACAGGCTACTAACTTTGTAGCGTCTGCAGTGATTACTAGCTACACTGAGTATGACTGAAGCTAATGTGTTTTAAAGTGGTTTAGACCTACTCAGTTGCGAACAGAGTCGTATAAACTCCCTCGAATAATGAAAACAGCAGCATGCTTTATCAGGGCTGTGGAAAGAGACAGATGATTCCCTTGAACCCAACACATTTTACTATATATACACACAGAACAAGTAGCGCACGATTCCTCCTGAGACAAAAGCCTCCAAATGGTTCATTTTTTAGAAGCCGTGCATAATAGATGACGCTGTGCTTAAGCTGGGGTAAAGCTGGAGGTGAATTCAGTGCAGGACCAGAGGGAGGGTAGAATGCCACAAGGGGCAAGATAGTGTGTGTATGCAAGTGTGTGTGTGTGTGTGTGTGTGTGTGTGTGTGTGTGTGTGTGTGTGTGTGTGTGTGTGTGAGTATACACTTATCACTGACTGTCCCCATAGTACATTCCAATCTCATTGAGTTAAAGCAGGAGTTTTTGTTAGGAATGTTATCTAAAACTCATGAACGCTAGATTAGCATTGATGCTTAACAAGATATGTGTTCATATGACGTCAGGGTAATCATGTTTGTAAAAAAACAAACAACGACAAAAACATTTCCATAACCTCGAAGGGGCATCTTAAGGTACCTAATAATTATTTGTCTCAAATTGAATTTTCCAAACAAAAGCCCCTAATTAAAATAATCCTTTTTTTTGAATTTTATATGAAATAAAATCAGTCACCTTAAAGTGAAATGAAAGGTAAGCATCGCCTACTCTCCTGTTACGCAGGTACATATGCATATTTTCATTATCAGGTCATTTTTACTTACATTTTCGAAGCTACTATCTGCTAAAATCCTCTTGACAGTTTGCCTTAGCTAGTTTGAAAAGGCTGCTGTTCCACTCTCGTAAGAGTTCGAAATCACACGAATAGACTGTGATTACATCAAATTGTATATAAAGCAATACTGGCAAAAATAACAGTATACAGATATTAAACTAACAAATTAGATATGAACCAGTGAACCCCAAATACAAATCATAGACACTTCTGTTTACATACCTCAAATAAGCAGGCGCCTGTATATGTGAAAGAAAAGAATACCATGCCATGCCATCATATGCAAATTAGTTCCGTATTACAGGATAAAACACAGGGTGATTATGTGACTTTTCGTTACTTTTTACATTATAATGTCGTTATCCCCCGTGTGCGGAGTTATCGGTCATTTTTATATTTTCTACACTAAAAAAGGTTCATGAATCAATGTGTTTATTAGAAACAGACATAAACATCACATGCAAGCTTTAAGTGTTGGTTTAATTTACTTTTAACCTTGACCAAGTGCTGAACACAGCAAAACATGCCTTAATCAATGACACCATGAACTTACCAGAGCAAAGTACATACACAAACTTCTCTAGGTCCTGCACCAATCACGCATTGTACATGCAGGGTGCTCCATGGATCATGAAGGGTCAGATACCCTTCCATATATGGCAAAGGACTCTGCTGTGTGTTTTTGATTTGGCCTTATAGGGAAACCCTCATTTAATAAATTACAGTAGTGTTGACATGATTGCTTAAATATGTGTATATATAATTATTGGATTTAATTTATTTACCCTTCATGTAACTGAAATTGTATCTGAAGCGATTGAACACATCTCTACCTTGAGTCAGGAGTGAAATCCCATGTTGTCATAGATATGGTAGAAACCGGTGGACATTCCATTTAGGTATAATGTGATTATACAATAAAGGTAAAAATAACAGTCCCTAAATGTCGAGTCCCAGGTTCAGGCGTTTCTGTGTGAAGCTGGCACATCACTCGTGTGTGTAGCTTTCCTCTGGGTACTCCAGTTTTCTCTCAAAGACATGCACATAAGGCAAATTGGCTGTTCCAAATTGGCCTTGAGTGTTGATGTGTGTGTGAATGGTTTGGTGTGTGTTTAGGTATATTGTGTACATCGCCTACTCCCAGTGTCAACTTAGATAGGATCAACCTCTCCACAACCATATTAGGATTAAGTGGTAAGTGAGTGGACAAATGATTGAATAAAAGAGAATGAGTGATATTACACAGGAATGGCACAGTCTGACTGATATATATATATATAGTATGTGGGGAAAAATAACAGTACTACAACTTCATCCCATGAAATGATGAAGGGATGAAATTGTAGTACTGTTATTTTTCCCCACATACAATATATTTAGCTCTACTTCGACGTATCGAGCACTGTTCTGCGGAAAATCGACTCAAGATCTTACACACACACACACACACACACACACACACATATATATATATTGAGTGGATAATACTAACCCCGTACGTTCACAGTCTGTCACAGTCACTTAGAGAAAGTGGCATCATTACCAAGCCTTAAAATAGAAAAATAATCAAATTTTAGTTTGTTTTTCTTTGGATTTCAGTGTAGTATATACTAAAACTTGTAATTAGATTGAAAATACACCATTTCAGAGTTCGGTTTTCTAAGTTTCCATGCAGTATTTACAAAATACAGTTTAAAGAGATCCCTTTAGCTACACAGTGCTAAGCTCTGATCGGAACACGCAGAGCTCACCTGACCTGCCTCTGTCATGTATAAAATATATAAAATTGAAGTATTAATGTGTAGTATATACTAAAACACCTATTCACCTCAGGCTGTGTGGATGTCCTTGCACTCACTAATTCCCTTGACTCTCGCTGTTCCGTCTCAGGGACTATTTAAAGATATCCACCTCACCTTCAGCACATAATTATCCATTATTTAATAATCTACTTTATAATGACATACATTATGTTTATTTGTAGCATTGTAGTTGTTGAATAAATAATGTTGGGGAATCTAATGTAATGTCTGGGAAGCTAAAATGTTCCTGTACTGAATCAATAATAAAAAAGCCATGAAATAAACATCTGTAACAAAATTTCTTACAAAAAATGGTGTCTACAGACTTCTAACGCAGTAGTGTGTGTGTGTGTGTGTGTGTGTGTGTGTGTGTGTGTGTGTGTAGCTTTAAACAAGATTAAAGCTTTCAAACTAGCCAAAATATAGGAATAAGCGAAAATAAAGAGATATTAAGTGCGAATTTCAGTCTATTATGCTAAAATAATTTGATATATGGGCAGAATATGACATCTCAAAACAATCACTTATTAAATTGAAATGTTTTATTCACATTGTAGGGTTCTGGGCTTCATAATTTTCAGCAGCATACCGTCAGAAAGTGGTTCTTGTTCCCTTTCATTTTTTCCATCAGTTGAAAACTTGACTCTACGAGAACACATTTAAATATCATCATACGCTTATGTAGGCAGCACGGTGTCATACCCGTTAGCACGTCGGCCTCATAGCAAGAAGGTCCTGTGCTTGAGTACCTGGCGCGGTGAGGACATTGAGGACTAAATTGCCGCCAGGTGTGCGTGTAAATGGTTGCATGTGTCTTGGCACGTCAATGCACTGCCAAGCTGTTCAGGGTGTACCCTGCCTTCACCCAGAGTCAGCTGAGATGGGCTCGAATGAAGGGTGCCATGGTGGTGTAGTGGTTAGCACGTCCATCTCACAGCAAGGTTCGATTCCTGGGCCCGGGGGGTTTCTGTGTGGAGTTTGCATGTTCTCCCTGTGCATCTGTGGGTTTCCTCCAGGTATTCCAGTTTCCATCCACAGTCCAAAGACATGCACATTGGGCTAACTGCCTGTTCCCGATTGTGGAGTTGTGGATGTACTGTAAGTGTGAATGGTTGTCAATGTGTTGCCCTACGATGGTCCGGTAAGCTGTTCAGGGTTTACCCTGCCTTCGCTCAGTGTTGGATGAGACCTCCTCATGAACCTAATAGGACAAAGCGGTTCGGCCACTAAGTGAGTGAGTGAGTGAGACGTTTATGTAGCAAAGGAATTCAATTACCTCAGTGTTTATTCTACTGTATATCTGGGAAACGAAAGGAACAAGATTATTTTACAGGAAAAATACAGCTAAAAATACAGGACTAGCAACGGCCGTTTTTAACGCAAGTCCTGGTGATGTTTCATAACATTAAATCAAGAATACCATTAGTTCAGGCAGGCCATGGAAGGCTGCTTGTTCTCAGCTGACTATCAGGTGACTCACCGCACCAATCACATTGCACTATAAATGAAGGATGTTCTTATAAGCAACTCCACTGCCATTTTCTTTCGTTTGCTGAAGCCGGCTCCAAAACACATGATACCACCTCAGCTCCTACCATTGTCCTTAACTGGTCTTTTAGGATTTTCCCATATATCAAGTTTGACTTATATGGATAGATATACTGGTCTTCAAAAATTGCTCATGCTTGTGCTAAGGGTTTATATATATTATGCATACATCATATTAGACAGTATATCTTCATTTATTGCATATCATATGTATTATACATGGGGTGATATGGTGGCGTAGTTGTTAGCATGTCTGCCTCAGAGTAAGAAGGTTCTGGGCTTGATTCCCGGGGCTTAAGCGTTTCTGTGAGGAATTTGCATGTTCTCCCCATGCTTGTGTGGTTCTCTCTGGGTACTCAGGTTTCCTCCCACAGTCCAAAGACATGCACATTAGACTAAATGTCTGTTCCAAACTGACCCTAGGTGTGGATGTGAGTGTGAATGGTTGCGCATTGCCCAGCGATGATCTGGCGAGCTCTTCAGGGTGTGCCCTGACACTAGTCTCAACGCATCAGTAATTACTAATGTCCGAGTACACTGCCACGCCCAAAAAACGTCAGGCACTATAATATTTTGTTGGAATTTAGCCTTTAGCATTGATTACACCGTGGGATCCTCGTGGCATTGTTGCTCCATTTGGTCAGGTGGAGGCTCAGCAACATTATTATGGTAAAGTCAGTGGACAAGGTGTATGTCCTGAATGAGCAGGATATCACATCAATGCACTTTTTCTTTCCGTATAAAATTGGAGCTTGAATTGTAGAAGAGTGGATCAGGGATCATGAGGAATCATTTTCACACATGAACTGGCATCCCAGAGTCCTGACCGTAACCCTATTGAGAGTCTTTCATCTGGGATGTGCTGGAGAAGAGTGTATAGAGTGGTTTGATTTTCCCGTCATCAATTCAAAATGTTGGTGAAAAATAAACCAAAATCAGGATGCAGTTAAGGCGAGAGGTGGTCTAATAAAATATTAGAGTGTGGGGAAATAGTTTTTTTTCCCACTGGACAGTTTAGGAGGGTCCTGAATAAAATATGAATAATAAACAGTTAAAATTCGTTTTAATTAATTAATTCTTTGTCTTCATCTTCTTCCGCTTGGTCTGGAATCGGGTGGTGAGGCAGCAGTGAAAGCAGTGAGGTCCAGATGTCCCTTTCCCCAGCCACTTCCTCCAGCTTTACCGAGGGGACGCCAAGGCGTTCCCAGACCAGCCAAGAGACATAGTCCCTCCAGCCTGTTCTGGGTCGACCTCAGGTTCTCTTTCCGGTTGGACATGCCCGGGACACCACACCAGGGAGGTGTTCGGAAGGCATTCTAATCAGATGCCCAAGCCACCTTAACTGGCTCCTCTCAATGAGGATGAGCAGCGGTTCTACTTCGAGCTCTTCCCGGATAACAGAATTTCTCACCCTATCTCTAAGGGAGAGCCCTGCCACCCTGCGAAGGAAACTTATTTCACCCGCTTCCACACGATGGGATCAATAAAATATTCTGATTCTGATTGTATTTACGATCTTGTTCTTTCAGTCACTACCCAAAACTCATGACCCTAGTTGAGGGTAGGAACGTAAATCGACTTTTAAATCGAGGCTGAACCTTCCAGCTCAGCTCCCTCTTTACCACTACGGACCGGTACAAGCTCCGCTTTACAGCAGAGGCTGCACCAATCTGCCTGTCGATCTCCTGATCCATCCTTCCCTCACTCGTGAACAAGACCCTAAGATACTTTAACTCCTCTACTTGGGGCAGAACCTCATTCTGGACCCGGAATGTGAATTCCACACTTTTCCGGCTGAGAACCATGGGGATGCTGATTCTCATCCCGGCTGGTCAATAAGTATTTCATTAATAAACGACACATCATACACATTGTTTATGGTATAAATTGTTACAGGATAAAGACAATAATACATTTCAGATGGTGGTTTGTGCAGAAATAATAAAGTTTGATGCAGATTATTTTGCTATAATCTGTCCTGTGTTATTCTTCACTAATATAATAGATCATAATTCAAAACATTGAGTTTATACTGTATCTTTAGAATGAGTTGCCAAGTCAAAATAATGAGATAATAACTCAAAATATTGATATATATCTCAAGAAAACATATTATCAAAATAAGTTGGAATTTCCAAAATACTGTTTTGAAATAGTTTGGCATATCTTGAAATAACAAATTATTTGAAATGTAACTAAATAAAAGCCTTGGCAACATTTTTTATTTGATATTATTATTATTATTATTATTATTATTATTATTATTATTGTTATTATTATTATTAAATTTTATTTTTTATTTGATTGATTTTTTTTTTTCCGAAAGAGATTCCGTTGTTCGAGGCTTACGACGCAACATTGAATACATTTTAAGAAATTAGTTTTTCCTCCTCTTTACTGATTAAAGGTCACTTTAGGACGGGGAATTGTCTGTGATAACATTTGAAGAGGTGCTCTTTGAAAGCTGACCCTGAGACATGCTTTCGGCTTTCATCTCTCCCTCTCCTTATCCGTCACTCTCTGTCTCTGTCGCTCATGCTGTCTGGACCATTACCGTGATCCGGCTCTGAAACATAATGACGGCCTTCACAACAACAGAATCTGGTCCCTATTTTTTTATTTATTTATTTATTTTCGTTGATAAGCCTGTTTCTGTGCGTGGCCTGTATGCATGGTCTCTGGCTGTCAGACGGGAGAAGAGAGGGCGAGTCGGCCATTCGTGATGTTTTTAATGATTGTGCTGCCAGAATCTTGCTTTAAAGAGAACCAGAGTGCTGTCCTGACTGCACTAAAAACATATTTGAGACGGATTGTGTGATTTGCATGAATATTTATGGTTTATTAGACCAGTGCTGTCCGAGAGGTAATGGCACTATGAGAATATAGAAGAAATAAAAGTAAGAGTAAGAGAGAGAGAGAGAGAGAGAGAGAGAGAGAGAGAGAGAGAGAATGTGTGTGAGATGGTACCCTCCTAGCAACACATGCACACTGAGATGAGTGAGAATCACATGATAGTCACATCAGTAATGTTGAGCTTGTACAGAAACTATGAGGAAGGTTCAGCAGGGATGCTCGCACTCACCACGTTTTATATACGTTTAATGAAAGCTTCACTTTTCTACAGCCTGAGGCACATCTTTTGCTCATTTCCCAGCTGCTACTTACAGCCACTTATGAGCAATTCCACAATTAGGGATGCCATTTAGATCTGTAACTCCAACATTAAACTTTTTCTCTTTTAATTTGAATCACTTTCAGCGTTGTGAATGTTCCAGTGTTGGGAAATGTGCTAACACTTTATTGTGGGCAGCGTCTCATTTTTAACAAGGTTTATTTGCTGGATTCTGCTTTTAAATGAAGGGTTTTTTTTAAAGCATAGTGTTAGCAAATACACCAAATCAACAACATTTAGAACAAAATGTGCAGTGTACCATCTGAGGTTACAACAGACATAAAAGTTACGTCTGACAACAGTATCGGCTGACGTAGGCTTCAGCCTCGCCGCAAAAGGATTAAGTGGTTTAGAAAATAGGTGAGTTAGTAAGTAACTGTATAATCAACACCGTCTGACCAATCAGATTAGAGAATTCTATAGCAGTTTGTCACACGTTTAGCTGTTATATTGTCCTTGACTGGAATTATTGCTCTTTGTCCTAATACATGTTGTGTTGCACCATGGACCTGAAGACATTTTATCCCACTGTAGTGACCTGACCTGACTTCACCTACAAAGAACTTGGTGGCACTTGAATCTGAAGTGTATTACAGTGACTGCTGTTCTAAAAAAAAAAAATCATTAAGCCACAGCTCAGTGTTTGATTCAGCATTAGATAAATGCGTTATATTTTTAGTAGCTCTTGGAGAACTGCACTTGTCTCATCCCCACTGTAATTGTTCTCTGTTTAACCTAAAATCATCTTGATTATTGAGGAAATGAGGAAAATGAGCTCCTGAAGTCCATTAATTTGAGATCTAGAAGTGCTTAACTTTGAAAATAGGTCGTTCTTTGTTCAGCAGAAAAGAGGTTTTGCTTGGTAGTTATCTCAATGATCAATACAGCTCATCCTACTGCCAAACAGAGGAACACAGATAGATAATGAGAGGGAATCTGCAGTCGCGGTTCCTCTTTGCCGTAATAAATGTGGTCAATACAACACAGCAGGATGCAGCACGGCGAAGCGGAGAGGTAAATAACGAGGAGGGAAACTGTCTATTCCTGACCCATATGCTGTTTACCCCATTCTGTCTGCCTAGTTTACACACTATCTATGGTTCCCATCCACATTGATAAAGGGCCTCGCTGCCTAATCCACTTTCGGAGGCCGGCGAGTGCATTATGCTGTTCCGTTCTTCAAACCCAAACTCAATTTTTGCAAAGGTTAATGGCCAGGCGTGCAGGAAAAGGGAAAAATGCAAAGGCAGATGTTTTAAGATGAGCCCTTCACCAATAGCAAACAAGGGCTAACATTTGGACCGTGTGCTTTAAGAATGCACACCGAATGTCCTTTTGTCAGAGTGCTGTCTGATTAAACGGGTCGTGAGAAAATGGTCAGACATTGTGATTCAGCCCAAGGGAGATCTAACTTTCAGCTCAATCATAAACTTCTCCAAAACTGCCCAAGGCTTCAACTGAATGGATGCCAAGCAATAAACACCAGAATGGACTGCAAATGCACATAGAGTGTAAAGTGTTTACCTTTACTGTGTAAGACTAGGGTTGGTCTGCAGTCATGTGGCAATTTTATCATGTTTTATCGTTTCCTCTTATCAACCATCTTAACCATGTCATGTGATACTTTCTAATTATAAAAAAATTAAATTAACACGCTTCAAATAAGTTTAACTCAGAATGATTCAACATGCTGCCATGTCCACTACAAGTTACTTCAGCTTAAACCAGTTCAAGTGAACTGAAACCAGCTGAACTTAAGCCCTTAAACCAGCTCAAATCAAGCCAAATCAGGTCAAACCGAACAATGCAATCCAGTTCAAAGCAAAAATTTGCTTCTGAGTTTGAGTTGAAATTGAGCGATTACTGCAAACTATCTTAACCAAACTCTATTTAACTGAAAATAGCTCACCTTAAACTAACTCAATGAGACTCAAATCAAATCAAGCCTCCTCAACCCAAGCTACTTCAATTCAAACAACACAGTTCAACTCAAATCAAAATAGATTCATTAAAACAGATAAAACCAAGACAAACAACAACAAACCAACTTAAACCATCACAACTCAAACCAGGTTAACTCAACTTAAACCAGTTTAATCCAGTGGTAACCAACCCAGTTCAGATCAGCTCAAGACAAATGAACTTAACACTTGCAACTGAAATCATTCATTCATTCATTCATTTTCTGAACCGCCTATTCCTAATTAGGGTCGCGTGGAGGCTGGCGCCCATCTCAGCCGACTCTGGGCGAGGGCAGGGGTACACCCTGGACAGTTCTCCAGGCCATCGCAGGGCCATCAGTCACACAACCCAACTCAAATCAGCTAAACTCAAATAAAAAAAAAACTTCTAAGAGAATAATTTAAACCAACTGAAGACAAAGAAAACACCTCAACTCAAGTAAAACCAACTCAAATCATTCCAAACATCCCCAGTTCAATCCACCCCAGGCCGACTCAAATAACAATAAGTTAACTTGAACCAGCTTAAATCAAGCCAGCTCAACTCAACTCAAATTAGATCATC
>JAOUQZ010000044.1:8171744-8185353 GCA_028564935.1 Neosilurus hyrtlii
TGTAGCAGTTTGTCTTGTGATAGTTTGGTTTCAAGGGTCATTGCTTTATATTTGTAATGTTTCTGTCCCCTCTTTTTATTTATTTTTTTATTTATTATTTTTTTTTCCCCCTCTCTTTTTTTTATTTTATTTATTTTTTTATTTTTATTTTTATTTTATTTTTTTTTTTTATTATTATTTTTTTTTTTCCCTTCTTCTTTTTGGTTTTCCTTTTGCTTCGGTTTGCTATCTTCTTTCTTTTTCTGTCCCCTCCAGTCGGGTCCAGCGGGATTGCATGGATTCTATAGCACAAATCTACAGTAAATAAATAAAGGAATCAGAATATCAAGAGGAGCCTTACACCCATAAAACTCCTCTTGAAAAAGCAAAATTGTACAGCACAATGCTGCAACCAGACTACCATTCTGCTTGCAGGGATGCTGGACAAGACAAAAAAAAAAAAAATTAGATCATCACAATCATGTTCAACAATAATATGCCAACAGTACAATTCCATTACCTTCCATAGTCTAACTTGCACATTTTTAAAAAGCAGCGATTACATGCCCTTTTGCTGTTTCCAAACCTTGAGTGTTTTGCATAGAGGTAAGCTGGAAAAAGATTTGGCTGGGTGAAACACAGCTGATCCTAATCACCTGGGTTGAATCAAGGAAACACATAAGCTGAATTACGCAAGGATTGAGCCTGGGAAACACTGTTTTTACTGTTTTGCCACTTTATACTGGAACTGAGTAGATGTTGTTAATGTCACTGGTGTTTTAAATCTGTATAATGTGAAATAGTGTGTACTGTCGGATATTCCCAAGACTGTTCAAAGGAACTTCTATTTGTCTCCTCTACACAAAACCATCAACAACAACATTGCCATGAGAAAATCAGATGTTCAGTCTAATATTAACCATGGCTCAAAATGTTTCACTTACAAAATGATTAACACAGGAAATAAAATCCCAGGCCCTAAAGGATCAGTTTTCATTACTCTTCGCATCAGTGTAAGTGTGGTATTGTCTTTCCTGTGAAAAACACTCAGCTGATCATTTCATCAAACACGAACACGTGCATACCATCAGAATGAAGGACTTCTCTGTTCCACTGCTGAGACACTTCAACAGCAATATGAATAACATTAATGACTCTGTTTGCATTGCTAGTTGTCATGGAAGCAATGAAGTGAGGTTGCTTCAAGAGCTCTTCCCTATTCTCTGGAATTTTAACCCTCATGACATAAATTACGTTTTGACAACAAATGCTATGTCATCTGCCATTTTTTATAGGAAATGGTGGAGCCTTTCAGAGAATCAGAAGCATTTAAAAATATGAAAGTGCCAACATTTACGGTTCAGTCTAGGAAAATTAAACTTTTCTGCTTTCTCCATTTGGGTAACAGACAAAATAAGAATTCGCTAAGCTGAAAAGTGGTTTCAATGAACGGGAAACAACATGGGAGAAAGTATTTGCCTCTGTTACTCTGCCTTTGTTTGCTTTCAAGGTGAACTTTGACCTGTGATTGCATGAGCTTTATCCTTGTGAGCTAATAGAAAAGTTGAAGGCTGGATTGTGGTCCCTTTACTTTTACTAAAGTCTCTTTACTTTTACCTTTTACTTCCTGTCATGGTTTCTTGGTGCACAACAGGAAAGTTAAAAAGTAGCTAAAACTAGCAAAACTAACCTCTACATCCTATCAAAAACCATGTCACACCTTACCGAAATGTCTGGACACTCCTACTCGTTCATATAAACATCCAGTTTTTTCACTGGTACTGTATATTTATTTCTGTCTGTAATCACTGCCAACTTGTTCAAAATCTGATGTCACAGTGATCTAACGTCTGTCCGAAATTCAATAGCATTGGAGCACACTGCATCAAGGTATCGTATGATCAGTTAGATGAAAAAAAAAACAAACAAACAAAAAGTATCCAAGTGGAAGAAACTGAAATCAGCTATGCAATATGGGGCGGCATGGTGGTGCAGTGGTTAGTACGTCCACCCGACAGCAAAAACGTCCTGGGTGCGCGCCTCGGCTCGAGGTGTTTCTGTGTGGAGTTTGCATGTTCTCCCCCGTGCTTGCATCGGTTTCCTCCGGGTACTCTGGTTTCCTCCCACAGTCCAAGGACATGCACATTAGGCTAACCGGCTGTTCCAAAGCACCACAAGGTGTGGAGGTGAGTGTGAATGGTAGTGTGTGTCGACCCTGCGATGGTTTAGCGAGCTATTCAGGGTGTACCCTGCCTTCACCATAAGTTGGCTGTGACCTCCATAACCTGAGAAGGATTAAGCGATTCGGCAAATGAGTGAGTGAGTGAGATGATCATGTCTTCCTTTATTACGTATTAAGTGCATATTAAAAAACATCTCTTTGTTTTGTTAACCACCATTTAATTTTTTTGTTCCTTAAACAAATGCATTGGAAGCTGAAAGCTTTGATTAATATTTTGCTTGTCACACAAAAGACATAGTTCACTTTCTTCTTAGTTTTCATCAAGAACGTGAACACACGTACAGTATAAGGTATAAAGTATGAAACGCACAATGCAATATAGAATACATAATAAATTATTATATTATTGAATCATATTATCATCTATCATTGTACTTATATATTACCAGTTACATCATCAGGACCTTGTAGACTCGCAGCATAAACGTTTCCATTGTTTTTACCCGGTGTCAGACGATGGTTGGGGTTGAACTATGAAGGCAGAGATTTCCAAGTAATGTTTAGCCAAGTACTTGTTAAGCATGAGGGTTTCATCAAAAGGTCATTGCTTGTGATGATAAGTTGGGTTACTCTCCCGTGGACATGAAGACAGCTTGTGTGGCTTTAAATCATTGCAGCATGAGTGTGGTATGTGATATATCCTATGCTTATGGATGCTTGGACAGTGAACTATTGTTAAACTTACTGTTTAACTTTAAATACTAAAGATATATTTAATTAAAGATACTTAAATGGCAGGGGTGATCACACTGGTGGTTTGACAGAGTGAGGTTCAGCCATTGTACTTGGGCTGTGCTGACCTTTGCGAATTCCCCAAGTGTGGGTATCTCGACTGCATAATTTGTGGTAGTGGGGGACTGCGTTCATGCTCTCGCCTGTCCCAAAAGTTTGTCCTGTCTCAAACCACCAGGAAAACTGTGTGGTGGCGGGGGAGTGTGCTGCACCTTCCCTTCCTCCACCTTAATGGCTGAAATGCCCTTGAGTAAGGCACCTCTCCCCCGACTGCTCTCTGGGCACCGCACTGTGTGGCAGCCCATGGGTTAAATGCAGAAATCATCAATACAGTATTATATATACATATTATACTTATTTGCCGAACTGCTTCATCCTGCTAGGGTTGCAAGGAGGCTGAAGCCTATCTCAGCCAACAATGGGCAAAGGGAGGGTACACTCTGAACAACTCCCCAGATCATTGCAGGGACAATGCACAAGTATTCACACTCACACCTAGGGGTCATTTGGAATATCCATATAGGCAGTTCTGGCTCAGATGATGAAAGCTCTGGATTACTGACAAGAAGGTCGGGGGTTCAAGCTTCGGCACCACCAACCTACCTCTGATAGGCCTTTAAGCAAGGCCCTTAACCGTTAACTGCACAGTTGTATCAATGAGATTGAGAAAAATGTTAATCCCTCTGGATAAGGGTATCTGCCAAATGCCATAAATCTAAAGTGCATGTCTTCGGACTATTGGAGGAAACCAGAGAACCCAGAAGCAACACAAGGGGGACATGCAAATTCCACACAGAATAGCTCTAGCAAAGCCCATGTCTTAAACCTAGAATCTTTTTGCTATGAGGCAGACGTGCTAAATACTACACCACTATGCCACCTTTTAAATATATCATTTAATACATATGGTACTCCCATGATGGTGTCCAGTTATTAAAACTGAAATTTAAATTGTCCTATATATATATATATATATATATATATACAGTATATATAATATTTATCACTGTAACTCTTATTATGTTGCCTATGATTAGTACTGAATGCTGTTGGTAGCTTGCTCAGAAGCTCAGAAAAGAAAAGGACACATTACGTCGGTACTCACTTCACTTCATCAGGTCTTAGTTCATTTTCGAGTTGTCTGTAAAGCTTTTAATAATTTGACTCCACGTTATATCAATCTGTTATGATCAATTTTAACTGTAAAAGACGTAAAAAATGCTCCTCATGATCTGTAAGTTGTTCCAAGTTTATTATAAAAAATCAAGGGGGATTGTCTACACCTCTACACGCTACACACACACAATATTACAAACAAGCTCATTACATTTCAGAGTTCATATATAACACAACTGGCATTTGATCAGGGCTGATAGTTGCACATACAATAGTTGAACATCTTTCAGGTCGCTATTTCTTTACCTACCTTTCTTCACACCTAGGGGCAATTTGGAACCACCAATCAGCCTAATGGGCATGTTTTTCGACTGTGGGAGGAAACCAGAATACCCAGAGGAAACCCACGCACGTGCAACATGCAAACTCCACACGGAAACACCCGAGCCTGGGAATCGAACCCTTCTTGCTGCGAGGCGGACGTGCCAACCACTGCAATTTATTAATGTTTAATAATTTATCATTTATAATGTATTAGTAATTAATTTATAATGATTAATTTAATTTGTTTTTGAGTTATTTTTTATTGCAATGTTTGCAAGCGCAAATGAATACCAAAAATAAGATTTGCTTTCATCAATACTGGAAAAAAACATAAATGTGCATAACGAGTTCCGTTATAATGTTGTGAAAATTATACGAATCAGATTTTCATTAAATAGTTTATTTATAATAAGCAGTACTGATGTCCTCACTTGTTTTCCCCACATCATAAAAACCCAATACAAGCAAGTTAATGTATTTTTTATTAGTCTGCTGTATCTCATGACCATTTGACTCGGAGGATAATAACACCTTGTGTGGAGCATCCAGACTGATTTCTTGACCTTTTGAAAATATCATGTAAATCACACGTAAGGTTGCACTCAGCGATCCGTCCTGCCAAGGTGCAGACAATATTGAAGCAGTGCTTTATTTGCATCCATTAATGAAGTGAACCAAAAGCACGGTGACTCTGTTCAACACTTCTGTAATGAGAAATTAACAATCGCAGCAGACAGGGCAGGGCCGCTCTGAAATGTTAAACTGTATTTAATACAAGCGGAGTTTTCCTTATCACAATTAAAAGAAAGAGAAGCTTTGTTCGGGCAGACATAATTTATTCGGCGAGAATGCTCGGAGAATGCTTCAATTTCTCTCCCACGTGTTAGTCTGCCTGCTTCATTTGGACTGAATAATGCCTCCCACGAAAAAAAAAAAAAAAGAAAAAAGGACACAGGATTTCATTTGCAAGCTTGTACCCGCAGTGAGTCCATTATTTTTGGTCAATTCAAATTCCTTTGCCTTTCTGAGGCCCATCAGCTACTACAGAAGGAATGAGTGATAGACTGAAAAGGAATGAAAGGAGATTTTCCAGGATGAGAAAAACACCTAGAGGTGATAAAAGACACCTGATATAAAAGAGCTAAGCTATATAGGTTTCACGGAGCTGAGCTATCCTGAAGCATGGCTATTAATTGCCATGACCCCGGGCCTTAGGCCTCTATGACAGCGATCGTAAACCACGAGAGCGCAGCTCATAAATGCCTTTCTTCAACTAAACATTCCTATTGATCCTGGTCTTCCCGTGGCCCATCTGCTACAGTAACAGATAATCAATACCTGGATAAATATATGAAGGCTGGTGACAGTTGTGTATGTAAGGGAGGGGCTTGAACAAGAGCAGCCTCAGTATTTATAGTGATGTTCCTGTTTTTATGTGATCAGGAGCCCATGCGGGTGAATATGCTATAACACACGACGCTCAATCGCTCTCCTGACAGATTTAAAATTATTGACAATAGAAGCCCTGCCTGTTTTCTCTCTCTCTCTCTCTCTCTCTCTCTGTCTCTCTCTCTTTTTTTTTCTTTTAGAACTCTACTTGATGGTGTTTCTAGCTTTGGCTGCCCTCCAGGCGTTTCCTCCAGATTTCTGCTCGTCCTTGCACAAGTGTTTTACTATGCGGAGAACAAACAAAAGGTGACAAATTACACCAGCTCTTAAACCTCTATTATCCTCCGCTTACGAGGCCAGTAAAGTATCGGTCTGAGATGACCGCACTGGGCATCTAGACCCAGATCCAAGAGCGGATCTGGCATTAGGAAATGGTGTGCGTTGTTAAAATGTCTCAGACTGCACTGTATAGATCACAGTAAATGTTAAGCGAATGGCACAAACCCAATCAATAGATGACACTGACTGCATTCATTAAATTATTAAATTGCAAGCTGCTTTATCCGATTAGGGTCCTGTGTAGGCGGGAGCCTATCTCGGTCAACTCTAAGCGGAGACTGAGTACACCCTGAACAGCTCTCCAGTCCATGTCTATGCTAACACATACACAACCATTCACACTCATAGCTAGGGGTAATCTGGAGCAGCCAATTAGCCTAATCTGTATGTTTTTGGACTGGGGGAGGAGACCAGGGTACCCTGTGGAAACCCACACAAGCAAGCGGAGAACTTGCAAACTCTACAAAGGACTCAAACCCAGGACCTTCATGCTGTGAGGCGATTCTGCTAATGGGGTGATCACACTAGAAACAAACAAACAAGGCTCTGACGCGGAGTAGTCTCAAACTGTTCTCAAGAGGTCTCCACAAGTCGCGAGAAGGTCGAAAAGTTGTCGTTTTGCTCGCAAGTTATTTATTTTCCTTCACTAGGAAAAGCAACAAGTTGGAGACCTCAACGCAGAAAGTTTGAAACTTGCTGGCATCCGCCATATTCCGCATATTTTGTTTGTGGAGGATGTGAAGGTGCAGCTCACTCCCCCACCACCACCACACATTTTTCCTGCTGGAACCAGTTACTACTCCCCAGGCCACTTCTCTAACCATTAGGCCACGACTGCTCTCAAATTCGTATTTTGTTTCCATGGTAGTAACGCGCGAATAAAAAGCAAATGGTTTGAGACCAAAAAGTGAACAAAACTCGACTGATTTATGCAAATTAATTGCCAACCAATCACAAATTACTCACAAATAAGTCGCAAAATTGTCATGTGGGCTTCTCACAAATTTCATACGAAATACATATTTAAGCCACAAAAAATCCGTTTGCATGTGAAGTCGCAAAAAACTTGAGGCGAATTTCAGAATTCGCAAAAAAATCCGCAAAAGAATCAGTTCGCGTCCGTTGCTTTCTACTGTACTTCTAGTGTGATCATTCCCTTAGCATTACGCCACCGTGCGCCGCCATATCCGGTTTGTTTGAACCAGAAAACAAACCTTATACACATTTTTTCCCCTGATGTTTTTTTTTTCTCTTCAAGCACCTGGTAAAGTTCAAACCTGTAAAGAGTTCAGCTTTATAAGGAAAGGAATTTACAATCTAACCTGAACTTCATCTCTGTTTCGAAATCGAATGCATGTGTTATACAGTACATAAGGTTAAAATATGAATATAAATAGCAGTGCGTACAAAATTGGCTTAGGATGATCTATATGCATTTTTCCCCTCAAGGGACCTAATGTCTGTGTGTGTGAGAGGGAGAGAGAGAGAAAGAGAGAGTATGAAAGATGAATTGTTTATTACAAATGTAAACCGTGACAAGGTCTAAAATGTAAAACACAATAATGTAAACTCAGAATGAACAATGCTGTTTGACTTCAAGACAGGACATGGACTACGTTGTAGTGTGTTTATGTGCACGTGTGCGTACTTCTGGGTACTGTGTATCTTTACTCTTCCTAATACGCACTTCATATATGAAATATAGTCATCAATAATACTTGCGTGTATATGTAAAAATAAATAAATAAATAACTTGTTCCTCCTGCTTCTTGGATGTGGAATGTTATAAAAGATGTGTGTGTGTGTGTGTGTGTGTGTGTGTGTGTGTGTGTGTGTGTGTGTGTGTGTGTTAAAAAGGAAAGGGTGAATATGAGTTCATGTTACTTAAATTTTGCCACAAATGTCCGCCTCTGACATCTTTCCCCCCAGCGGTGAGAACTTTGCTGACAGGAAGCCAAAATGTTCAGCTCCCTCCAATCAGAAAAAGCATTCTGTATCTGAACTAAAAGTCTTGGATGAGTTACATCAATTAATTTTTCTGCATATATAAAAACAATAACAAATGTGTTTGTTCAGGATTTCCTCCCGGTCCTCTGATTCTTAAAGACAGATGTTTGGAGTTATTTTTTCGAGATAAGGGTGCCAGGGCATCACGCGGTCACGGACCTGATGTCAACTGTGTGAGCGTTGAATGACATCTGAAGGCTTCCCGAAAGGCAGGCAGAGTGTGTTTCTCATTCAGTCTGCTAATAGGAATTCTCACTTGAGTGGGATTCCACACACACACACACACACACACACACACACACACACACACACACACACACACACACACATACAATACAGAGTATGATTTCAATGTCTTTAACAAAGACCATTATAAAGCCAAGATTAAAACACAAATCAGAAATACACACACACACACACACACACACACACACACACACACACACACACATAGATGTTTGTGAATTAGATTTAACTGACTTGTCTATTACCAGGCTAAAATAATAGGATGCTCACACACTCACACATCAAGGTGATGTTTTTTTTTCCTCCCGGGGAGCCAGCTAAAGGTCCTCACAAGGTCAAAACTCCCCCATCATGATGAGAACATATGTATATGCTATAAAGACACAAATCTCTCTCTCACTCTCACACACTCACACACACTACTCCTAAAAGATAAATGAATTAATTAATTAATATCAATAATAATATGAACAATTTGGAATTTTTATAATTAAACCTCAGCGGCGGCACGGTGGCGTAGTGATTAGCATGTCTGCTTCACAGCATGAAGGTTCTGGGTTTGAGTCCTGGGCTTGGTAAGAGCATTTCTTTGTGGATTTAGCATGGTATCCCCATTCTTGGGTGTGGGTTTCCTTCAGGTACTCTGGTTTCTTCCCACAGTCCAAAGACATGCACATGATGCTAATTAGCTGTTTAGGGTGAACCATAAATCCAACATTGTGGGAATTGAAGGTTAAAGAAGCATATTAAGTTTTACGAATAAAAACATATTGTTTTACTGGTTTAATTTTTCTCCCAGGATGCTGAAGAAAGAAAGAAAAAAGGAAAGAAAGAAAGTAAGAAAGAAGGAAAGAAAGACAAACAGAAGGAAAGAAAGATTGACAGAAAGATAGACAGACAGAAGGAAAGATGGACAGAAGGAAAGATGTACAGAAGGAAAGAAAGAAAGAAACACAGAGAGAAGGAGAGACAGAAAGACAGACAAAAAGAAATACAGAAGGAAATAAAGAATGAAAGACAGAGAGACAGAAAGAGACAAACAGACAGAAGGAAAGAAAAAAGGGAGGATGGAGAAAAAAGAAGGGGAAAAGGAGAGACAGAAGAAAAGAAAACATACAGACAGAAAGAAAGGAAAGGAAGGGAGGAAGAACAAAAGAAAAGGAAACAAAGACAGACAGACGGAAAGAAAGAAGGCAAGAAAGAAGAAAAGAAAACACAAAAAGAAAGAAGGAAAAGAAGGGAGGAAGTAGAAAAGAAAAGGAAACAAAGACAGACAGACGGAAAGAAAGAAGGCAGGAAAGAAGAAAAGAAAACACAGAAAGAAAGAAGGGAGGAAAAAGAAAAGAAAAGGAAACAAAGACAGACAATTCTGTCTGTGACAGAAGAATGAAGGCAAGAAAGAAGAAAGAAGAAATGAAAGGAAGAAAAGAAGGAAAAGAAAGAAATAAGGAAACAGAAAGAAAGATAAGAAAGGAAAAAAAGAAAGAATGAAAGACAAATAGAAGACAAGGAAGGAAAGAAAGAAGAAATCAAAGAACGAATAGAACGAAAGAAATCTGAAATTATAAATCTATAAAATTCGCTTCCTTTTCTTACAGGACACGTGTCTAGTTTCTGGGTGAAATATTTCTGAAATATTTCTGGGTGATCTTGTATCTACTTCATGTTTTAAATGATGCTGGAGTCAGGGTTCTCTCAGGGGCTTTCCAGGAGTGTGCGAGGTGGTCCATGGTGCTTTCTGAGGTGTGTTTTGTAGAAGTGTAGGTTTCCTTCTGATGACTCTTCCATTCAGAGCAAACACATTAGTGTAAGCAATGCTACAGATTGCAGCGGTGCCCCCACTCCAGTGTCCGTCCTGCAGGTCCTTGTTGTTATATGTGGGGATTCAGGCAGTGGAAACGATGGACCAGAAGAGCTTTGATATCTTTTAATAGCTTCCTCTGCTTTGTAGACCTCAATTATCTTCATTTTCACATTCTCAGTCAGCTGCGTAGAGAAACCCGTCATTGTAGAGTGCGAGCACAAGCTTTAAAGAGTCCAGAAATGTATTACTCTGTGGAATTGTTATTCCTAATGACACTTTTTGACCTGACTAACAAGTACTAATAAGTCAATTAGGGTCTAATGAGGTAATTAACTTGAGAGACTTTACAACTAGGGAGTGTTCAAACTTTTGCACGCGCCATTGTTATTTTTGTAACCAGGTCTTAAATCTACCAAGTATAAAGTAACTCTGCATCCACGCATTAAATGAATCTGGCTCTCGACCAATCAGCGCGATCTTTCTATCGTTTTACAACAAGGTGGACATGGAACCTTTTCTTAAACAAGTAGTTTATCATGGATAGATGGTGTTTATGGATATTTGAATTTGGTCATGTTGAACATTATGCTTTGAAGGATGTATTTTTGGCGATATCACATTTTCGTCCAGGTACGCCATTCTCAACTTACTTACTGATTGGCTGAGAGATGATATTGCGGTTTGCAATATGTATACAGCGGTACACTCCACGCTTTTTTGGGAATACTCCAAAAAACACTCACTCACTCATTTGCCAAACCACTTAATCCTGTCATGGTCGCGGGGAGGCTGGAGCCTATCTCAGCCAACTCTGGGTGAAGGCAGGGTAAACCCTGAACAGCTCACCAGGCCATCGCAGGGTCAACACATACACAACTATTTACATCAACACTCTTCCTTGGGACAGTCTGGAACAGCCAATTAGCCCAATGTGCATGTCTTTGAGTACCCGAAGGAAACCCACGCAAGCACGGGGAGAACATGCAAACGGAACCACCTTCGACGAGTCCGGGAGTCCTGAGACTGCTGCGAACAGCATGACTTTGGTCGGTGTCCACTTTCACTATTTAGTTTTCCTGAAATATGGAAGTGTTGCACTTTTGATTTGTGTAATCATGTGTAAAAATGTTTGTTGGTTTAGGAATATGTGTGCGGAAGGACATGTTTAGCCAAACTTTCGAGTATTTCCGATAGATAACAACATTATGACAATCGCCTTGTGACTTCATCCTTCAGCTTTTTAAAACTTCAAATTCCAATATCTCAAAATGTTGGACGTGATTCTGAAGGGTGGAGCAGAAGTTCCTTGGATTGTGAACATATTGTTCACTCACTTATTTGCCAAACCGCTGAATCCTACTAGGTTTGCGGTGAGGCTGGAGCCTATCTCCATTGACACTGTGCTTGGACGGGGTACACCCTGAACACCTCCCCAAAGCATTGCAGGGCAACACACACAAATATTCACACTCACGCTCACACCCCAGGGGCAATTTGGAACAGCCAGTTAGCCTCATGTGTATGTGTTTGGAATGTGGAATGAAACCAGAGTACCCTGAGGAAACCCTCACAAGCACAGGAGAAACATGCATACTCCACACAGAACCATCCGAGCCCAGGACTCGAACCCAGGACCTTCTTGCTGTGATGCGGACACACTAATCACTATGCCACTGTGCTGCCCATCACATATTGTTTTTTTTTTTTTAATTCTTTGTGAAATAATCTGTAACATTCATTTGTTCTCTGTACTCGGCAATTTAGAGTAGCCAGTCGACCTGACACCAACTTGACCTCACAGCAAGAAGGCCTGGGTTTGATTCCTGGGCTCAGGGCATTTCTGTGTTCTGAGTTGGCATGTTCTCCCCATACTTTCATGGGCTTCCTTCAGGTAGTCTGGTTTCCTCCCATAGTCCAAATACATGCACAGTAGACTGACTGGTGGTTCCAAATTGCCTCTAGGTGTGAGGGTGGGTGTGAATGATTGTGTGTGTGTTGCCTTGTGATGACCTGGCGAGCTGTTCAAGGTGTACCCTGCCTTCGCCCAGAGTCGGTTGAGATAGACCCCAGCCTCCCCACGACTCTACTTGGATTAGGCTGCATAGAAAAATGAATGAATGGACAAATGAGATGGCCTAAGGTACATGTCTTTGTGATGTGGGAAGAAACTGGAGTACCCTGAGGAAACCCACATAGGCATGGGGACAACATGCAAACTCCACAAAGAAAGGCTTCAGTTGGCCTGTAGGTTCGAATATGTAACCTTCTTACTGTGAGGTGTCAGTGCTACCTACTGAGCACACACACATGGACACACACACACACACACACACACACACACACACACACACACACATACACACATACTCATATCCACACAAGCCATGCAATAATGATGGTGGCTGAGGAGGACAGAGTGGTTGTGAAGTGATGTAATTGGGTCATGTGAAGTTAAAACGCCTCATTTTACTCCAAGATGCCAAAAATGAATGAAAGACGAAACAGAGCCTGTTATTTTCCCTTCTTACCAAACACCAGTAATCCATTTTTAAGGCCATTCGTCTGCTTGACAGTGCACTTTAGACGTGTGTAATTGGGTGTAAATGCGGTTGGTTTGGGGATTGGAGTGCTGAAGGCACCATTAGCGTAGCTGGCTTGGAGCTTTGCGCATAGACAATTTGCTCCCAATGGGACATTGATTTCCGTTCAGCAGGAATTGATGCTGAAGCAAATCATAAAGCGCATAAACATGCAGAGACATGTGCAGGCATTGGTGACACGAACATATCCCTGGCAAATGAGTCTTCAAGCTCCCACACAGGTACTACAGCATATGTCACATGCATGTTGTGTACATTTCTTTGTGAGAGAGATAATAAATGACCATTGTGAGGAAAAATATTAACGGCATTGCGATATATATTAATTTATCTGTATAGAACCGATGAGCGAGCTAGCGCTATTACAGTAGACGGATACCGTAAGCCCTTGGTCATATGAACATACAATGTTTCCGGTATTGCCATATTTCTACAACCTGCTATAAAATTTCAATGGGAGTGTGTCCTGTTTTCAGTGCTACATGCAAAGCATCTTGCCTTGGGCCACTTTCCAGTCAGGCAAGTGGCTCCTGATTCTCACTCATTACACATGCTAATCATCAACAAGCCTACTGTTATTCCCCTCTCGGTTTACAGAAACCCAAATTCCACCATTTGTGTAAAGCGTAGTATTTGTGTACAAAAGGATACGGCTATGGGGCAGTGGTGGCCTGGTGGTAGGGTGCTGGATTGCTGATCCCAAGGTCGGTGGTTCAAGCCCCACTATCAGCGGGTTGTCACTGCTTTCCCCCCGGTGCAGCTAACTGGGTTATCAAAGGCCGGCCATGTCTCTCACTGTCTGTGGTGAGAGGCATGTAAAAGAACCATTGC
>JAOUQZ010000044.1:8198431-8211711 GCA_028564935.1 Neosilurus hyrtlii
ATGCAAACTCCACACAGAAACGCCCGAGCTGGGAATCGAACCCAGGACCTTCTTGCTGTGAGGCGGACGTGCTAACCGTTGCGCCACCGTGCTGCCAATGTCATTTATATATTATTATTTTTATTTATTTATGTACCTATTCATTTCACTTAATCCTAATTAGGGTCGCAGGGAGACTGGCGCCCATCTTGGCCAACACTGGACGAAGGTGGGGTACACCCTGAACAGCTTGCCAGACCATTGTAGCGCCAACACACGTACCACCAATCAAATTCACCAGGGCAATTAGGAATCGCCAGTCAGCCTACTGAATATATTTTTAGACAGTAGGAGGAAACTGGAGTGCTTGGAGGAAACCCATGCAAGCACGAAGAAACATGCAAACTCTACACAAAAATGCCAGAAACAGGGAATCAAATCTGGGACCTTCTTGCTGTGAGGTGACCATGCTAACCACTGTGCCACCATGCTGCCTTTATTTATTTATTTGTTTGTTTGTCTGCTTGTTTGTTTGTTTGTTTATTCATTTATTTGTGTCCCACCATGAATAGAAAAAACCTGCCTTGAAAAATGAAAGCATCTCTGTGAAGTTGGCATTTAGACGTCTCTGTATCCCAGCAGGAGAAGAAGTAGCACCCAACATGGACAGTTTACACTCCATTATCTGGCCCAAATAAAGAAAAATATTTAACCTGTTTTAGTTAAGCAACTATTCCTTGTGTTTATGGCCTGAATTTACTCTACGAGCCAAAAGTTTTTCAAACCCCCCATTTAATCACACATTTTCCAAACTGCTTACTCCTACTAGGGTTGCAGGTGGCCTGAAACCTATGTCAGCCGACAATCGGTGAAGGCCAGGTACACCCAGAACATCTCACCTGACCATCACAGGACAACACTCCCACACATATCCACACCTAGGGGTAATTCATCCACAATGATGATGTTCGCCATTCGCTGGCAAAGACTAACATGACTTTTCTCACTAGGTGATGTGGGTGTGAAGATGAACTGTCTATCAGAATGTGTACACAGGATCATGGGAGGTGGGTGAGGCTGAGAGCTGGCACTTTTTCTGCTTTTCCGTTGCTGGCGTTTCTGCTTCTGCTCCTCCACGCGCCTTACTTCGTACGCTGCCACATCTGCCTGGGCCATGGAGTGCCAAGTGAAGCGGCTTTGTCCAGGTGCCTCCCAGGAGTTGGTACAGATACCACAGGACTTTCTTGCTGTGAGGTGGATGTTCTACGTTCCCATTCTGCTCAACTTAAATTATGACCTTATTATCTACTGTACGGCAGGGCAGAAAGCCATCGATCATTTATTTGAGATCCATATCCAGTCCAAGGTAAAATATGAACGGATATGAAATCAAAAGTCTGGGGGCTTTTTTTTTAAAAAAAATCGACTCCTGACGGCACTGTTGGCGAAAATATGCGAAACATACAAACAGGATACACTTAGAGAGTGTAAACCTCTGCCAAGCCTAGCAATCCCTTACATAAACTAAAATTTCAAAAATGTCAAAAATCATTCAAGTGTTCAAAAAATTCCAGAATTTTATGCCATAATCTAATAAAGTCTTCCTTTTCCAAAGCCCCAGCCTGGGTAGAAAGTTTTTGAAAATGTGCCCATAATTTTTTGTGTAATCATGCTAAAAAACAAATCAAGGGTAAAACATAATCTCCTTGGCAGAGGCAACTGGCTACTGACCTATGTATCCTAGAGAGAATACATACATTGCCTCACAGCAAGAAGATCCTGGTTTGAGTCCTGAGCTCGGGCATTTCTGTGTGGAGTTTGCATGTCCCCGTGCTTGCATTGGTTTCCTCCCACAGTCTAAAGACATGCATATTATGCTGTTCCAAATTCCCTCTAGGTGTGGATGAGAGTGTAAATGTTTGTGTTGGCCCTGCGATGGACTGGCAAGCTGCTTAGGGTGTACCCTGTCTTCCCACAGTGTTGGCTGAGACAGGCTCCAGCCTCCCTGTGACCCTAGTAGGAATAACCAGTTTGGCAGATGAGTGAGAGTGCAGGAGTGAAGTTCTCATTACAGAGAATATATCCACAATCTCACTTGACAGCGGAACAGAGTGAAGCAGGTTTACCATTTCTGCTCCCAATGTTCCGGTATATCATAAAGTACACGGATGAGGGAAGGTGGTCGTATTGCGAAACGTCATAACCGTTCCTCAGAATTGTTATGACTGCAGCACACTTCATCACACTCTGCTGGATGAAACAGCTTCCCATATGGCACATGAACAGAAAACAGATATCCCACATGTCCTATTTTACCCATCCTCCCTAAAGTGGAGGGCACATTTTCAGAGCGGTATGAAGTGCCTCGCAAGTGATAAACGACGTCGAGTCGGCCGTTAGACACGTCAGTAGAGCAGGTGTAAGGCTTTTCTAGGTTCACATCCACCTTATCTTTATGTAAGTAGGAGTGGAAATCGAATTCCAGAGACACGGGCCTGGGACGGATGACCTGCTGGATCTGCAATTCACATCCTCGGATGGCAGGTTCCTCATTCAGCCTTTACATACTCGAACAACGAGCAAAGCGTAGATGGGTTTGTGCATGCCCTAACCTAAAGCACTGGAAACATTTTATTAATTCACTCAGGCATAGAGGGGAGGGTGAGAAAGCTTTCTTTTTTATCTCCTCTTTTTTGTCTCCCTCCTATGGGGTCTAGTATTTCTCAAAAAATTCCTCAGGACACCCTCAAGGAAAATGTTTGTTTACTGTTAGGACAGGCAGTACTTGATGTCTGTTCTTTATAACAGATTTCACTCTTAGTGATCTGACACATTCTGGGGTTTTTTTTGTTTGTTTTGTTTATTTGTTTGTTGTTGGTTATAGGCTCTCCACATCATCCAGTACGGTTCATTGTACATACTATACCGCTAGAAACAGTCCATGGAAATGTTTCCTCAATCCAACACCACCCCTTACAAGTTTTTTCCCAATCACAGCATCCTTGTTGACTTGCACCCTTGGTATCGTGAATCACCAGAACAGCTGTTGCGGCATGTGTTGAAGAAATGTTCTCATCAATATTTCATAAACTGATTTTGCAACATTGTCTGATTCAATACAGGTTTGTCTTGTTCTGTGTTGTGTTTTATTTTTGATTTTGATTTTGCTATACTGTATTAATATTTATTTATTTATTTTAATGACGCCATTGCTGTGGTTAGCACATCTGCAAAGTCAAAGGTGGTCAAATAAAAAAAAAATAACAAAAAAAAAAACCACTCAAATTGTACATTTACATTATCACTTACTTACCCATTTGCCAAATTGCTTAATCCTACTACTAGGGTTGCAGGAATCCTGGAGCCAATCTCAGCCAACAGTGGACAAAGGTGGGGTACACCCAGAACACCTTACCAGACCATCATAGGGCAACTCATACACACATACATGCACACCTAGGGGCAATTTGGACTGTGGAATTAGACATGGACACAGGAGACCATTTGCTGCCCGCTTACTAGAGGATTAAGCGAAGAAACTGAAGCCTATCTCAGCCAACTCTGCACTCTACACTCTGAACAGCTCACTAGTCCAGTACAGGACCAACACACACACACACACACAACCATTCATACCTATTGTTTGGTGCTTTATCGATGCTATATGATGGAGGTACCTTGCCCTGTATGAGTACCACTCTAGTGCTTTATTTTATTTAACTTAATTAATATTATTTTTTATTTATTATTATTATTATTATTAAATCTGTGCATTAATATTAATATTAAATCGTATTTGAGATTCACAACTGACACATTGTGAAAGGTCATTGATTAAAAAAACAAAAAATAAAATACAAATTCGAGATCATCCTCCGATCTTCCCCGTTGAGTGTTACGCCACTCATTAGCTGGAGTGTTTCCAGCAGAAGCTGTTAGAGCCGTTTCAGCAGTAGCTCTTCACAAGGCCCAGACAGCTGGAGGAGAGGACGGCAAATTGATACGGCGTGCTGCTAGCGATGTTCAGGCCCTGAGAGGAGCTAATATGTGTAGAAGCACTGTTTCCTCTTGTTTACCTCAAGCTGCTTGCATAATGTGGAAAAACAACCCTGAACAAACATGACTCTCAGCTGATGCTCAGGCTGACGGAGAGCATGTGCAGATGATCCTTATTACTGGTGGAAATCGCAAGCTAATAGACTCATGCTTTGTTGTTCCCTTCATATAATGATGCAGTGTTAATGAAAAACCACTGCGTGGAAAACAAATGCCACTTCTACACAGACAGAGTTGATTTATGAGCTATTAGAATGAATTTAATTAATTTAATTCATTTCAATTAAATTCAGCTTTAAACAAATTTGGTACAGAATTTAAAGTTATGGAACTCCCGAGTGGCACATTACTGAGGTGTGTGGCTATTAACCTCGATATCACAATCCGGGTTGATGCAGCAGCCATCCACAACCGGGAGTCCATGGGAGCTAACTGGCCGAGCTCTCAATGGGGTAAGGGATGGCATATCATTCAAAGCGATCAACAACCAATCCATAGGCATCTGTGAGGTTATTTGTACAAAAGGGGTGGATAGCGCTCTACCCCCACCCCCCCCACCTCCAACCCAAAAGTGTATTAAGCCTGCCCAAAATGTGAATGCACAACACTTCGTAAAAGAGGAGGGTGACATAGACATAGCATGTCATGAAGGGGGCCCCCTCCATCCCAGTTGGAGGTGGTCACATGTGATAGGAAGGCAACACTTAACAGGTGGGAACTGGGTACGACTAAGATTTAGAGGAGAAAATAATGGGGGGGGGGGGCGGGTGGGGTTGTTGGAATTTAAACTTATGATTTTAAACATTTCTCTATAACCCCTATACATCCCTGATGAGCAATTCTGTGGTTACAGTGGAAAACAACAAACTCCCTTAGTCGACATGTGGAGGAAACCCTGAGAGGAATCAGAGTCACAAAGGAAAACCCTTCCTCATTTGGGTGAAACCAGATAAAAATACAAATCATCTAACAGCAACTTCACTATAATACTAAGTCTAGTCAGGATTTTCCTTTCCCTAATTCCCTATTAGGGTCATGGGGTGCCTTTCTTAGCCAACATTGGGTGAAGGCGGGGTACACCCTGAGCAGCTTGCCGGCCCATCGCAGGGCAACATACAACCATTCACTCGCACTAGGGGCAATATAGAACAACCAGTTAGCCCAATGTGCATGTCTTTGGACTGTGGGAGGAAACCGGAGTACCCAGAGGAAACCACGCAAGCATGGAGAGAACATGCAAATTCCACACAGAGACGCCCGAGCCTGGGATACGAACCCGGTCCTTTTTGTTATTTGGCGGACATGCTAACCACTACGCCTCCGTATCATCCAGCAAGTCAGAATTAAGTCCTGAAATTTCATACATCAGTATTCAGTATTCAGACATAACTACAGACAACAGTTATTCAGAAGTTCTAAGGTGGGATTGAGTCTCAGTTATGTGCGGACATAATTTTTGTAATTTATTTATTTTATTATTTTAAGCATGATATCAGCTCAGTATTCAGAGCAGTATGTCAGCAAGTCCAGTGTTTCTGTCTGAAAGATGGATGTAACCCAAATATGTCATACTAAAATTCATGTTTCAGGCTATAAATACACACAAAAATAGCATGCAGGTGGACAGATGTGACGTCACCACAGTGAAAAAAAAACAGAAACTGGGAAACTGTATGGTGGCACAAGATTATAGTTAGCACCTCTGCCTCACAGAAAGAATGGCCTGGGTTCATCACCGGAGGCTGGGCATTTCTGTGTGGAGTTTGCATGTTATTCCTGTATTTGAGTGAGTTTCCTCCGGGAATTCCAGTTTCATCCCAGAGTCCAAAGACGCAGATTAGAAAGGGTGTACTCTCATGTAAGCGATATGGCCGTGAAATAGTGCAACTTTTTTTCGGTTGTTTTCGGATTCGGCTTGCCGAAAAATTGTGCGGCCTCATCGAAAACCTTCAATATAGATCATCATTGAAGATCCGTGACCCTGGACTGGAGTTGTGTCATATATCGTATTGAACCTACCCTTAAAATGTAAATAAAACAAGTCCAAGTGCTTTCTTTCTTAATGGCTTTTTATGCTTTTTTTCTCTGAATATTTTACATGTAACCTCCATTTGATTGTCTCGAGTCCAGTGGGTCCGGTTGAATTAGTTGTGTATTTCAGCATGAGATGCTCAGCTTTGGCTTATGGGACAGCCGTTATTTCACCCTACACTATTGGTTTAAAGCTAAAACATGGGCGTGTGTTTGAGACGGTGGAGCGTGGAGCTGCATGGAAAAGCCTGCGCCTTTCACTATGAAAGCGTAAATAAAGGTACAGAGGACTCCAGCTGGCCACCTCTTTATAGAAGGGGTGGATTTTCGTGACCTGTGGATCATTCCTCTGTTTTTTTCTTTGTAAAAAAGGGGTGGATTCATGTGACGTGTCATAATGTTATGGAATTTATTTTGTCAAAATGGGTAGCGTGACTTGCAAACATCAGTCGTCAAGCTGTCCAAAAACAAGCAAAAAGGACCGGACTGTTTGCAAAGCTTTTCGCTCATATTCGAGCCACTCTGAACTCACACCAAATTTTGGTGCAGGTCCAAAACTTTTTCCAAGACTGCAAAAATGGACCATTCACCTTGAATTCGACCAACTACCTCTGAAAATATATTAAATTACCCTCGAACCAAAATTCACTTGGACATTCGGCTGTGATTGCTTAGTGGATGTGAGCTGGACTTAATTGGTTGTTCCAAATTGACCCTAGGTGTGAATGTGAGTGTGAATGGTTGTGTCTTGACCTGTAATAGTCAGCCTAGCTGTTCAGGGTGTACCCCGCTTTCACCCAGAGTCAGCTGAGATAGGCTCCAGCCTTGCATGTTCTCCTTGTGTTTGCGTAGGTTTCCTCCCACAGTCCAAAGACGTTCACATTAGGCTAACTGGCTGTTCCAAACTGCCCGTAGGTGTGAGTATGTACAGTCTGATGAGCTGTTCATGGAGTACCCCAGGGTGCTCCAGCCTCCCCGCGACTTTAGAAGAATTAAGCGGTGTGACAAATGAGTATTTGATAGTGAATTAGTTTCTAGGGTGACAGTGGTGTTGTGGTTAGCACAACCATCTCACAACAAAAAGGTCCTGGGTTCAAGTCCCGGGCTTGTTTAGGATGTTTCTGTGTGGAGCTTGCATGTTTCTGCATTGTGGGTGTCTGCATTGTACAAAATTACTGCTAGGTGACAATGCGAATTGTTGGGTGTGTGTGTGTGTGTGTGTGTGTGTGTGTGTGTGTGTGTGTGTGTGAGACCTAGTGATGGACTGGCGAGCTGTTTCGAATGTACCCCGTCTTACCCATAGCCAGATGAGAAATGATCTAGCCTCCTCATGATCCTAGTAGGAGTAAGCGTTTTAAGGAAATGAATGAATGAATGAATGAATGAATGAATGAATGAGTATTCAGCAGCTTCATTAACCTGTGTGTTGAATTAGCTATACGAGATGATCTGAATTCTGTAACAGACTGCGTGAGATTGCGGGTACCTCATGTCAGATTAATTGATGAAGATAGCTGCTGGGTGTTCGGCAACACAGCACAGATTTGTAGATCTTCAACTTGTTGTCATAAGAACAATCTTTGTGAACGGAACAGAATGTTTATGCGCTAATTAGCTAGCAGCACATCTGGAAACTGTATTTCATCCTCTCTATCTGTCGGTGTCGTGTCCATATTTGTCCTGTCATAAAATAAGACATTTCTAGACTTTTCTTTTTGGTGTTGTTTATGAGTTTTGTGTAATCGTAAGGCATCCTCCTATTGGTGGATTTTAGATGAGAGTCACAATATTTTAAGCAACGTTTTCAGACATCGTCAGAACTTTGTCATTGAATAAGTCATCACAGCCTCACCAAACTAGCAGCCAGTGAGCACCAGTATAGATTTTGAATCTGAAATCCTGACCAAAGAGAAACCTTTATGACGTGCATTCGAGATGCATAATCAGGCTGAACACTGTACAGTGAGTGTAACTTCCATTTTGTACAACTGATGGTGGCCTTAAGTCTTCCTGTAAAGGATCGAGGAGGGTCCCAGTGCCTCAGAGATAGTGATATTACCCCTGTGCTTATAATGTGTTTACTCCGCACTTTTAATCTGAAATCAGGTTTTTATCTGGATGCCCCAAACCTGCAGCCATTCGTCTGGCTCGGCCTCATTACAGATCACAGCTGAAGCAGCAACAGTTGGCTCACGTCCGACTGCAGCCGAGGAGATTTAATAAATAAGATCATTCATGCTGTAATAATTCACTTCTGCTATCTTGTGAGACATCATGTGTATAGCCTCTGTCCTAATATTCTCCTTGTGCAGGCTTAAGAAGGTGCCCCTTTTAAATGGGACACAGTAAACAAGCCAGGAGCATGGGAAATTAGTGCATCTTTCAAAATGTTTTGGTTTTTGTTGTTGTTGTTGATGTTTGTTTGTTTGTTTTTATATTTTAAAAAAGGAAATCATTAAAAAAGAAAATGTAAAGAGTATATTATGCCTGCACATGTATATTAAGTTTTTAATGTGTTCCATAGAGTTTATTCACCTTAAAGCATATCATTAATTCATTCATTCAACGTCCATACCACTTAGAGTTGGAGTCCATCCTAGCCAAGGGGAAGGCGGGGTATACCCTGAACACCTCACAAGTCCACTGCAAGGCCAACACACACACACACACACACACACACACACTCACAGACACAACTGTTCACAGTCACACTCACATCTAGGAGCAATCCAGAACAGCCAATGTCCCACAGAAGCGCCGTGTCCATATGTTCACATGGTGTTTTTTTCTTTTTTTTTTTTTTTTCTCAGAGGAGATTTTTTTTAGGCGGCACGATGCAGTGATTAGCACGTCCACCTCACAGCAAGAAGGCCTGAGCTCGATTCCTGGACTCGGGCGTTTTTGTGTGGAGGTTGCATGTTCTCCATATTGCTTGTGTGGGTTTCCTCTGGGGTACTCCGGTTCCCTCCCACAGTCCAAAGACATGCACAGTAGGATAATTAGCTGCCACTAGGCATGAGAGTGAGTGTCAATAGTTGTATGTGTGTTGGACCTGCGATAGCCTGGCGAGCTGTTCAGGGTGTACCCCGCCTTCACCCGGAGTTGACTGAGATAAGTTCCAGCCTTCCTACAACCCTAATTAGGAATAAGTGGCTTAGAAAATGAATGAATAAATGATGAGATATGTATTTGATGGTAGGGCTCTCCAGTGTGTGCGCTTTATAACAGTCAGGTAAAACTACAACTTTATAAGCTTTCAGAAATGGGAAAAACTTCACGCCGGAGGATTTGCAGTTGTCTTATTAACTTCAGAAGAGAAAAAGAAACTGACAGAGAGAGAGTGAGCAACTATTTATAGCTGCTATATATAACATAGGGTATAATTTATTTTGTGAAACTTCCTAAACAATAAATGAATCTGTGAACTGAGAAAAAGTACACTGTGTTGTTTAAACAAATAAAAAGTGCAACTGTTGGCAAACTGCTGCTGTAGAAGAGGAATAAAAGACTTTGGTCTGTTATTGTAATCTAATTCTAAATCTAAGTGCAGAATGCTAACACTAATTCACACCGCACCCAGATATTGTTAGATATTTGCTATAATAGCATGCTTGTGTGTTTTATTCATTCATTTACCAAACCATTTAATCCTACTCTGGAGGCTGGAGCCTATCTCAGTTCATTACACCCTGAACAGCTTGCAAGTTCATCACACGGCAACAAATACACATACACTACCATTCTTACTGACACACACCTAGGGTCACAGCCAATCAGCCTGAAGTGCATGTCTTTGGATTGTGGGAGGCAGAACACACAAACTCCACAGTACCTTCTTGCGGTAAGGTGGATGTGCTAAGCACTACACCACCATGCCGTCCGATGTGTTTTATTCCTTTCTTATTACAGTGATTACAGTTTACAGTGCGAATATAGGGTACACACAGGTATGGGAGTGAAGATGTTGGATTTAAGGGAGTTTAATGGGTTAAAGTTGGGGTTGGTAATCTGGAAAAATGGCAACTCTTCAGGGCTCTGGTTTAGCCCTCCCCTGCCCTCAGAGTACCGTTCAAAGCCAACCCCCTCCACCCGCTCCATGTGGTACACTGACAAGAAGGAAGACATAGGAGCATTTGATTGGATATTTCCCAGTGGACCAATAGGCAGTGATTGGTTAGCATTTTTACAGGAGTACAGTGACCACAGATGCAGGTGACGTTTCTTCTTCTTTCTTTTTTTTTCCTTTTTTTAATCCCATAATTTACTGACTGCTTTCAGGGTGTACAGACCATTTCAACCAATATAACAGTTTGTGTCAAAGCTAAAAATTTACCAACCCCCGCTTTAAGCACAAATCAGCAGTTAAATCCCCACTGTCAACACTGTTGGGCCCTTGGGCAAGGCCCTTAACCCTCAGTTGCTCAGCTGTATAAAAATAATCATTGTAAGTCGCTCTGGATAAGAGCGTCTGCCAAATGCTGTTAATGTTTAAAATGTTTTAAAAAATCAGTAAATTAACCTTATAAGCATGGGGAATGGAAGCAGGAAACCCATTTTTTGGAGGTTTAAGGGCTCTAAAAGTTTTTTTGTACTAATCGAGAAAACTGAGAAGTTGATACAGTAAGCAGTAATCACATTAACCCACACTGCTCGCCCATCGCGATGCTGGGAACCGATTCCAACAGTATTAAATATCCAGGATGGCATCATTAGTCAAAGCTGACAGTGAAGATCACGATAAGTTCAGTATATATTAAAATCACCACCGGGCTGATCTACATATAGTCACACTGATATTCAGTGCTTTTTGTGATTAATAAGTTCACATGCTTTACGGTTCATGGAGTCCCCATGGCAATGCAATATAATGCTGTGGCGTTATCTGGAAATAGCAGAGCATGCTATATGAGATGAGAAAATAGAGATTTGAGATGTGAGCGAGAACGAGCGAGAGGATAAGATGATATGGAGGCCTGAGAACTGTGATCTGTGATCTTTGGCCCTTGGGAGGGATAAGGACCGAGATGAATATGGATTTCCGTTAAAGAGCCAGCAGCGCTCTGTCCAGGTGATTTGTTCGAAAATATCTGCCAGAGCATCTCTCGTCTCTGAATCCCTCAGTGTGCTTCCTGGACTGAACTCATTTACGAAACATGCCTCTCCTCCCTCTTCTTCTTCTTCTTTTTTTTTTAAGACCTCAGATGATGCTGGAAATTAAAATTCAGTTGGATGAAGTGGCAACTGGCAATCACCTCATCCCTCCTTTCTTCCTGTCACTTGCTGATGTTTTATTACGGTGTTTAAAAAAAAAAAAAGAAGAAGAAGAAGAAGCAGCATGAAGAAAAAAGTGTATCAGTGGAGCAGATAAGAGCGAAAGAAAGAGTAAGGAGACTGCAAGAACATCAGTCATGACCCAGCACTAATGATCTCCCATCAAAGCACGGATATGATCCAAGCTTATGAACATGTGCGGTGGGTGCCTGCAGCAAGAAGTACCGATGAGACGATAACGAAGATGACATAGAAAAAAGCCCAGGTCTCCCTCTCCCTCTCTCTCTATCTCTCTCTCTCTCTCTCTCTCTCTGTCGCTGTCTCACCCTGAGATCTTGATGCACACATGACACTCACAAATCACAAAGCTCCTGAATCGGAGAGCTGTATTTTCGGCGCAGAGTTGGAGGTATGTGAAGAAGCAATGGCAGCTCGGGTATTTCAGATCTCAAATACCATGAATGACAAATCACCCTCCAAACATGCAAACTAAAATAACTCCAAGCTCATCACCATGGAAAGACGGCAATACAGCCGCGAACAAAAGTCTGGCAATTCTGGCAAGAATACGAAATACAATAGGTTTTTAAAAGAAAGAAAAGGAGAGAAGGGAAAATAACGGCTCCTTGAGAGTCCAATTTAGATATCACCATTTTGACCATAAGTCATTTTCTTCAATTTGTCATTTTAATTGGACTCTATTCCCTGGATGTGGAATCGTCTCTCGAGAGCAAACACTGCAGATTGGCACATCGCAGCTGGCAAGACGGCGACAGGCGGCATTTTTGAACAGGATGATGTTCAGACACAAAGCTGTGAATCTTCTTCAGGTTTGCAGGATATGTGGAGGTTAAAAGTTTATCGCTGACAACCGAATGAACAATCGTGGCTCTCGGATGTCCATTAACAATAGGCGAAGGCAAACGTATCACATAAGCAATACACTGTAGCTGATCTGTGTTGGTGTCCCACAGAGTTTACAAGAGTGCACGTGCATCAGGGCCACGACTCAGAACAGAGGACTTGTGCAAGATGTGTGAATTTGTGTCCAGACATTAATGGAACAAAAAATCTGTTCAAATAAGAGAAGAAAACTGTATTCAGGATGGTGTGTGGGCAGGTGTGTGGGCAGGTGTGTGGTGCTTGCATGGGTTTCCTCTGAGTACTCTGGTTTCTTCCCACAGTACAAGGACATGCAGGGCTTCTTGGCCCTGTTCTATTGTTCCAAATGATCCCTAGGTTCTGTGGTTTAAAGGTGAGTGTGAACGGTTGTATGTGTGTTGCCCTGTGTGGACTGGCACGCTGTTCAGGAGGTACCTTCCCTTTGCCCAGTGTTGGCTGAGATAGGCTTCAGCCTCCCTAGTAGGATCAAACGGTTCAGCAAATGAGTGAGTATAGCAGTTAGAATGAGTATTAGAACTGATTCATTAGTCAGAATGAACAATAACATAAATCAGCTTTTTAATTAGTTTCCGTGTGTATGTTGGCCCTGCAATGGTCTGGCAAGCACTTAATCCTACTAGGGGTGTGGAGAGGCAAAAGCCTATCTCAGCCGTCACTAGGCGAAGGCGAGGTATGCCCTGAACAGCTTGTCAGATCCTCTTAGGACAAACATCACACCAGGGAGGTGTTCAGGAGGCATTCCAATCAGATGCCCAAGCCAACTCAACTGGTTCCTCTCAACACAGAGGAGCAGCAGTGGTTTTACTTTAAGCTCCTCAAGGATTGCGAAGCTTCTCACCCTATCTCTGAGGAAGAGCCCCAGGGCCCTGCGAAGGAAGCTCATTTCAGCTGATTGTAACAACAATCCTGTTCTGTCAGTCACTACTCAAAGCTTGTGACCATAGCATATATATATATATATATATATATACATAGTGGCATTGGCTGTCTGCCTCACAGCAGGAAGGCCCTGGGTTCGAGGTCCGGGCTCGGGGAGTGGA
>JAOUQZ010000044.1:8211811-8224976 GCA_028564935.1 Neosilurus hyrtlii
GTGTGTGTGTGTGTGTGTGTGTGTGTGTGTGTGTGTGTGTGTGTGTGTGTGTGTGTGTGGGTGTGTGGGTGTGGGTGGGTGTGTGTTGGCTCTGCAATAAATTGGTGAGCTGCTTCAGCCTCCCTGTGTCCCTAGTAGGATTAAGCTGTTCAGCAAATGATGAATGAATGAATGTAATGTTCCCTGCATGCTTGCATGGGTTTTCTTCAGGTACTCTGCTTTCCTCCCACAATCCAAAGACATTAGGTCAGCTAGCTACTCCAAGTTGAACATAGGTTTGAATGTAAGTGGTGTACCCCACTTCTCACCCATAAACTCCAGTATATGTAATCTATTGATGGAGGTCTTGATCAACACCCTTCCGCTGATACAGTACAAAGCAATGAACTGTACTGCACTGTTAAATAATAAATACCATTTCGCTGTTTTACAGTAACAGCAAGTAAAAGAAGTGGCTTTACGGTGAGTTGGATTTCCATTACTTGTTCAGATTCTAAACAGGTTTTCGCTGAACGACTACATTTTTTGAACAAATTGTGTTTTCTTCAGATTACTAGCTCGGAGATGTAACCGCTAAGGTAGCACACACCCTCTCTGGTCCAGAATGTAGCGTAGTGTTAGTAAATCTGTATGTGTGTGTGTGTGTGTGTGTGTGTGTGTGTGTGTGTGTGTGTGTGTGTGTGTGGGGGTGGGGGTAAGCAACACATACCTGTCTACAGACATGCTTAGACACACACTCCGCACACTGACACATACCTGGCTATGATTATACAGTGGATCTGTGACGCACAGGCCTCCTGCTAGCTGAGGGTTTTCTGTGACACACTCCTGGTGTTAAGGTTACCTGGCTGACACAATGTGTGTATGTGTGTGCTCGAGAGATAAGACATGCCTATTTGGCTTTGTTAAGTGTCGGCTTGTATGTTTACAGTCAAGAATGACAACAAGGTCTCCCAGGCATGAGAAAAATGCGGAGGTCTCGGTGTCCCATGCCCCCCCCCCCCTTTAATCTGTCTCACCATCTCAGTGTCTCTCTCACTCACGTTTCCATGTCCATGACCAGCGCAGAGAAAACTCTCCAGTGTAAACACCTCGGCTACGGCACGCTGAACTCGAAGATAAATCTGTCATAGGTGATCTACCCACAGCTCATTCTTTTCATTCAGTACTTATATTGTATCTGTAGCTGTTTGCTCTAGATAGCAGCGCTGTAGTGCTACAAACTCTTGGCATGTTGTGGCAAAGTTTACAGTCTTAACTTGCTCCTGGACAAAAGATAACTCATTCATTGTATTTGGTTGCCTAATTTGATTTGTTTCTCAGTACTATGATCAAATAATATCAAACAGTTTTTTATATATTGCTCAACAAATTGCTAAATATGGCGTAACAATATGTCTACACATGTATCATTATAAATACCAAAATTAGTATTAGAAGTGTGGATCTTTGTGCTGATCAATTCAATATGATTCATGATTCATTGCTGTTTGATTCAGTTTAGTATTGATCTCTTAAAATAATAAGTGATTCAAATCAAATGATTAAATAATTGACTAATTAAGGAATATCTCTCCCAGCACACAGGCTTAGTATCTCTTGTTCGCCTGTTTACATCTTGTTTTGGTTATATACCTGTTTAAAATTACAGTAACAAGACTGTTTCCTAGAGAGTGGGAAAGTGCAAGATTAAAGGTTAGAAAACAGAAGGGAAATAAAAAAGATGGTGGGATGGCACAGTGGTGTAGTGGTTAACACACTCGCCTCACAGCAAGAACGTCCTGGGTTCGATTCGGGTCCTTTTTGTGTGGAATTTGCATGTTCTCCACGTTCCTGCGTGGGTTTTATCCTACAGTCTACAAACATGCACAGTAGGGAACTGGAAGTTCCAAATTGCCCCTAGGTGTGAGTGAGAGTGTAAATGTGTGTGTGTTTGCCCTGTGATGGTCTGGTGAGCTGTTCAGGGTGTACCCCACCCTCTCCCAGAGTCAGCTGAGATAGGTGTCAGTCTCTCCACAACCCTAAGAGGATTAAACGGCTTAGAAAATGAAGAGATGAATGAATAAAAAAGATGGTGATGTTTACTATTCATTGATACTCATGTACAGGAGTAAGCAAATGGTTTCAGAAAGTCATTGTGGCTGACTTGATTTCCAAAAGATAATTCTGTATTTCATGTTTATTTAATATGCCTGGGAAGTGAATGGGTTCCTTTAAAGGTCAGATATTATATTTATTTTTCATTTCAACAGAAGTGGAGGACTAAAGTACAACTCCTAATCCAACGCTGTTTCCCCCACTTCCCCATTAAACGCTGATTTTGACTGTGTGTGTTGGACAGCCTGTTTGGTTTCCTCTTCCTATTTACGGTCTTTCCGCTTTCTGTGCCTATTCTTACCTGAATGGTTGCCTTCCAACAGCTGAAAGCTTCACGCCCATCAGAACTCCCAGCAACCAAAAACGCACTAGTGTGACACCCCAACCAAAATAAATAAATAAATAAATAAATAAAAGACAAAAGCCTTCTGTTTACATACAGCTCAACCAGTCCTGAGGGAAAGTATAAACATGCGCAAACCAGCACATGATCACAAAAAAGTAACAACATTTATGAATCAAAAGTCATAATTTAATATAGTATACAGCATTCAATTATTAAGCATTAAAACATGCTGCCATTGTTAATTGACATCATTTTATTCTTGTTATGTCTCTGCTGGATTTCCTTTGGTGGCAAAAAAAATGATTCATGAAAAAGTGATCATTTATCGTTCAGTGCTGTTTAATGCTATTTTTTTGTAAACACTAGATTTTTGTGCAAGGCAAGAAATAAAATGAAACTAATCAGCAGACAAAACAACCATAATCATGTTTTTAGCATTACACGTCTGTTACAATATCTGAAATGTTCCATTCTGAGCGAAACTCTCACAAGGCAGTTTTAACATTTTTCTTCATGTGCATTATGTTTATAACTTGATTGGGGAATAAATAAGTTTCACATTTCCACTCAATAGAAAGAAAATTAAACAATTCTTCTCAGTGGAAAAAATGACTTTGTTGCAAATCTGACAGCTCGTCAGGTTGTATCTTGCATCGTTTTATCACAGATCAGAGAATATTGTTTGGGTTTTTTTTGACTCGAAATTTACAGGATAGAAAAGGCTCTCCTCTTTTTGCCTTAAAATAGAAATGTAGGACTATTCACTGGCACGGTAGTATTTTCATTCTCACCTATATTAGATAAATAGGTGTATGTATGCAGGTGATATAATGACTTACATGTATATATGACAGTAGGCTGTTTTTCCTATTACAGACTTTCCTTATAAAAGTATTAGATTTGGTAACTAGGATGACATTACATTTTAGGTTTCATTATTATTAGTAGACCATCATTGTTGGCTATTGTTATATTATAGATTGTGCAGTGCCGCTCATTCACTCAGTCATTTGCCCAACCGTTGAATCATATTAGGGTCGGGTTCTACTCCGAGCGACCATAGGTGGGGTTGGAAAGTAGATCGACTGGTAAATTGAGAGCTTTGCCTTCTGGCTTGGGAGAAACTCCAGATTGGCCAAACTCCTATACCCCCTCCAGGAACCTGTAGAGTGTGAAGAGCTGGTCAGATGCTGCAGCCAGGATGAAAACCACAATGTTCCTGAATCTGAGGTTCAACTATCGGTCGGATCCTCCTCTCCAGTACTCCTGCATCGACTTTCCCGGGTAGACTGAGGAGTGTGATTTCATGATAGTTGGAACACACCCTCTAGTCCCCATTTTTAAAAAAGGGAAACTACCACCCCAGTTTGCCAGTCCAGAGGTATAGCCCCCAATGACCAGGCGATGTTGAAGAGTCGTGTCAACCAAGACAGTCCTACAACATCCAGAGCGCTGAGATAATCAGGGCGGATCTCATCCTCCACCGGAGCCTGAAAGTGGAGGAGCTTTTTGACTACCACAGCCGCAATCTGATAACACAACTACAAAGTCAATCATCAAACTGCGGCCTAAGGTGTCCTGGTGTCAAGTACACTTATGGACACGCTTATGTTTAAACATGGTGTTCATGATGGACAAACCATGACGAGCACAGAAGTCCAATAACGAAACATAATTCGGGTTCAGATCGGAAAGGCCGTACCTACCAATCACACTCTTCCAGGTCAGACTGTCGTTGCCTGGGCGCTGAAGTCTTCCAGGACAACGAAGGAGTGCCCAGGGGAAGTGCGCTCTAACACACCCCATAAAGACTCCAAAAAGGGTGGGTACTCTGAACTGTCATTTAGAGCATAAGCACAAACAACAGTCAGGAACCAAATGGGGAGGGAAACTATACTTTAGTCAACTGGGAGAACCCCGGTAACCCAAGTCTGGCAAGGGAAACTGAATACTTGTAGTATTTCTATCCATAGGGGTCTTCTGAAGTGCACTTAGTCTGGACCTTCGCCTAGGACCTGTTTGCCTTGCATGACCCTCTGAGGGGCATAATGCCCCCGACAACATAGCTCCTATGATCATTAGGACTTATTATTATTAATAATAATTCTGGTTTATTATTCATTCATTCATTTATTTATTTTCTGGACTGCTTAATCCTAATTAGGGTCATCTCAGCCGACTCTGGGTGAGGGCAGTTTATTATTATTATTACTATTATTATTATTATTATTATTAATAATAATATTATTATTATTCCTAAGCAAGTAATTCATAACAGCCAATTATTATCAACTCATTGACACCGCAGCCTTATTAGGCTTCCTGTGGTGGGCACACTTGGACACCGGACAGGACATGGAACAACCATCAGGGCATATTTCATATAAAAGCTTCGCTGGGGGGCCCACTGTAACAAAAGGATGATCATACATTAAAATTGGATTAAATATAATGCCATTATGAATATATCAGAATAAGTTCACTAATCAGAATAAGAATGAGTATATATCAAAATAGCAATGAGCAGAGCCATTAAAATAAGCATAGTAATCAGAATGAGCAATAAAAAGGATCCGTACACTAGTGATGAGTATAGTACTCAGAATTAAAATGAATATGGTAATCATAATAAGTATAGTGGACAGCATGGTGGTGTAGTGGTTGGCAGATCTGCCTTACAGCAAGAAGTCCGGTCATTTCGGAGTGGAGTTTGCAGGTTTCCCTCTGCTTGCATGGGTGTCCTCAGGGCACCCTGGTTTCCTTCCACAGTCCAGAGACATGCACATTAAGGTTAATTGGCTGTTTCAAATTGACACTGAGCATGGAAGTGAGTGTGAATGTTTTGCCCTGCAATGGTCTGGCAAACTGTTCAGGGTGTACCTAGCCTTTGCCCGATGTCAGCTGAGATATGCATCAGCCTGCCTAGTAGGATCAAGCGGTTCGGAAAATGAACAAATGAGCAATACGTATAACAGTTAGAATGAGTATAGAATGAGTATAATTCTGTTTGTTTTTTATTTTGCTAACGATTGCACACCTCTTGTTTATAGCCAGATGCTGTCATTGTCATTGTACTGGCACTGTGTAGAGCCATATCTCCTGAATGGGATTGATGCAGGTGGTAATTTGGCACTGGTCAGCAAATTACAGCTCAGCATAGGTCTTTTACTGTGTCTGCATTTACACTGCCATTCACAGGATTACAAGTGGTTTTGTGCATGCTATTAATATTCAAACTGAATCCCCCACATTTGCAGATTATGACTGAAGGCCTTTGAATTTCATCAACATAACCGCTGTGGTAGAGTACCAATCCTAACAATCACTGGATGAATGCATGGTCTCCAGTAGTAATCATTTCAACAGAGCTAGGAACATAAATGTTTAACTCATTTGGCTGTTGGGCAACATGCCTTCACGTGACTGTAATGCAGACAGAGTTTCCGCATCACCTTCAAATCACATACTGCACATCAGAAATGCCTTGGCCAAGCCAGGCTGCATGGACACACATCCATTTTGTATGTGTAGGCGTGTGCACACTTCGGCCGGTCCTAGGGCAGCACTTGACACGCGAACATACTTCACAATTCTCTCCAAAGTGAGCCACTTGTTTTCTGACTGGCTTGCTGAGAGCCAGCAAGAGGAGGAGGTGAAGAAGGAGGAGGGATCTCACGGGCAAACACTAAAGGTTACTCTACTCATTCCACATTAAATATCAAGGACAGCAGTAATTACAGCACCCTGTTGTCAGGTTTCAGCTGCATGGTGGGCTATGGCATTTGTCTGACCTTGGGAATGGCTGAAAATGGCCAGTCTGGGTGATGAGAGGGGTCATTTGGAATAGATGCACTGGTGATATGCTGTGTTTAATTACTCTGCATTCACCACACCACTGTAATTGGGTCAGGAAAATGCCCATCTTCTGGAAATCTAGATGAGTCTATGGGGGTAGGCAGAGTTATTTTGGGTTTTATCATTCTTTTTAAGGCTTCCCAACTGTCATCTAAGTGTTTATCAAGGTAGTGGGTTAGTAACCCAAAGAATAATTCCAACAGAAAGAAAGAGAGAAACAGACAGAGAGAATACCAGAGTGAAAGGGAGGGAATTTGCCAAGCCGCGGTCTGTAATTACTACCATTCCATTGCACAACTGTGTGAGCGCTAAGCGAGACAACTCACTGCTCCTTTGCGGGTGTGAATTGTTGTCGCACCATTGTGGGTGGCACTGAGTGCTCAAATATAGTGCCCCTTTTGTGCCTAGTCAAGGAATGTGGCCTACCCCGAGGTTGGATGAGCTGGGGACATTGTTAAATGCTGGGGATTTATCAGGATGCCAATGCCAGGAATGCTTCAGCTGTTCCAACCCGGGCCAAGATCCCTCCCAGCGATAACATAAATGCTGTCACTAGCTGATAGCATGAGTGGTCAAACAGATTTCCAACATGTCCTATCCGATTTCTACCGACCCATATTTCACACCTCCATTCAGAAATTCACAGAGATCTATGTGCCGTGACTTGTCGTCGACTGCTAATTAAGTCAGTCCGGAGTTGTCACACCTTAGCTAAAAGAGTCCGCCATCCATGGCTTTCATTTCATTTACTGCTCAACCCTGCAACACCACCTTATATAACACTCTCTGTTCCCATAATTCCACAGTGAGGAAGGCAGAACTTACAGCCTACTGCAGCCTACGCAGCTCGGTAAAAGATTTGTGTGACACTTGCATGAGGATGACAGATTTAGGAATGTAAGACAAGCGCAAAAAAAGGTCACTGTTATAGTAAGAGAGAATGCCAAGGAAGAAATATTTTTAGAGGTTACATTTATCAAACAAATGACCTACTTGTTATGGTATTCTTCAGAGAAACCTAGTACATCCATGTCGGTTTATTTCTTACCCCTGAATGTCTAGGGCCTGCGGAACACCATTCAGGAAGCCATGACATTTAACTTCAGCGCACAGACCATACACTATTTTGATATTTTCAGGAAACCTGAAGTCATTCTAGTCGGCTACTGAGATTTGGAACCAGCACGCGATCACAATTAAAACCCACCTGGGTAACTCGCTGTCAGCCATGATTTGTGGTGTTGTTGAGCTTGCTGTTGTTTTCCAGCCGAACCATTGGACCTTGTGGGAAACCGTGTGTTCTGTCTCCCCTTTTTTAATCCCTTGAGGAAGTCTGTTGAGTCGGTACCCATTAGCACCCAGATGACTGAGGTGAGTGGTGACGTGTTTGTATGGACACACTCCACTTCCTCGTGGCCCATGTGGCAGGAATTGGCGGCGGGATGTTCCCACGGGTGTGGAGGACCATTTAGATCTGACTGCTGTCTGTCTGGGATGTGAATCTGCCATGGTTAAGTTTCTTTACTGCACTGAAATAGAAAATAAACTACCTATGGAATGAGAGTAGGTCCGATGGTCTATGGTGGTTGCACTCAGGGGGATTTGAGGTGATGCCAAAATGTACTTCCTCATAAAACTCAATCTCACTCACTCATTTGCTGAACTGCTTACTCCTATTATGGTGGTGGGGAGGCTGGAGCCTATCTCAGCCTACAATGGGTAAAGCTTGAGTACATCCTGAATGGCTAGCCAGACCATCACAAGGCCAACACACACAACCATTCACATCTGGGGCAATTTGGAATAGTCAGCTAGCCTACTGTGCATGTTTTTGGACTGTAGGAGGAAACCAGAGTACCTGGAGGAAACCCACGCAAGCACAGGGAGAACATGTAAATTCAGTACAGAAATGCCTGAGCCTGGGACTCGAACGAAGGTCCTTATTGCTGCGAGATCGATGTTGTAACCACTACATGACCATGACGCCTTCTCATAAAACTAACATCTCGTTTTCTATTCCCTTTCTATTAACGCTGTTTATATACTGAGAAGAGGTTATGTGTCTATTACTTATAAAATGTAAAAATCTCCAAAAAGAAAGTTTAAAATGAAAAGGAAAGAAGTGAGAAGGTGGGAAAAACAGAGGCTATCAGTGATTGGATGAATGGGAGTATGGTTTTAGTGCTCAATTGGCCACAAGCTCAAATCAAGCATCACACTGTGAGTTGATGCTGAGTAAACCTGCTTTATAAACTTCTATAATGGTAGCTGTGATGCGAGTCAAAGAGCTCTATCCATTTTAAAACAATTACTAATGTATGATGAAAAAGTCACTCGGTTTGTTGTTCTGCTGTATAAAAAGTCACGGAATCTAGTGCCAAAATTCTTTACATTGGCCCCAAAAATAGCTATTGCCATCAGTATTAACAAGCAGATAGTTACCATGAGCAAAGTCTTGCCACTCGGCAGCCATCTTGGTAACACATTCAAACATTTATTTTAAGCTAACACAACCAATATCTTGACCCTGCAATGGACTGACAAACTGTTCAGGGTATATCCTGTGTTTGACTGGAATTGGCTGGGATTGGCTTCAGCTTCCTTGCAACCCTACATGGGATAAGCTGTACGGATAATGAAAGAATGAATTAAAAGTCAGATCTCTATCTAAATGAATGGACAGAGAACCATAACTACACTTTCAATGACCACTGGGACACTATAAAGTACATGTAATTAAAAAAAGAGGTGGTGGTCATGACGTTGTCCCGTAAATAAGGCTTAATTTTTTTCCTACTTCTACTATGAGTTCAGCACCATGGTTTAGCTTATGTTTCTTGGTTGGATAGATAAATGTTTTTCAGGAAAAGGCCGGAAATCCACCATGAATAGCGATACAGACTTTCCCCATAGATTTCTACTTAGGATTCTTTGACCTTTACGAGGTTTGACTGCACCCTTATAACACTTGTTCCAACCACAGTCATGCCTTGTTTGCTATTGACTCACAAAACCAAGAATTATAAATTCACATTTCAAGCTCAACTAAATGAAGATGGTGTGAAATTATCCATGAACTAATATTTCTGAATAATCAGTATAAGCCAGTTAGGGTCAGTTGAGCCTCAGTGAATAAGGCCCTTGGGTGCTGATCAGAAGATTTGGGGTTCAAGTCCCAGTACCAGCAAACTGCCACTGCTGGGTGCTTTAGCAATGCCCTTAACCTTAAGCTGTTTAGTTGTACAAATGACATAAAATGTAAGCTGCTCTGGATAAGGGTATCTGCCAAATGTCATAAATGTAATATCTGAGACTTGCACAAATTTCCTTGGATGTATTTGAATATAAGCATTTCTTAGGCATGTGCATGTCTCTGAAAGAGGTGATTTTGTATAAATCCTTTTCGTCCCCTTTGGAATGGAGTGTTGATGGTAGTTCAGTCTGTGAACAGGTCTGAAAATCGTTTTTATATCAGTTTATAATTGCACTTGATTGTCAGAATATTGATTGACGTCATATTAGGCAATTACATTAATATGCTGGTGAATGAAATGGCTCTCACCCCTCCACCCCACCCTGCCGCCCTCCTCATATCCACCAATTCTTACTATACAATTTAACCATTGCTTGTAGTAGTTATTGGCAGTCTGTTTTACTAACCTATTATTATGCCTCGTCAAATGTCAAATATTATTCGGAGACATGTTGTCCTTCTGTGCAGCTTGTAAATACATTAGAGCTATGCAGAAACCCTGGTCTGACCCTGGAGGAGAAAAACATTAACATAAATTGGAAATGAAATATGTTCTACTCAATATATTTTCATGGTAATGTGGAAAAGGATTTTATAAAGTGAGCTCACCGCTATCCGTCAAAACCCCCTCGCCCACACCTCCCCCCTTTATTTCCAGCCGAGTTTTGATTGCAGCATCATTCATTTCCTGAAGAATGTGAGGCAGAGGGCTCTCGCTACTTCAGGCCAGGTCACAAGATCTGAGTGAGTCATTTTCAGCTGAGCAAAGGTGCTTACTCACTACATGCACACAGGCACGCACACACAGTGTGGAAAAGCACAAGGGCAAACACTACACACATATCCTCACTGCTTCTTGTTGAAGATATCCTATTAAAAAAAAAGATTCGCACAATCTAAGTCATATAGTTATGCTAATACCTGTTTTGTGACAAGGATAAGGATTGGGAATGATATCTAGAATTCCACAGGATGCAATGCATTTTTAAGTTGAGTCACATGATGTAAAATATACTGTGAATGCATGTGATCTTAGCTAACCCTAAACTTGTACGTAAATTATTAAGCATTCATGCATTGCACCATCATTTCCATATAACTCTGATATTTCATATAACCTGACAAAAGAAATGTGCAGAAACACAGATCTGCTAATGTGAGGACATCAAAATCAGTTAGCAGATTTAGATGAATGGAAAATCGATACATCTCTTAAGAATAACCACTAAAGGGAGCAATTTGTAAAAATAAAAAGTACATAAGTGCCAAAGAATTACAATCAGAGATATTACCATGCAATGGATCAGGCTGGGTTTTTCTTAGTTCAGCTTTCTGTCTCAGTGTTACTGGCCTGAATATTAGCTGTGACCTCAGCTGGAACAGAGCTGCTCAACTTTGCCCCTTTTTCTTACAAGGCAACTCATTAGCACTGGTGCCAACACTGCTAACAAGAAAATCCTAGCAGGCACAGGGAAAAAAAATAAAATAAAAAAAAAAAACCTCAACATGCAATGTGCCTGATTAGTGAATGAAAAAAGAAAGAATGTTTTTCCCCTAGAGGTGTCAAGAAACAATAAGAAAGCAGGGATGTAAAAGCTTGATGCGACCCCTACTTAGTAAATAGTGACTTTTTAAAGTCTTTCCTTTTTTCCTTTTTGTATTGGCTCACCAGATCAATGCTTGGGAAGTCACAGGTCGAAGTTTGTCTAGATAAAGGTGGTGAACCCTATTGCTGGGAAATTGTAAGACTGAATCCTGATGCCTCAACAATCCATAGTCAACAGCCTTAAGAGCAAAATTGGCCATAAAATTGTCTTACTGTCCTGTTAATCAGAGGGACACTAGATGTTTGGAAGTCATGTATGCAGAAGTTATGTTGCCTCAGGATATAGCATGAGCAGCAGGTAAAAAAAAAACTACTCTGATGGAAGCATGTGATGGCCTTCATCCTTCTAAGATAGTAGGTATCGTGGAACAATAAGAAGAGCAATCCCCACTATACAGTGTGTGATATTGGGCTGTCCCAGATGAAATATGACAAACGAAGCATGCTAAAATCTTTATTCATGCCTCCAAAATGGTGCTCACAAAGTGAAAAAAAAATCAAAGATAATTGTTATCATTGTCTTGAAAATCATGCAATATTACAGGAAAACACTGCATTCTAGCATAAGAATCTTATTCTATCTGTGAAACATTGTGGTGGTAATATCATGCTTTGGGCTTGTTTTGCTGCATCTGGGCCAGGACAATTTGTTATCATTGGTGGTTTAATGAATTCTGAATTATACCAGTGAATTCTACAGGAAAATATCAAGATATCTGTCTCTGAACTTAATCTCAAGAGAAAATTGGTTATGCAGCAAAACAACAACCCTAAAGACATAAGTCAGACTATCAACAGTGGTTAAAGAAGAATAACCTAAAGGTTTTAACCGTGGTGCACAAGGATTTGAAAGAACAAGGGCACATTTTTGCCACTTATAAAAATGTTATATATGCTATGCTATAAAATACGTGTTTTATTTATGTCTCATTTGATTTGTTGAGTTCTCTTTGTCATGTCTCTTTGTCATTATTCAGTTTACAGTGATGGTCAGGTGTCCACATACTTTCGTAGACAGACTTCTTAATTGGAATAATGTCACTCAGTAGATCTGACTAATTTCAGCTTTTTGTTTACATTTGACTGGCCTGAATATTAGTATGTACCGGGCTGCAACAGAGCTGTTCTGCTTTGTTCCTTTTATTATTATTATTATTATTATTATTATTATTATTATTATTATACAAGACAACTCATTAGACATACATAATTATGAAAAAGAGCAGGGAAGCAGTTGTTGGGGGAGAAGGGATTTGTCAGTGATTTTATTATCATTGCAATTCACCTGCAAGGTAACAGGAAGCTCTAAAATTTGCAGTCTCCATCAAATCCATAAATATGCTTTATTGAAACATCCTAAGGCCTCTGACAAGTGGAAAGCATTAACATAAAGTCATTTTATTAAGCGTTAACTATTAGCTGTGATTTTTTATAAACAATCTAATCCAGCACTTTTATGCTGGTGAGTGTCTTTATGAGTGCTATAGATTAAATATATGGCCTCGTACAGTGGTGTAATGGTGCATGGTCGCGGTTTGGCAGCTGCTTCAATGACTTCGTCATGTGTTTAACTGGCTGTGTATCGTGCCAACTCTCTGCAAATGGCTCTATTAGATGAGTGTGCATTCCACTATAGATAAACACTCAGACAGTGCGATCAGACAGCAGTGACTCAGGAATCGTACCTGTATCTGCAACCGTGTATGCACTGTACATCTGTGTGTGTACAGATTGGGTTGGGCCAGGATAATAATGCTTTGTAGTCATGGGAAAGTAAGACAGGGACGTGGACACAAAGCGTATGTGTTTTTATTTATCATTTGTATGAGATGACATGGCTTGTGAGGGCGCAGCAACGAGGAAACAGGTGATGATACATCACTCAAACATATGATATCATAGGCCAAAGTCCACAGGGCTGGGGCAGGGTTACTCAGTGTGTGTGTGTGTGTGTGTGTGTGTGTGTGTGTGTGTGTGTGTGTGTGTGTGTGTGTGTGTGTGTGTGTGT
>JAOUQZ010000044.1:8225076-8249075 GCA_028564935.1 Neosilurus hyrtlii
AAACTCCACACAGAAACGCCCGAGCTGGGAATCGAACCCAGGACCTTCTTGTTGTGAGGCGGACGTGCTAACCACTGTGCCACCGCGCATCATGGTGTTCTTTTCCTGGATATTGCAGGTAGTGTGTGTAAATAAATAACTCTGCTTAGAAAAAGTTATTTAATGTTATAATTTTGAACTGAACCTTCAAACATGGCCCTGCAATGGACTGGCAAGCTCTTCAGGGTGTACCCCACTTTCACCCAGTGTCAGCTGAGATAGTTGCCAGCCACCCCATGACCCTAATAGGATTAAGCAGTTCAGGAAATGGAAGGCTTATGGTTATAAAAAGAAGGTCCTGGGTTTGAGTCCCAGGTTCATTAAGAGTGTTTTTGTGTGGAGTTTGCAAGCAGGGTTAAGTGCTTCGGCAAATGAGTGAATGAGTGAACAAATAGATGGATCTTTATTCATTCATTCATTCATTCATTCATTTTCTAAACCGCTTAATCTTAATTAGGGTCGCGGGGAGGCCATCTCAGCTGACTCTGGCGAGGGCAGAGAACACCCTGGACAGCTTACCAGGCTGAATCATTGCAGGGCAGAAACATGCTGACGGCAACACACCCTGCTCTTGGCAAAAGTCAGCAATGGTTCTTTTACATGCCTCTCACCATAGATAGTGAGAGCATGGCCAGCCTTTGATAACCCAGTTAGCTACACTCGGGTGTCACTTTCTTAAAATTCATCCTTCAACTCCTGGGAAAAAAAAGATAATATTTAACCTTTAAATACTTTTTAAATGTATAATTTAAGCCTGATACTGGGTGGCATGCACCGCTAGTTTCTATTACTCAAAACATAGATCAGCTGATTAGCACACCTTGTGACGCAGAGCTACAGGGCTTGTCATTTAGCACCGGCTGTGTGGACTTCCGGATGAACCCTTACTGTTTATTGCATTACCATGACAATGGGTCTCTGGAGGTTAAAATCCAGATACAGACTCATATGAACATTGGGCTGCTACTGGTTAAATGACTGTTGTTACAAATTCAACTGCCTCTGAAAATCTCATTCTAATTCAGTTTCACTTCATGGAAGCAGGAGAAATGTTGCTATGGTGACTGAATTATTAATTTGCCCGTTTCCCACTTCTAAAAATGAATGGAGTGAACAGAGGCAGTACATTAGTGAGATAAGATGAATGCATGTCATTGTGTTAGATTTATAGAATCAGATAATAGGCTAATAAAGGTCATGGGCTAATGAGGCAGAAGGAGCGTGATTGGATGTGACAACTCTGTTTACATGTCTGCTTCCAATGTTTTGTCATGGGTTGTTTGGCTGTGCTTACAAGAGCCTAACTACATTTTATCCATGTCATTACATGTCATTTTGTAAAGGACTAAATAAAGTAGTAGTTTAAAGGGGGGGGGGGGGGTGATAACATAACGTTACCTTGGCTTGTAGAAATGGAAGAGACAGGCTAAGACACCTTCACTTATGTACACACACAAACACACACAAAAAAAACAACAATGCTTTTTACCCCTCAGCCAGAGGTGTATTGTCGTTAGCTTGGTGGCTGGGGGCGGTGACTGGCCAGGCGGGCGACGTGACGATTTTGTCCCAGCTTTCTGAAATTTTGCGTAGGCACTCCCTATGACCTAAACCTGTGTGTTGGGTGGCTAATTCGCATATGCGACCTTTGACCTTGGCACAGTGACCTTGAACATATTAAGTTTGTCCAGGCTATTGCTCGGCTCATATCCATGATAGCTTTCTGAAATTTTGCAGAGGCACTCCCTATGACCTAAACCTGTGCATGGGATAGCTAATTTTCATACGTGACCTTTGACATTGAACATATAAAGTTTGTCCAGGTCATTGCTCGGCTCATATCCATGATAGCTTTCTGAAATTTAGTGTAGGCACTCCCTATGACCTGTGCCTGTGCTTGGGTAGCTAATTTGCATATGTGACCTTTGACCTTGGCACAGTGACCTTGAACATATTAAGTTTGTCCAGGCCATTGCTCAGCTCATATGCATGATAGCTTTCTGAAATTTTGCATAGGCACTCTCTATGACCTAAACCTGTGCGTGGGAAGCTCATTTGCATATCTGACCTTTGACCCTGGCACAGTGACCTTATAAAATTTGTCCTGCGCTTCAGGCATCTGGGCTGAGGGGTTTTGACGTCCTATAGAACACTTATTCGTTTTAATCTATTAATGTACTTATACTGGGCAGCATGGTGACATAGTGCTTAGCATGTCTGCTTCACAGCAAGAAGGTTCTAGGTTCAAGTCCCAGGCCTTTCTGTGTGATGCTTGTCTGTTTTCACTATGCTTGTGTGGGTTTTCTGTGGGTACTCTGGTTTTCTCCCTGGCTGTTGCAAGTTGCCCCTAGGTGTGAGTGTGACCATGAATGGTTGTGTGTGTTGGCCCTGTGATGGTCTGGCAAACCATTCAGAGTGTACCCTGCCTTCGCTCAGTGTCGGCTAAGATAGGCTCCAGCCTCCCTGCAGCCCTAAGCGGTTCAGCCAATGAGTGGGTGAGTGAGTGTAATTTTACTTGTTTGTTCTCTTTGACAAACCCCAACACACAGGTACAGTGGCCCTGAAGTGCGAATCACTGGAAAACACAACAACAAATCACAAAACACAACCGCTAATAACAATAACAATATCACAGTAACAAATCTCTATTGACAAAGACGCTGATTGGATGGACACATTGTCTGTCTTTTTAACCGGAAGTAAAGGCCACTTTAAATGTAAACATTAGCACTACTTAAGATTCAATGCTTGCAGAATCATTCAGATAAGTATTTATTTGGATGCAGGCCATGAGGTGATAGTACATTTTCAGCTATTGTTTTGCTACAACGAGGGTAAAAATTTATGTTTTCCTTATATGGCTATGACAGTACTCGCAATCTGATTGGTTGAGATGTAGGTAATCGCCTGGACCATTCACACCTCCCATCAGCAGAGATGTTACTTTCTGAAGACGTCAAAACACACAGCAAGAGGGAGCTTCCTGAGCTACTGCTGCAGGACAGGAAAAACCTGCAGTGGCTGTTGAGGACCGCAGAACATGTTATCGGCACCGCATTACCCCCCATCAAAGACATCTACACTAGCCAACTCCAAAAGAAAGCCAACAGGATTATCCAGGACCCCACCCACCCTGGACATTTCAAGTTCTTCCCCCTACACTCTGGAAGGAGATTCAGGTTCTTCAAAAACCAAAACCAACAGATTTAAAACCAGCTTCTACCCTGGTGCAGCTAGATTCTCTACCACTACACCCCAATAAACTGTGAACTCAATATATTTCGAAAATGTACATTTTCTGCTTTTATCCTGCGACACATTCTGATGAACATGCATGTTGTATTTTTCTGCTATATTCTGTTACACATAATATACACGACTGCACATCCTAACTCACTCAATTGCCGAACCGCTTAATCCTATTAGGGTTGCGGGCAGGCTGGAGCTGACAGTGGGCAAAGGTGGGGTACACCCTGAACAGCTCATCATACCATCACAGGGCCTACACACATACAACCATTCACACATATAATTTGGAACGTCTTATCTACTGTTAATACTGTATTCATACTATTGAGTTTATATTCACTTACTGTGTACAGATTCGATTAGTGTGTACAGATTGGCCTAGCGTCTACATATCTGCTAATATGTCTTGCCGACTTTGTAAGCTGTCTTTCACTGTATTCTTGCAATGACAATAGAGTTCAATTCTATGCTATTCTGTTCTAAATTGCGTATGGACTGGTGCGTATCGCCCTTACAAATTAGCAGTTAGCTAGTTAGCAATGTGTGCTATGATCTTATGCAGCTAACACGGGAACAGAACAAGCCCAAAGCTACCTGGCACTTATTAAATAAGGTTAATAAGCAGTTAACTGTGTGTCATTTTAAAATGGTGGCCTTTTTTAATTCTCTTCAGGTGCTGTTGCTTGTCCACTACTCAACACTACTGGTGTCTTCATCCATGTCTGTGAGGGCTTTGGTGGTGTGTTTTTGGTTCTCCCAGATTGCCAGTCCACAATAAACTCCTCATCTGGCATATGTATCCTGTCTCCAATGCATTTATGACAGGTAGCTTTTGGCTTGTTCTATGTTCCTGTGGAAGCTGCTGAAATTCATGCTTACCTGCAGTGCAATACGCATAAGCCCATACACCGTTTATTTGCCATTCTTCGAGATATCAGATTGTATGCACAGTCAATGCCCTATAATAAATCATAATCCGTCCAATCAGCGATGTTCCTTGTCAACAGCAGGTACCTACCTTTTCCAGTAGTGATAAACGTCAGCGTGTTTTCCTTTCTGTGGTTGTGATTTCTATCACGCCGTTGTGTTTGCACTTCAAGGCCACCGCACACAGAAGATATTGTATATGAAGACAAACTTCTCATGAGTCAAACACAGGACATGTGAATACAATTAGTATGAGACCAATAACATCCAGGACTAAGACCAAAACAAAGGCACATGACAAAAATATAATCAAAAGCACATGGAGGATTAAACAGGCATCATACACTGGAATGAAGAGTTCACGACAGTAAGATTTGTGATGATGACGCTAAACACTGCGTTTTTGTTTAGCATGCTTGTTATTGCAAGGCATGATTACACACCTAGACCTAAAATATTTAGCAAAACAAGTCTTTTAATAAGACGCTGTATATGCAAACACATAATTTGCCTACAGTTAGTAAATAATAGAGCCTTTTTTATCCTTCTAGAATATGTTCATAAATATTCACAGCTAAGGAAGGTGTCATAACTGAAATAGTTCTGTTAATGCAAACATCATGCAGAGCGCCATATGCCGCTTCTTTCCTTTTCTCGTCCTTTTAAGCATAGTGTGTTGGAGGGAAAGTGAGACCTTTTCCAGGCTAGAGCAAATTGTGGGTGGAACAAAAAAAATAATTATATATATATATATATCAGAGAAGATCCACATAGGAAACGGAGTCTACTGCGGAGATGAGACGACGAGCTCCTGGGCTTGGGCCTGCTTCTCTACAGGTCTCTACAGGTCAGCCTTTCTGTGGGATCTCACTGCTAATGTCAGCTTAAGATAGGGATATTTCCCCAGAATGCATAAAGTTATGCTTGTACCGTGTGCACTTTTAAACAAATAAATGTAGAGAGATACTTGCTCGAGCAGGATTTTTCTTTAAAGTCTGCTCAATAGCTGTCTTTCCACCAAGAACGTTTCGCTCTGGTGTGGAACCAAAACACTCCGTAGCAGTAATTTTTTTTTGTATACACGTTTATTCTGATGCTTGTTCAGTCTGAGGCCAAAAGAAAGGTTCTTGCTTACTTTAACTTCTCCATATAAGTGTTAAAACTGTATCTATTTACTTCAGTCAAAGGATTGTGAATCCCTTACGTCTTTACGTTGCCGTTGGCTGCTTGCATCTGGCTATATATATCTCGCTAGAGTTTTGTTACCCCATAATTATCCCACATGAGCCATATTGTCTATTTCTGCCAATAGCAGATGGTGGGTGAAAGGTTAAATACTCTACATTGCAAAATCTGGAGCAGGAAACAAAATATCATGATGTAAACATATTCCTCAGTCATCACATGTAAGCACAAAATATTTTAGCTTGAGTTGTGGGCCGTGTTCTTTGCACGCCATTAAAGAATCCAAGATTAGGTCACATGCTCCAGGTTTCTTAGCTTTGGTAACTAAAAATGGTTTAATGCAAGGGGGGGCATGGTGGCATAGTGGTTAGCACATCCGCCTCACAGCAAGAAGGTCCGCAGTTTGAGTTTGCGTTTCTGTGTGGAGTTTGCATGTTCTCCGCTGTGCGTGGGTCTTGTCCAGGTACTCATCTCTCCTCCCGCAGTCCAAAGACATGCACTTTAAGCTGATTGCATGTTCCAAGCTAAGCTAATTGGATGTTGCCTCTAAGTGTGGATGTAAGTGTGAATGGTTGGGTGTGTGTTGCCCTGTGATGGTTTGGCGAGCTGTTCAGGATGTACTCCACCTTCACCCAGTGTTGGCTGAGATAGGCACCAACCACAACACAACCCTAATAGTAGGATTAAGCGCTTTGGCAAATCAGTAAGATGACTGAGAAAGCCAATCCGATCCTTTGATCCTACTTTGATAACAATGAGTTGATGGTTATGTGTTTCTGGTATTAAAGAATCCTAGAATGGCTTTTAGAGGTTTGTACTGTTTGGTGTACAGTGGAATGATGTGTGGTTTACGTTTAGTGCTCCTTCAGCTCCTTCATATTTGTGGAATGCACGCTGTGGCGTTCCGGAATTTATATCGGCACATTTATGTTTTGCTCATTTACAAAAATGTGCGCATAATTTAATTTGAGTACATGATATTCCTTCTACATTTTCTATAAAAAAACATAAAAAGAGGTTTCAATTACTAAGTTTTGGGTGCCAGTGGTAATGTCTCCCATCCCCATGCTAACACTATAATTACAAATATCCATCTATAGACGCAAATCCATTAGCAGGTAATTATGAAGTTCTTCTCTAAGCTATAAGCTGCTTGTTCAAATTGTAGGCACTTGATACAAAAGCACAAATTATCCAAAATGTGGAAATTGCTTTGAGGAGCCTCAATAGCGTTCATGATCAGATTAGTAATACGTAGGCGAATGATTTGAAGAAATTACAGCATATTTAGATTTTGCATATGTGTCCAGACACAATTTTACCAGCATTGCATAATAAAGGATGTTTTTCAGGTCTATGATCCAGTCCCAGCAGTTCCATGCTAACTGAACAGCTAAGTGGCTAACGCTGTTATTAATAGACGATTAGCGGGCAAAGACATCAAACATTAACTCAGCATAGCAGGAGAAATACCTTCAAAATGCTCAACAATGTATGCCAGTGACACAGCATCAAGACTAAACTTGAACCTTTACCATGGCTGTGCTTGTTCTACCGTCCCTTCCAGCCCAGGATGCTGGAGGATGACTGAGAAAGATATGTCCATATGTCTACTGAATTCTGTGAGTATTCTGGCCAATTTTCAAACAAAGAGCTGCTACGTAGGTAGAAGCAAGAAGACAAGGAAACTATCGTCTGGAGGAGAAGATGGAAGTGGATTGGGCACGTTCTCAAAATGACATCCAAAAGTCATCACAAAAACATCCCTACACCAAGAAATGAGGCTCAGTGGTTAAGACTCTGGATTACTAATTAGAAGGTTGTGGGGTTCAAGCCCTGGTACTGCCAAGCTGTCACTGTTAGGCCCCTTAATCCTCAACTGCTCAGTTACATAAATGATAAAATGTTAGTCGCTTTGGATAGGGGTGTCTGCCAAACGCCATAAATGAGGCACGGAACAGTAGAAGAAGTGAAGGTGTGGAAATATACATATGGTACCTGTACATTTACAGCATTTGGCAGACGCTCTTATCCAGAGCGACTTACAATTATCATTCATATACAGTTGAGGGTTAAGGGCCTTGCTCAAGGGCCCAAAAGTGGTGACAGTGGGGATTGAACCGCTGACCTTCGGATTAGTAACCCATCACTTTAACCACTAAGCCACCACTGACCTTTTTGCTTTTGTAGCCCATCCACCTTAAATTTCATCATTTTACACATTCCGAAAGGCTTTTCTGCTTCCCATGGTTGTACTGAGTGGTTATTGGGATACTGTACACCTCGTTAGCACTGTGCACTTATAGATGTCTTTGTAACACGTCCGACATTTCAACATCACTGAATAAACAGCAAATCCAGGATGACGTCAAATTCAATTTCATTTCATTTTCCGAAATGTTTTATTGTTTATTAGGGTAACCGGGAGGCCGGAGGCCATCCCAGCCAACTCCAAGCGAAAGTGGGGTACACCCTGAACAACCCGACACACCATCCCAGGACTACGTGAAATTAAGACTAATAAATGTATTCATCCATTCATTCATTCATTCGCTGAGCCACTTGATCCTGGTAAGGTTGCAGGGAGGCTTTGCCTATGTCAGCTGACACTGGTCGAAGGCAAGGTACACCCTGAACAGCTCACCGAAGTGTTGCAGGGCCAACACACACATACAACCATTAACATTCTCATCCACACATTGGGGCAATTTGAAACAGCCAATTAGCCTAATGTGAATGCCTTTGGACTGTAGGAGAAAACCGAAGTATCCTGAGGAACCAATGCAAACACAAAACACCTGAGCCTGGGAATCAAACCCATCTTCTTGCTGTATGGCAGACATGCTGACCACTACACCACTGTGCCACCCAATCATGAAGTTTGTGTCCAGCACAAGCCACAATCATGGTTAGCATGCAGAACCTCAGGCGGTGGAAGCTTGATTTTTGAGCCACTGTGCAAGCAAGGACTATATTCCATCCACTGTGCTTCCTTTTTCTAGATACTGTAGGTCCATGGGTTGTATTCGAATACATGTTTTAGTGCAAATATGAAGGAGTTTTTCTGTAAACGGTTTAAAAATTAATTTCCAAGGTCCCTCTTGCTCCAGGTAACCTGATAAACAGTATCCACCCTCGAAACCAAAAGCATCGCATTGACCCCGTCCTCCATTCAGGGCCTGCGCTTTGTTTACACCCTCGCTTAAAAATACTTCCCCCTAATTGGTCGCTTAGTTCCCACAGAGTGCTGCTGGAAATAATAAAATGCTTCAAATTCCTTATCCCAGAATAAAACTCGGCATTCTTTAAGCTCATCACATCACAGCGGGAAAACAGCAGTTCGCCACTAAACAGTCCATGCTGCATAAAGCAATGACCATTCAACTGTCCTTTAGATTTTCCACTACATTTAAGATCTATTACAAGCACCACTCTTTTTTGCATATAGCCCCCTATCATCAGACACACATGCAATCTCTACACTTTATTCAACATCAAAGGCTTTTTTTTTCCTCCGCTGTCTTTTTTGGAAAACAACTGGGATCTCGGTGCTTTATTTTGTCGGGTAAGCATCTGCGGTCGTAAAGCAGGTAGACAAATCTCTTCAGGGACACACTATAACTGTGCTGTTTCTCTGCTCGAGCAGTTTTTTTTCTAAATCAAAACTGTAATGGAGGCATTTAATTTTAAACTGGCACTTTATACCTCTCTCTCTGAGCATCTCTAAGTGTTTCTCATTTTTTAAATATTTTTTATTTTTTATTTTTAATAATTCTGACTCCATTAGTAAAACCAGTAACATACTGGATACATGCCTCCTGTCTTCTGAACAACCGTAACCTGAGTCCCATGGCAGGCAGCAGGGCATGATCGGTTACGTGATGCTCCAACACCATTGCTGAAATGATCCTTATTTATGATACGTTGCATCAGGATGAGTATTGATTTTTCTTCTCCGCCCCCCCCCCCCCCCCCCCCCTTTCTTTTACTGGATAAGATTGATGTCACTCTATTGATTTCCAATCAGCTCATTTATTTTAATTTTGCTTTAAGCTTGTGCAATGGTAGGAGACGTCCATAAAAAGCCATAAGTCTTTATTTATTTATTTGTTTGTTTATTTATTAGTACGCGGCAGAATGAATTGTTAAAGGATTATTTGGTGAAATAAAAATGATAAATGACTTTGTACTAATTTGCCAACTGTAAATAAATGTTCATTGTACGCTACAGGCCTGGTGATGCTCTTTTATAATCACTGCACAGTGCTTACGGTGATCCTTAGGGCAACACACACACACACACACACACACACACACACACACGCTGTATCAGTAAACTCATATCTGTTTATTAAAATGTAATTTTAAAACAGTGATGATATCAATGTTACTTCAGGGACTAGGAAAGAATAATTAAGGTTTTCTCTCTCTCTCTCTCTCTCTCTCTCTCTCTCTTTTTTCTTTTCCGGCACTTGTCCAGATTCAATTAAACACAGCTATTTGTGTATGGGTCCTCATTCCAACAAATTCAATTGGCAATGCTTGGCCTGCTGTGTGTCTGAGCTGTTTTAAGGCTAATCAGTATATTTGCATATAGGGACCAGTTCCTGCTCATCCACTGACCCCACGCACAAGCGTGAGAAAACCTCTTCCTGCAGAAGAACAGCCCGTAATTGTTTGGGCACACATTAACGGATGAGTACTTGCAGGATAAATGGGCTCCCATGCAGTCATATCACTTAAGGAGGAAAGGGGGGAAAAAAGGCTACAACAACTTACTGATTGCTCTGACAGTGATGCATTAAAATGGGCCCTGCGAATAATTGCTCTTTCCTGTGGCTACTGTGTGGTGAGGGATGCATAATGGTGATAAAGTTCGGGCTTTGGGTGAGAGAGATAAAGATGGCCATGGCTCAGCTCTTCAGATGATTCTTGTCCGTTCATGTCGGTCTGGATAAGCCTTTCGTTTAGCACAAAGTGAGAGAAATGGAAAGAGAAGTAACAGCAAGTCTAGTTTTGCTTAAATGAGTTTATTTTAAATAACCAAACGTGATATTATTGGATGACTATTAGACTTGCCCATTCACCGTTACATTAATCATTCACAAGAGTCCATATGAGGTTATTCTTGGACATAGCGTGCCACCATTTAATTATATCTTCCCCAAGATGGCATTAGAAAAATATTTGATTGGTTCCTTAACACAATAATAAAAACAGCCACATGATAACACTGGTGGCGGCACAGTGGTGGAATGGTTTGCACGTCCACCTCACAGCAAGAGTTTGCATGATCTCCCCATGCTTGTGTGGGCTTCCTCCAGGTACTCCGGTTTCCTCCTACAGTCCAAAGACATGCACATTAGCCTAATCGGCTGTTTCAAACTGCCCCTAGATGTGAGTGTCAATCGTTGGTTGTGTCTTAGCCATGCAATGGTCTGGTGAGCTGGTCTGGGTGTAGCCCGCCTACACACAGTGTCGGCTAAGATAGGCTCCAGCCTCCCTGAAACCCTAATAGGACAAATGAGTGATGAATGAATAGCATGAGTATTGTGAGTTTACATATAATTTTTCTATACTATCTAGAAGAGGTAAGGTTCTCTAGTAGTACAACACAAAACTGTCTGCCCCATGAGTCCTAAAGATGCCATCCATGAGTGGGAGGCAATGGCAAAAATTGGTAATGGCCATGCACACTGGGTCTGAGAGAAGGCATTCTCTTTCTCTCTCTCATTTGACTGTCAATCACAGTTGATGCATGTAGAAGAAGGTAGATAGCACTTTTTGTCAGAAGACCTAGCATGAGCAGTTATATTATATGCTAGTGGATAGGAATTGTAAGGTGACCTGCATGTAAGCAAAGAGTGTTCCCATCTCATGCATGGTGCTCCCAGGATAGGCTTTGGATCCACCATGTCCCAGACCAGAATAAAGTGAATGAAGGAGTGAATGCACATGAAGTCCCACAGGTGTGATTTGACGGCAGATTTCAGAGACCAGAACTTTATCTAGCGCAGTTATAGGAAACAGCAAGCCTTCTGGGATCCAGTTCTGGCAAAAAAGGCAATCTGTTTAAAGTGCTGTTGTGTGCATATTCCAAATGCTGACCTTAAGTGGCCACAGATTAGGTCACTGTGTTTGAGTCAGAAGAGACGTGGTGGCACTTGGCTCCTCTTCTGGAAATGCTCTATCTTGAGCTAAACAGATTATATGTCTTCTGTGTGGGACGTTTTTTTTTTGTTTTTTTGTTTTTTTATGTAGACTCGTTTGAAAACTCGACTCTTTAGGGACCATATTTTTGTGACATCAAAGTCTACACTGGAACAGCTGAGACTCGGTGGCTTTACTTCAGAAACCCCAACATGGCAAAGGAAACACTTGTGGTTTAAGTGGTATTTCTTCTGTCCATTACTTGTGAGCACCTGCTAAGCAATGTTGAACATGGTTCCTGGCATTTCACCTTTTTACTTACACATGCTGGATATGCAGACATATGAGCAATGATTAGTTGACCTTACTTGGCCTAAAAAGAGTGCAGGAGACCACTTAACCCACACGTTCGCCAAACTGCTTAATCCTACTCCTAGCTAAACAGCTCGCCAGATTATAGCAGGGCAATACATACACACACACACACACACACACACACACACAATCATTCACACTCACACATCTAGGGGCAATTTGGAACAGCCAAATAGCCTACTGTGCATGTTTTTGGACTAAAGGAGGAAACCCATGCAAGCACAGGGATGTGCTTACCGCTATGCCACCCTACCTATCAGCTGAACACAGTGAAATAGAGCTATTACAGTAATGAGCATGTAGAAAGAAAGGACCTTCTCAAGGTTTTCTAAAAATGATTCATAGTACTAGATCACTTTATTTGGGAAAAAGGCTAATATTGTGCCCATACCAAGTTTTTTTCTTCTTCTTTTAATTTCTTTATTTTTAGGGAATGTATTCCATTTAGTGAGGCAAAATCAGTTGATTATCTGCAGTCCTGCTGTAAGCAAGAGTTTTACTTCACTGAGTAGCGCAACCTGGCCAGCTAGCTTGTTTGGTACCAAATACATTAGTATATGCTACACAGTAATGGCGTGATATGAATGGTTTGCTATCTGAGGGATAATAGACAATAAAATGTAGTACATGGAAACACTGCGATCTGATTTGTCCAATATCTTATGATTAAAAATTATTAGTATATACGACGTGGGAACAGAGTGATCTGATTGGTCCGCTACTTAAAAAGAACTGAAAATCAATATTCTGAGTAAATAATGCATAAATCAAAACGATGGACACTATGGTTTTCTTAATCACTTGGAGCAGGTGGTGTCATCATCACGCTTTAAAATGAAAAAATAAACCAAAAAAAAAGTTTTAGTTTGTTTTTTTCTGAGTTTCCTGTAGTGTAAACTAAAGCATTTTTTTACAGAGCACAGTTTAGCTTTTGTTTCTTTACTTCCGAGTCTGATATACAGAGCAAAATAGACACCGTTAGCCACAGTGGCAGCTTGAAATGTAGCACAGAATCACTTGACCTGCCTCAGTGTTATGGATGAAATATGTAAATACAACAGAAATTTTGGTTATGTTTGTTTTTCATTGTGTTTGTGCAGTATATAGGCTACTTAAACTTTTACAGGGTTAAAGAAACAAAGTAATAAAAGTTAAAGGTCCACCTGCTCATGCGTGCACCCAAATTCACCTTGAGTCCTTCTTGGTTTGAAGTAAATGAATATATGTATGAACCATAAAATCTCATTTTTCCCTTTATAATATTCACTAAAATATCTTCACACCGCACCGTTAAAATTTCATGTCATTACTTTTGTTAGTTTAAATGAGTAGGATGAACAGGACAGACACCGCTAGCGACAGCACTAGCTCAACTCGAAGCACAGAGCTCACCCGACCTGCATCAAGGGTTAAAATATATAAATATAAACGATAAAAATCTTGTTTAAGTTTGCTTTTCTTTATTTCTGTTTAGCATATACAGCTAAAAAATCATCTGATTTTTCACACAAGTCCTAAAAGTAGATAGAGAACCTAGTTAAATAAATTAGACTTAAATATTTGACTTGGTCATTTATTTATTGAGGAAAATGGTCAAATATTAAATATCTGTGAGTGACAAAAGTTTGTAAACCTCTAGGATTAGCAGGTCATTTGAAGGGGAAAGTAGAGTCCGGTGTTTCAGTCAGTGGAATGACAATCAGGTGTGAGTGGGCACACTGTTTCATTGAAACAACTATCAAAATGACAACATGTGCTTGTTGAAGTGTATCATGGCACAAATTTCATTCATACATTTTTCTAAGCATCTTAATCCTAATTAGGGTCGCGGGGAGGCTGGCGCCTATCTCAGTCGACTCTGGGCGAGGGCGGGGTACACCCTGGACAGCTTGCCAGGGCATCACAGGGCCAACACTCACACAACCATGGCACGTTTATTTTATTTATTGGGTTTGCCAGTGTGGGCACATGAGGACACATGATGAACCAACAACATTGCTCTGTTAATATGTCCATGCTATAGTCAGGCTCGGTGAATGTCACTGAATGGAGACTTCTACTACCCACTTTTGGTGTATAACTGTTAATTATCCTGAGTGGTAAGTAACTTAAAGTTGTCCATGATCGGTTAAACTTTTTGACTAATAGGAAAAGTTCTGATTTGTCTATGTTCCCCACTACTTATGTTCCCCAGTTTCTATGTTCCCCAGTACTTATGTTCCCCAGTGCCTATGTTCCCCAGTGCCTATGTTCCCCAGTTCCTATGTTCCCCAGTCCTATGTTCCCCAGTTCCTATGTTCCCCAGTACTTATGTTCCCCAGTTTCTATGTTCCCCAGTACTTATGTTCCCCAGTGCCTATGTTCCCCAGTGCCTATGTTCCCCAGTTCTATGTTCCCCAGTACCTATGTTCCCAGGAACCCTAAACCTAACCCTAACATTTTATAAATTGTTACTTTGATGAGTATGTTTGATTTTGTTTCATCATACTACTTTTACAATATGGATACAACCACTGTAGCTTACTTTTATAAAGAAAAATACAATGGAAGATCCATTAATTTAATAAGGACTGGGGAACATAGGTACTGGGAAAATAGGGTCTGGGGAACATAGGGACTGGGGAACATGGGGCTAATCTTCTATAAGGCCATTCATCTGACCCAGTCAAGGGCTGTCATTATAACTATGGCACCATTAAAATTCAAAGATCTTGCTGCTCTACTCCATCCTGTTGTCCCCTAAGTCAACCCCTCCTTCAGTGTTGATGAAGCCACGACCCTTTACACATGTAAACATAATTCCTGAATACCTATGGTAAATACTGCTGAAAGAGCAAGTTTTCTCAGTCAAGTAGATACCCCTTTCCCTGAATGGGTGGATGTTTTGGGCCCACATCCATATTTTTTTCCCATGATGCAGAGCGTGAAATGCCACAGATCATTTTTGAGAACATGAAATTCGAAAAGAGATATTTCAATGACAATAAAACATCCAGTCATTAACCCCCATTTTTAAATGTCTCTTGTAAAACTTTCATAATGATGAGGTCACATGACATTGTCTGAGGTTCTAACTCAGGGCACATTCACCACAAGGCGTAGTGTCAAAGGTCATATCAGAGGCATGCAGTGATTCTGTCTAGTCTCAGCTACTGACAGCATAAATACTCTCACCATCTCGGATCAGCGAATATAAAGTGGGCCATTAAAGATGCCAAGATTCTTGTTCCCAAAATTGGGTCCAGTCCCCACCAAAAACAGAAAGGAAGAATGAGGGGAGGGGAAATGACATTTCTGCAGGCTGAAAGGGACATACGAGATTAAGGATCTGTCTTCAATGATGCCCTTTCAGTTTCAGTACAGGCAAGATGGAGAGACTGTCCGACATGTCTGCCCTTTGACCCTATTTGGAACAGTTGCAGCACTTCCATGGAGACAGGCAGCTAGAGAGAAAAATCCTTGAAATGGCTTTGAAGGCTGCGAAGCTCCAAAGACATCGCCATATGACTGAATCAGATGCTGCAACCTAGAAATATGCCCTCAGCTGAGCGCCACAATGGGAATTCAGTTCTCCAGAGAATAGCACCCGACTATACAGCAACAGCATACAATGCACTTCTGTTCTTGAAATGTTGTTTGTCACTTCTCTGTTTAACTCAGTAAAAGGCAACTGCATAAATGAACTTCCTACACTTTATGCAATTTCATGTGCCTTCATATAGTATTGTGTAACTATTTTCATGCCATTGAGCCACATTTCAGATTTCACACGCACAATCCAGATAGAACAGTGCAACGCTATGGAACAAGGCTCCACCCATGCATTCATACAAGAAGAAACTTTGTAGGTGAAAAGTTCATAAAATTTTCTGATGTCATCCACAGTGAAAAATAAATAAAGAAATAAAAATACAGTTGCCTTGTCACTTCAAACAAATCTGGTTGGAAAAGTTCTCTGACTAAGCGAGGAAGAGTGAAGTGCTACTTTCTGTTCTGCTATCTGCTCAATGAAGGCCTCAAAAACAGGATGTAAAAATGACTTCCTTTGATTGCCGTGGACTAGACACAGAGTCTGTCAGCCAATTTGCAGTTCTTCCAGTGGTCCAAGCTGATAAGACAGCACAGGCATGTGTAGGCCTACCTTGTGCTGAATAAGTAAGCTGCTGCTCGGTAACTTCAAAGTGCACCATGCTGTGACACACTTTGTTAATTACTAAAATGAAAAGAATTTATTCGTTCATATATTCATTAATTCATTCATTCATTCATTTTTAAGCTGCTTAATCCTAATTTGGGTCACGGAGAGGATGGTGCCCATCTCAACCGACTCTGGGCGAGGGCAGGGTACACCCTGAACAACTCACCACACCATCACAGGGCCAACACATATACAACCATTTCCACTCATGTTTTTAGAATGTAGGAGGAAACCGGAGTACCCGGAGGAAACCCACACAAGCACGGGGGCAGAACATGCAAACTCCACACAGAAATGCCCGAGTGCGGGAATCGAACCCAGGACCTTCTTGCTGTGAAGTGAAAGTGCTAACCACTGTGCCACCTTTATATTTTTAATTTATTATTTTTTATTAATTTTTTTTTAATTACGGTGGCATAGTGGTTAGCATGTCCACCACACAGCAAACTGGTCCTGGGTTCGAGGCCCAGGCTCGGGCGTTTTTGTCTGCACTTTGCATGTACATAACATGCTTGCGTGGGTTTCCTCAGGATACTCTGGTGTCCTCCCACAATCCGAAGACGAGGGCTAACTGGCTGTTCTAAATTGACCCTAGGTGTGAATGTAAGTGTATGGTTGTGTGTGGGTGTTGGTCCTGCTACGGTCTGATGAGCTGTTCAGGGTGTTCCCCGTCTTCACCGAGAGTGGGCTGAGATGGGCTCCAGCCTCCATGCGACTTAAGAGGACTAAGAGGTTTAGCAAATGAGAGAGTGAGTAAGTGCTTTAACATTTAATGTAGATAGTGCTGATTCACATAGTTCTCCAGCCTAGAGCCAAGAAACCCCAATAGAATCCATACTCTGAACACCCAGGTCTTTGGATAAGAAATAGAAGAAGAAGAAGCTTTCCAAATGTGTGTAATTATTGATATTATTTTTATTTAGGATTTGTCAAATGCAAATTCTATTGTGTAGAGTTTGAAGGAACTAGAACCCCAGTGGTACTAAATTAACCCATATCCCTCAAGAGTATGCCAGGGTTAGAGCCAGCTTGTATGGCAATATTTTCCATGTTGTATCCCAGCTTTCGAAATGTTATTTTATTTATTTATTTATTTAGGGTGTTTCAAAGGCAGACCGTGTAGTGTAGAGTTTTGCATAAAACATGGCAAGGGTTCCCACAGAAAACCAATCAAAACCTAAGGGTGCAAGACTGAGTCACTGTCTCGAGGGTTTCTCACCTTGTAATGCAGGATTTTCTGAAGAATCTGCCCTTATGAACAAACCCTAAGGGTGATGGGCTGATCTGTTGTCTAAAAGGCTTTTTTGGGTTTCTTTGGATTCACAGCTCTGGTTTTAAAAACATGATTAAAAAAAGAAAAAAAAAAAAATATATATATATATATATATATATATACATATGAACATGCCTCCTCCGTGACATGCAATGCTTCCACCCGCCTCTTTACAAACTGCTGCACATGTGCATGCGCATTTAGAGGTGACTTAACACACTCAGAGGGAAATCGCTATCCATGCCCTCGTATGAATGAGCTCACAGACACCCATGATTGCCTGGTGATCGCTGTGAGTGACAGTGAAGTGAGCATATGTCATCCCTCCAGTAAAAGCTTAGCCCATTAGCTCCCATTAACTCTCGGTCACGAACGGCTGCGGCATCAAACCGGATTTGAACTTGCGATCTCCAGGTTGATAGTCACGCACCTTGTCAATGGCCACTCGGGAGCCAACTCGGGTGTTTCTGTGTGGAGTTTGTGTGTTCTCCTAGTGATTGCGTGGGTTTCCTCTGGGTACTCTAGGTTCCTCATACAGTCCAAAAACATGCACATTAGGCTAATTGGCTGTTCCAAATTGGCCTAGGTGTGAATGTTAGTGTGTGTTGTTGTTCTGTGATGGTCTGGGGAGCTTTTTAGTGTGTACCTTGCCTTTGCCCAATGTCGGCTAAGATAGGCACAGCCTCCTAGTAGGATTATACCTTTTCAGCAAATGCATGAGTTAGTGTCAAAATATTAGTCTATATTTATTAAATAGCCTTTAAACCTGCAAGTCAAAAGAGGTTTAAACATTTTTAACTAACATGAAGTGGATAGAAATGGATTGCAACATAAACTTTTTAAAATCTTTTTGGGCCAATCAGTTTTCGAACATTGAAATACCACTGCAAGGTTCTGGTAAATTGAACACATGAACCAATTTCATCTCTGTTAGCCTTCATAAACCAAGATCCCATTCCAGTGAATGGCTACGGTTTGTCTGACAATGCCATTGTCAAGTGCCATTGACAATGCCACTAACGTGCATGGCTTTTGTACTGTAGGAGGAAACTGGACCACGTGGAGGAAACCCATGCAAGCACGCAAAAACGTCCTTTCCAGCCACAGGGCTTGAACACAGGACCTTCTTGCTGTGGAGGCGACAGTGCTAATTGATACATCACCATGCCCCCCAAACCCTATAGTGTACAGGTTTATAAATAACATGGAAAGGCTACCTACCGAAAACAATCAATGCCTATAGAACTTGTCTCCACAAGGGTTTCTCAAAAGTGCTTTTGATGGTAAACAGTTCTAGCTTTTGGGTTTTTGGTTTAGGGTTTGTAATAGAAAAAAAAAAAAAGGTTTCTTAAAAAATAAAAAAAACATAAGGGTGATAGATTAACCCGTACTTCATACAACTGTATGGTTGAGGACCAACTGGAATTCGAGTACCCCAATCACCTAGAAAATCTATAAGTAACTATGTTAAAACATTTTGTGTACAGCATCCACTATATATTTTCCATTTTGATCTTTAATCCAAGTAGTCCGAGTCTTCAGCACTACTACACCTCTGTCCTTTGGCTCAGCTGTACATCCAGACTACATGTATCCCCCCACAACCCGAAATACACGTCATGTTTGGTTCGCCTGTCAGATTGATTCAGAGTAGAGTCTTTATCACTGCAATCAAACTGGGAGCTCATGTGGAACCGGACTGAGATCATCTCACTTCGTAGAGCTGCAACAGGTTATAGTGAATGCTGTGTTCTTACTGGCCCAAATGAACCCAGCTGACGGGGTCAAAACCACAGGCTTTTATTCTACATGTGTAAATGCACACTTTAGTGAATGAAATATTCTCTCACACTCATTTGCTGAACCCTGTTGAGGTAGGTACTGGGTAGCCTATCTCAGTAGACAATGAGCGAAGACGGGGTACACAACATGGCGCATGCACGACCGTTCGCACTCGCTCCTAGCGGCAATTCGGAACAGCCGGTTAGCCTAATGTGCACGTCTTTGGACTTCGGGAGGAAACCCATGCAAGCGCAGTGAGAGCGACTCGAACCGAGGACCTTCTTGCTGTGAATGAAACTTTTGAAGTTTTTCGAATACCATTACAGCCTTACGCTGCCCTCAAGCAAATGTATTTATTGATTTGCATTTGTGAAAACTGTGAATTCAAAAAAAAATAAAAAAAATAAGATAATTCAGTAGCGGAATCGATTCCCGGAGCCAGAAAATGGATTAAATGATATCAGGAAACACTTTTAAAGAGCCAGTGACGGCTCAGCGGTTAAGGTTCGGGGTTACTATTTCGAAGGTTGAGGGTTCAAAGCCCCGGTACCACCGAGCTGCCTCTGTTGGGCCTTTAACTCTCAATTGTATAAAAAAAAGTATATTTCCATGGAAAGGGTGTCTGCCAAGTACCATAAATGTAAAAGATTTACTCCAGCACTCATACCAGCGACGTCCTGGGGGGGTCACAGGTACTTGTTGTAGGAAGTACTGAGGCACTGGACATTCATTCTACTATAGTGAAACCAGAAACCAGTTTTAGCGAAACCGGCTCCGTTACAAAGCCGTCGTGTGCATATTCCGAACGCTGACCTTAAATAACCACAGATTTAGTCACCGCGGTTGAGTCAGAAGAGATGTGGCACAACTTGGCTGCGCATGTGGAACTTTGCTCTGTTATATTCAGCTTTAAGACATTATTATATGTTTTCTATGTAATATATAAGCATAAAAATATAATAATAATAGCAATAATCATAATAATAACACATCTCCAGAGTTAGTGTCACTTTAAGAAGAGACCTGAGGAACCCTTTCCAGTCAACTTTTCAACCCTTTATTGTTATAAAAAGTCCTCCTAACTGACTAACCGTAACTCTACCCCTTAAATATTATCTTTCTGCCATGTTTACAAGCAGTTTAAAAGTAAAAAAAATCCAAAAAAAACAAAAAACAAAGTGTCACTGCGCTCCCTGTGGCGAAACGTAAGCCTGTGGTAGCACAACCGACCGAATGAAACCGCTTGTTGCTGCTTCAGCCGATGTATATACGGCTCTAAAAATAGTCGCCCAATCAGACGAGGACCGTGCACTCGAATGAGCCAATCACGACAGACGAGATATGAATACATTATATAGGCAGCTCGCGATTGGCCCAAGGTGATATCATATCAGCCTGCCCAGGCTCTCAGCGCGCGATTGGTGGTGTGCCGGCGAAAAAAACCCACCACGGCGTCACGTCTTTGTGGGCGGGGCTTGTCCGAGCAGGCAGGCAGCGAGGTTTGAATAAGGGAAGTTTGACAGAGAGAGGAGATCGCGCGCGCCGACTCAGGCACTTCACTCCACTCCACTCTCGTCCAATGTGAGAGAGCTGCGCTGCTTTCCTGTTTGCCTGGACGAGACTCCTACAAGATCTCCTTCAATTTTTCCCCTTGTCTCTCTCTCTCTCTCTCTGTTTTTTCTCTCTGTCTGTGTGTCTCACGCGCGGGGCTTTGCAATGGATGTTCTACCCATGTGCAGCATTTTCCAGGAGCTGCAGATCGTCCATGACACCGGCTATTTCTCAGCGTTACCCTCGCTGGAAGAATACTGGCAACAGGTAAGAAATAATGCATGACATACATTTATTTTAAAGTAATTTAAACAGTCTTATCTTACTGGATGTGTCTGTGCGCGTGCAGGCTGCTTCATCCCTTATAATAATAATAATAATAATGGTAATAATAATAATAATAATAGATTGGAACAAATCGTTAACATCTGGTTTATCATTATTATTATTATTATTATTATTGTTATTGTTGTTATTATTAGATTGATAATTCATACTGAACTCGACTTGACATCTTTGCATACCTGGTTGTGCACTTGAAGATGTTGATCCATAACTGGTGCAAGCTGTCAGCAAGCATTTATTAATCTAAAATAATAATAATAGTATTAATAATAATAATTAAAAATACAGACACAGACCTGTTTGTACATAGTTGTTTTGAAGGTTAGAACAGAAAAAAAAAATTAGAATGCATTGTTGCATTTTTTTTATAGCAATTGGAGGGGAAAGAGAATAGAAAATAAAATGTAGAATGCTGTGTGTGCGTGAGTGCGCGCGCTGTGTGTGTATGTATATGTATATGTATATGTATATGTGCGTGTGCGTTCTTGAGCTGCAGCAATGCCACAAATAACGCAGACAAGATCAGTCAGCGGCGAAGTGAAGACGCGCGTGCCTTCTCTTCCTGCGCATGGATTTTGGTTTTAAATTTAAAAAGGTGCTTAAATAAGAACGCAGGAAGAGGCAGCATCTCTCTCTCTCTCTCTCTCTCTCTCTCTCTCGCTCTCTCTTTCTCTCTCTCTCTCTTTGAATAAGGGATTACCAACCGCATACTTTCGCACAAAACAGTGCCCATACCAAAATACAAACACGCGCGCGCGCGCACGAAAACACGCACGCGCGCGCGCACACGCTCGGCTGTTATCCTTTCCCTAGGTGGCGTAGTGTTCTAGTGTTCTAGTGACTTGAGTGCGGAAGTATGCGGGTTTTTTGGGACGTGGCCAACGGTTTAGCATGAAAGAAATTGAGCTGACCTTTTTTTTCTTTTTCTTTTTTTTTTTTTTTTTAAAGTGGCCCTTTTTTTTTTTAGCATGAATCCAAAACTTAAATGCATCCTGTCTTCTTAATGGGAAAAAAAGAGAAAAAATTCTAACCTGCTTAAGGGGTTCATTGCTTATAAGATTATTTAGGGATAATTAGATGCATGTCCTGATTTTGGATGTAAATAAAGAAATATATTATTGTTTTTATTATTATTATATAGATGTATATAGATATGTAGTATAAAATGTGACCCATCAGCACAAAATGAGTCTTAAGCACCAAGCTGACATCTTCATTTCTGCACATGTATATTATATATAAGTACAGGACACTTTCAGCTTTAAAACGACCCTGGAATACTTCGGTTTGGACAAAGTATGTCAAAAATATGACCAAATCTCCTTCACTTGACTCGTTTTGGGCTGACGGGTCATGTATGAGATTCATTAAACGGTCAGGATTTCCCCCGTGAAGGCTGTAAACTGTATCCTTCGTTCGGCATACCTTAGACGTGCGTTTAGTGCCTCGCAAGCTTTTTAGAGCGTTTGAAATGATCTGATGAATCAATGATGTGTTAAGATTCTCATCCAGCCTAAATATAGCCCTGAATCAGCTCTGGCCTGTCAGAGATTCAGAGAACCCTTGAGGAACCCTGTGTAGATGTCCCCGTGCGGTTTGTTTGGTGCTGAGCTTCACCGCCGTAAGTGGAAAGATCTGGACGTGGATTTTGTCAGAGCAGCAGTTTGCGTTTCGCCAGAAAGGCTGGTGGCGTCGAGTGGAGGATGTCCTACGTTGCGTGTCAGCTTGAATGAGGAAACTCGGCAGAAGCAGAGATGGAGGAAGTGCTGCGGCTTCCTTAAAAGGACTCTAAAACCAGCGTATGACTCACTGTGCCTCTGTTACCACAGAGTAAATGTTAGTCTTTCACAACGAGGCTTGACGATACACTTAGCAAGGCTAAATTTGGGCAACAATCATGCCATGAGTGCCATACTTGGATTTAGGTGTGTTGTGCTTAAGCAGCATTTGACTTGTGCAGAAATATCATAAGGCGTTGGTGAGGAATTGGTCATGTGATGCCATGTTGGTTTGTATAAAGCTGATTCAGCACTGTAATGGTTTCAAGAGACCTGACCTCAGGTTCTTTTCATCCGACTGGTTTGAGCTTAGTGTCTGGTTCTGATCGCCGCTTGTGTTTCTTCACCTCAGACATGCCTGGAGCTGGAGCGCTACCTGCAGAGCGAGCCGTACGTCTCGGCGTCCGATCTCAAGTTCGACCCTCAGGAGGACCTGTGGAGCAAACTGATCTTGGCGTGCGGCGACGGCGACAAGACCGAAATGGACTCAAACACTGATCTCGCCCAGGTCAAAGAGGAGGACGCTCCGGACGGCCCGATGTCGGAGACACGCAGCGTGAACTCGGACGCCAGCAGCGAGGTGTCGGATAGCTCGGAGGAGCTCTCGCCGACGCACATCTTTGGCTCCAACCCTCTCGGACCGGGACACTTGGCCTCATCCATCATCGCCACGCCACCGTCGTCTCCAGAGGCGCTGCAGGAACCTGGAATCCCTCAACTCTGGGGAACCATACACACTGAACTGCATGTAGCCGGTAAGGCCAGGCACAGCGGAACAGCTAAGGGGTCGGATAAACTGGCGTCACCTGGAGGTGACGCGTCTCCAGACGGCAGGAAGAGGGTGCACAGGTGCCACTTCAACGGCTGCCGCAAAGTTTACACGAAGAGTTCACATTTAAAAGCACATCAGCGGACTCACACAGGTAAGACGGCAGTACACCTTTACGTTGCGTGTGCTGTGGGAATGGATGCTGACTGTCAGAGTAGGACGTCAGGTGTTTTCCAGTGTAGTGACAGTACAGAACTGGGTAAAAAGTTGGGCATTCCAACGGGTTCTTGGTTGTCCTGCTTGGGTTTATTACTCATCCCTCCTTAAAAAAAAAGAATTTTTTTTTGTTTTGGTTTGGGTTTTTTTTGCCCCCCCCCC
>JAOUQZ010000044.1:8268412-8297095 GCA_028564935.1 Neosilurus hyrtlii
GACCCCCCCCCCCCCCCCTTTTCTTTAACTCTTGATTTTGATGATCAGATGTTGAGTAATTATTCATTACATCCGCATTGGATGTAATTACGACAGCAAAGCAAATCACGTCTTTTTTAAGTACGTACTTGTTCTAATACATGAACCTCTATGTAGTATCAACATAAACAGGAACATGTCTGGTGAAAAAACATGAAATCACAAGATAAAGAAATATATTAACAATAGGGAAGTTCAATCAGAATATTTTATTGATCCCAGAGGAAATTGTGTGCACACAGTTGCTTCATACCAATTAAAGAATAAAGATAAAAAGTCTCAGATTCAAAATTATAAATATCTATAAATGTTTAAAATTAGAAGTTACTAATATCTATATAAACAGATCCAGAATGAATGGTGTCAGTGAAAAATATGTACAGTATTATCAATATGATAAACAGTAGAATGTAAATGTATAACAGTGGATGTTGTTGCTCTATGGAGGAGTTGTGCAGTTTAATGGCCGCAGGTAGGAATGATTTCCTGTGTCGTTCAGTGGTACATTTAGGGGGTATCAGTCTCTCACTGAATGTGCTTCTGTGACTGATCAGCAGGTTGTGAAGTGGGTGGGAGGTATTGTTCAGTGTTGTCCTTGTTGTGGACAATATTTGCCTCTCCGACACTACCGTCAATCATTGAAATGGTGAAGTTCTACGAGATGTTTTAACATTTATGGATGACGTCTCAAGTCAGACCTGTAGTCAAGCCCAGGACTCGTTGAGCCCAAGTCAAGCTTGAGTCCAAAGAGAATTAAGTCCAATTCAATCCGGAGTACAATGAGATTTGAGACTGAGTCTAGGTCGAGTTCCTAAAAATAAATCAAGCACAGACTCAAAGCTGAGACAGAAAGCAAGAATCTCCTTTAAGAGAACTTACTGACCTGTTTAGAATTTTTGTGTGACGGTATAATATGTTTTCTATTTTTAAATAATTTTACACTATTTGTATTTAAAAAAAAAAAAGAAAAGAAAAAAGACATGTTCAGGGTGTAACGAGCCTTTACCCAAAGTCAGCTAAGATATGCTCCAGCCTCGTCGGATTAAAAGATTCAACAACTGAATGAATTAATAAATTTAAAAAAAATATATATTTTTAAAGGCAGCTGGATTTAGTTTAGGCAGCCTGGTGACATAGTGGTAAGCACATCCTCTGAAAAGCAAGAAGGTCATGGGTTCAAATGCTGGGCTCGGTAAGAGTATTTTGTGTAAATGAGAGCGTAAGCCTGAATGGTTGTGTGTGTTGGCCCTGTGATGGGCTGACAAGCTGTTCAGAGTACCCATCAGCGTACCGGGACTGAGACAGACTCCAGATTCCCTGCAACCCCAATAGGATTTTACAGCTCAGCAAATGAATGAATGAATGGATTAGGTTTGTACCAACTGGAATATTTGGCGAGTCCAGATTCAAGTCCAAGAGCAGACTGGCAATGTCCAGCACTTTGTGGTTCACTTTGGCTTATTAACTTCAAGGAGGAAAAACAAAAAAGACGGAGTATGAAGAAATTACTTTTTATAACTGCTAGAATCTAACACTGTGTACACAGTATTATAAAAACTTACTCACTCACTCATTTGATAAACCAGACTGGCAAAGTGCAGTAGGTGAAGAAGAAAAAGAAACATGGTTTTTACATATTCTACACAATATAAAAAGAAATAACCTGAAAAACAAAGACAGCAATCAAACACCTGATGGTGATTTATAGCTAGCACTGAAATACCTTTTTTATAACTTTAATATACGTCTTCCACTTGTACTGATGAAAACCACCCTGGAGGTCCGAAATGAAAGGTTACTTATGTAATCGAAGTTCTGGTATGAAGTAGAGGATTGACAGGACACCATGCGGAAGGACTAGCATGATGTAATGAGGTACATATGGTAAAACCTTTGCTAGAAACCAGGGAAGCTACCAATTCTAAAATCAACAACAACCACAATTACATATAGGGGAATTCTCATTGAGTGCAAGGTACATGTGACACACAGCAGGTGCACCAAGAAGGCATAATATGGGCGTTTACTCACTCATTTGCTGAACCCCTTAACCCTATTAGGGTCACGGTGACGCTGGAGTCTATCTCATCCATCACTGGGGGGAAGGCAGGATATACGCTGAACAGCTTACCAGACCATCACAGGGCAAGAAACACACAACCATTCTCACTCACATTTATTTACATTTACAGCATTTAGCAGACGCACTTATCCAGAGCGACTTAGTTATCTGAGCAATTGAGGGTTAAGGGCCTTGCTCATGGGCAACTTGGGTTGTGGCAGATTGGGGGGTATTGGGGTTGAACCCAAAACCCTTCAGATTATTAATCCAGAGCCTTAACCACTGAGCCACCCCTGTCACTGACATTCACATCTACAGGCAGTTTGAAACAGCCACTTGGTCTAATCTGCATGTTTTTGGACTTGTTGTGGAAGGACACTGGAGTATCTCTAGTAAACTTACACAAGCTCGTGGAGAACATGCAAACTCTACACAGAAAGGGACTCGAATGCTGGACTTTCCTACTATATATGGATATGAATAAATTAGCTTTAAAAAATCTCATTTGATCTATTTACTTTCAAGGTCACTCAAGGTCAAAGATATATGTCTCATCTGAAAGTCCATATGTGGTTTCCTATTAGTGTTCCACAGTAACCGCATGTCTTTCGGCCCTCATTTTGAAGGTATAAGCACTCAAAATCCTGTGACCTTGATTTTCTTTTACCGTCGCTCAAGGTCATAAGAAATTGTCTCATTTGAAACTCCACATATGGTTTCCTGTTTGGGTTCCGTAGTAGCTGCTGTTCTATCTACTGGTGCTCATTATGAACTTTGTGACCTTGCTCTGACTTTAACCTTTGACCTTAACATTCCAAAATCAAACATTGCGACTCAGGTAGGGTAGTGTCTCCACCATGTTGGGTGAACATTCGTGTAGGGGTCTGGGCAGGGTTTTGTTCACAGAGAAGCTGACAAACAAATAAAGTTGCTCCAGCAGTCATTCAAACAGGCAAATTTTTGTAATGGTTCGGCCTGAAAAATAGCTATGTGATTAGTTTGTGTGTGTGTGTGTGTGTGTGTGTGTGTGTGTGTGTGTGTGTGTGCTCACGTGCACTTTTGAATGAAATGCTAGTTTTTTGTAAAGCTTTAAACAGCGTTGATGCAAAAGAGGTTAAGGACGATTACTCGTTCAACCTCTCTCTCTCTCTCTCTCTCTCTCTCTCTATCTCTCTCTCTCTCTCTCTCACTCACACACACATACTCTCTTTGTCTCTCTGTCTCTGTCTCTCACACTCGTTCTCTCTCTCTCACACACTCGTTCTCTCTCTCTCTTTATTTTTCTTTTTCACACTCGCTCTCATTCTCCATCTTTCTGTCTCTCTCATCTCTCCCTCATCTCTCTCTCTCTCTCTCTTTCTCTCACTGTTTTTGTCTCTCTCACACTCTCTCTCGTTCACTGTTTCTGTCTCTCTTTCTCTCACACTCTATCATTCTCTCTCTCACACACTCTGTCTTATCCTCTGTCTCTCACACTCTCGTTCTCTCTCTCACACTCTCTTGTTCTCTTTCTCTCTCTCTCTCTCTCTCTCTCTCTCTCTTGTTCTCTCTCTCTCTCTCTCTCTCTCTCACACACACACACACATTACACAATACACCCTAGTATTTCTAGAGGAATCATAACTGGGCTTTTATTTTATGACCAAAATATACCCCTGCAGAGAAACAGAGGCATCATCTTTTAAAGAAGAGTCACCCTAAACCCCTTTTGACATAAATAAGGCAGGGATGATGTCGGAAAAGAAACAGAACATTTTCACCCGCCATGCTATCTTAAGATAAGATTACTCCAGAGTGCCACTGAAAGATACTTTATTAACTTCACTTATTGTTTGCTTTCACTGTCGAGGGCCGAGGGTCAAGGGAGCGGGTCATAAACCTTAAAAAGACTCCATGGGGTCTCCTCAGCCATGCTAATGTTTAATCTTTCATAAACAGCACTTAATGTTCAATAGTAAAATGTTTCCTAAGTAAGGATTGACATTGGAGCTAATTGCAGCCGCTTTCCCTTGCCATTTTTGCTTTCTTTTGTTTTTCTTTTTTTCTTTTACTGGGAACCAAACAACCTTTTAGGACTCGTGCAGAATTTGAGAAAATGTGCCAGGAAAAGCGAGAGAGCTATTTGTGGCTAGCGTTTAGGGAATATCACCCTTAAATACACCAGCTGGAGATGGAATGGGATTACGAGCGTACCATGTTTACATCCAAAGCCTCTTCGTGATTAATGTCAAATGCCTGCTCGTAAGCAGCGTCACATGGATAATAAATGAAAACAAATCTGAAGAGAAACTCTTGTTTGCTTTCAGTCATGGCAAGCCTATGACTTGGCAGTAGACAATATACACACATACCAAAAGTCAAGTTGTTTCTCATAGTGTGAAGTGAACTGAGGACTTTATGACCCAGCAGCGCTGTCATTACATTTGCTAGCAGCCATTTTTGGAATGAAGAACAACCTCATCCCACTTGCCGCACCGCTTAATCCTGCTAGGATCGCTGGGAGGCTGGAGTCTATCTCAGCCGACACTGGGCGGAGTGACCATTGCAGAGCAACTCACACAACCATTCATGCTCGCATTCACACTTAGGGGCAATTTGGAACAGACAGTTGGCCTAATGTGTATGTTTTTGGACTGTAGGAGGAAACCAGAGTATCCAGAGGAAACCCACGCAGAACATGCAAACTCTACACAGAAACGTCTGCGATTGGGACTTGAACCCAGGACCCTCAACCCTTGCTGTGAGATAGACATGCTAACCACTACGCCTCCCTGCCGCCCATGAAGACTAATGAACGAATAAATAAATAAATAAATAACAGCAGTAAACCTGTCACTGTATACCGTACGACTGTGCCGCACTCCGCCTGACTCCAGGAAAGTGAGTTCACAGGGAAAAGCGCCACATCAAATCAGCGCACGTGAACAGCACCGTTCCTTTTCTTCTGCATTTTAATCACGCAAAGGTCACGCGAGGTTGCTCCATCGTGTCAGGATACCTGTGATTAAACCTGCCTCTCTGAGGCGTGGATAATTTATGGTGCTTGCAGGATGCACTGACCCCTGTCTAATTTTACACCTCTTGCATGTCCTGCAACAGATTATGTGCAGAACGGCTATGAGAATTTTAGCCACATTATTGGAGAGACACACAAAATAAAATCTGCATGTCATGTTTCATAAGAGCGGAGAAAGCTGACAGGCGTGAGGCGGTGGGATGGCACAAACACACATTAATTAAATCCCACTCTTACTACAGTCCCCAAATTCCACAGGGAACTGCAGGCATAAATAAATGAACCTGTTAGCATGAAAATCTGGGAATAGCTGCTGCGGTTGTTGCTGGAGGTTTTGGACTACAACTGTTTATAAAGTGGCAAAGTCTGAAAATGGGAAATTGTGAAGGTGTATTGATGTATTTTTTTTATTCACTCTTATCTCTCGTTTGCTGAACTGCTTAATCATATAAGGGTCGCAGGGTGGTTGGAGCCTATCTCTGCCGACACTGGTGAAGACAGGATACACCTTGAACAGCTCGCCAGACCTTCACAGGGCACCACTCACACACAACCACTCACAGTCGCACTCATACCTAGGGGCAATTTGGAACAGCGAATGAGCCTAATGTGCCTCTTTGGACTGTGGGAGGAAACTGGAGTGCCCAGAGGAAACCCACGCATACATGGGGAGAACATGCAAACTCCATGCAGAAACACCTGAACCCAGGACCTTCTTGCTGTGAGGTAGATGTATTAACCAAAACGCCGCCATGCCACCATTCATTCATTTATTAATTAATCAAACCGCTTGATCTTATTAGAATCATGGAGAGTCTGGAGCCTAACTCAGCCGACTCAAGGCTAAAGTCACAAAACCATTCAAGCTCACGTCAAGGGGCAATTTGGAACAGACAGTTCGCCTAATATGCATGCTTTTGGACTGTCGGAGGAATCCGGAGTATCCAGAGGGAACCCACAGAATCACGGGGAGAACAGGCAAACTCCACACAGAATCACCCTGGCCAAGCCCGCGACTTGAACCCAGGTCCTTCTTGCTGTGAGGCGGACATGCCCCCACCATACCACCGTGCCGCCCACTATTGCAATGAAATAAATAAATAAATAAAACTACAACAGCCATTACAAGCATTACGGACAGCAAATTAAGGCATAATTTACTCATGGTGTGGTTCTGCCTTGGTGCCAAATTTAAGAATCAACAGCGGTCCAGTACTATCATGAAATCACAGAGAAGCACAGCTGGTACTAATAACACGTAGTGTAGAGCATGACATTCCTCATGAAATAAAATGGGAAGCAGCTTGACTTTGGGGATCAAACCCTAAAATGGCCTCGGGGTGACTTTCCCAGGCAAAGTGGCCAAAGCTATACAGTAAAGCTTTCTCATGATGTCTTGAGCAGATCACCATTAACCAGTGTGTGAATACGGCTGTGCATTCTTCCCATTCTTTACTCTTTCCACTGGCTGCTAACAAGTACACAACACATTATCCTTAAACACTGCTTAAGTGCTGTTTAATTTATGTGGCTTGTACTGACACCAACATTCCAGACTTAGAGAGAGAGAGAGAGAGAGAGAGAGAGAGCGAGAGAGAGAGAGCGAGAGAGAGAGAAAGAGAGAGAGAGAGAGAGAGAGAGAGAGAGAGATTTTCCCACTCTCTGTTGCTTTAATTCAGGCACTTCTTTTTGTTCCTTGGAGGGGAAAAAAAGGGACCCCATCACTGTCACTCAGCCTCCCTCCCTCCCTGTGCGCCCCTGAACCATCGCCCTCCCTCCCAGCACTGGGTCTGGCTCTGGACTTGGTTCTCATACTTAAACACTTCCTATTTGCATACTGTATCCTTCTTCCCCTCTGCCTCGGTTTATGTGGTGAGAGAGAGGAAAAAAAGGACAGAGAGAGAGACAGTGACTGAGATAGAGACAAAGTGAGAGAAACAGACAAAGGCAGATGGAGGGAGAGTGGGGGGAAGAGACAGGGAGAGATGTGGAGGAGCTGAGGAAGATGGACAGAGCCATAGACAAAGAAAGAGAAACAATGAGAGAATCAGAGAATAAGAGAGACACGAAGGAAAAGAGTAGGAGAGAAAGAGAGAGAGATAGAGGACAAAAAGACAAACAGGCAGATAAAGTCAAAGAGATAGAAAAGCTGGAAGAAAGAGAGAGAGATAGAGGGAGAGAAATAGAGAGGCAGAAAGAATGAAAGAGGGAAATAGAGAGGCAGAGAGAGAGAAAGAGATAAACAGAAAAAGAGAAATATATATATAGAGAGAGAAAGAAATAGAGGCAGAGAGTGAGAGAAAGAGAGAGACAGACAGAGAGAAAGAGAGAGGGACAGACATAGAGAGAGAAATCGAGAGAGATAGAGAAAGAAATAGAGAGGCAGAGAGAGATAGAGACAGAGAGGGAGAGTAATAGAGAGAGAGAGAGAGAGAGAGAGAGAGAGAGCGACAGAGACATGATGGTTGTCTAAATGTTTTGTTTGTTTTGTTTTGTTTTTTGTTTGTTTTAAAAGGTTTCAGTGTCAACAATAAAATGATTGGTCAGTTATGATATTCAGCAGTCTGTTATTTCTATTTCTTTATAAAAAATTAGAGCTAGTATAAGCTAATAGGAAAACATACGTAGTGCGGAGTTAATAATAAACGATGACCCATGAGCACAGTGAATCTATCACACAGGAAAGCCAACTCTCTATCTGAGAGTCAGGGTTCTCTCGGAGTGTTCCGGTGGACTGTTTTTAGTACACTGACTAAGCACACTGAGTTTGCAAGAGGAAGTGGGAACGCTTGTCTGAGCCTGAATAATACAGGGGAATTCTGGGAATGACCCTTGGTATCTGATTACACTAGATAGAGTCACACAGAAACAGAAACTAAGAACACAAGCTGGTAAATGACATAATGTGTTTTCTTTCTGACACTCTTATCCCTGACCAGAAAAGCTGCCTGAGAGTTTTAACCCTTTAAAGTCTGATGCTTCTACATTATTCTGACTAGATTCTTCAGATACTACAGTGAAATAGGAGATGGAACGTTGAAATGAGGGTGAGGAATATAACTCTGGATTTTGTAACAGATCTTACTGTGTTAAGACGGTATAATAATCCTACTGTCTAATTGTTTTTGTTTTTTTTTGCTCAATTAAATCATAATAAAAAAGCAATTTTAAAGTACTTGCACTATAAACGATGTGGTTTTTAATGAATTAAAGTCAATTAGATAGCATTAAGCTTGCATCACTCGAGGTTCTGTCTATGCATGCTCTTGCTCTAGGCGGTGATGGAAGAAGTGTTCAGATCCTTCATTTAAAGGAACGCACATCTACGCACATCCGCCTCACAGCAAGCAGAGCCTGGGTTCGAGTCCCGATCTCAGCATGGGCATTTCTGTATGGAGTTTGCATAATCTCTGCATTTTTGCGTGGGTTTCCTCTGGGTACTTCGGTTTCCTCCCGCAGTCCAAAGACATGCACATTAGGCCAACAGGCTGTTCTATGTTGCCCCTAGGTGTGACTGTGAATGGTTGTGTGTCTGTTGACTGTTCAGGGTGTACCCCGCCTTTGTCCAGAGTCCAGCTGAGATAGACTTCAGCCTCGGTGTTAGGAGTAAGTGGGTCAGAAATCGGTTGTCTTAATCTTGCACTCTAGCATCAACCACGCCTTGGGCGACTGCAGCACATACTTACCAGAGTGAAGTACCTACGAAAACTTCCCTAGGTACTGCAGAAATCGCACATTCCACATGTTTGGTGCTCCATGTAAGAATATCCATCCACCTGAGGTCACCCCTTCCCATACATATGGTAAAGCTCTCTGCTGCATATCTTTTTTTCTTTATTTTTCTTTTTCTTTATTTTGTTAATTTTAAAAAATTGTTGATGTGAATGCACTATGGGACCCAAGTTTAAAACAAAACAAAACAAAACAAAAAAAAAACACTCAAGGTATCCTTTTTTTATTCAAATTATCAATTAATCCTGAAAATTTATTTTCAAAATTTTGCAAACAATTGCCTTTAAAAATAAACATTTTAAAATTGTCTTTAGTAAAAATACACACTATAAAAATAGTCAATTACAAGCAAAAATCCTGCATTCTAAACTTCCTTTCTCTCTCTCTCTCTAACAAAAAAAAGGGGGGGGGGTGGTGGGGGTGTAGGTATTTCACCAACTGTACTATTTAAAGTATAAAAAGTAAAAGTGCTGATTGTGCAGTAAAATATTCTCTGAATGCATTTTCACTATCATATATGACCCATCAGCCCAAAATGACCCTTAATGCACCAAACTTACTTTCTGAGTAAAATTGAATTTTCCTGTGAATAAATTAGTTAAACGAGATACATTTTCGTCCGATTATAAATATGCGGGGTCACTTTAAAGCAGAGAGTGCCCTCTATTTACATATGCGCATAACTCAGAAAGTTAGCTTGGTCCACTAAGACAAATTTTGTATTGATCACATATTGTAGGGTCACATACATGATGTTTTTGGATGAATATTTCTGCTGTATTAATGCACATGCTACATTTAAGGTTGAGCTGATTCCAGGGACTTTACACAGTGCACTGTTGACTAGTTTAAGTTACCGCAAAGAATCAAATTCGGTCTTATGTTTGTAGAATCACAGTACTGTGACACACGTACGGTAGAGTATGTCTAAAAAGTCAGCATTATTTGAGTAAAACCACCCTGCTTTCAGCTTTGTGACTTTTTTTTGTGCATTTTCGAGCTAATCCAAGAGGGTTATTATCTGGCTTACTTAGCTTAATAAGTAGGACAATAGTCTCCAACAGTGAAGGAACACTTAATCCCTTATTTTATCACAAAAATAAAATGACATAATTTACAACATTTAGACATACACATTTGTCCCTGTATATAAAGGGTATGAATAATCATAATTTGAAAAGTACCTTTAGTATGATAAAAGAACAGTATAGGTTCTCTGGAGAAGGAAGACCCAATCCCAGCTGACTACGGGAAGAGTTGGGGTACACCCTGAACAGGCAACCAACCCATCGCAGGGCTACAAACTAGAAATGCACTCAGAGAGTGCAAACCTCCACCAAGGCAGTCCAATTTCTTCTTGACATAGGTTATATTCGCAGATGATGTAGAGCTTGAGGCCTGTTTTGCAATTATTTTTGCGTTCTGCATTTTTTTTCTTGTGGCGCATTCTGGGTGATTTCCATCTTGCTCCAATGTGTAATGTTAAAAAAAATCCTACAAAACCGACTTGGATTCGAATCCGGATCAAAATGAAATTAGTTCTTTGTTGACCCAAGACGAAGATTTGGTTAAAATTTCACGAAACTCCGTCCATTAGTGTCCATTAGCGATTGGTCACAGACAAACAGACGAACATACACGACTAATCGCGTAACCTTCCCTCTTGGTGGAGGTAACAACCAGTTTAACTTGCATTCTCACTTATGGGAGAAGAAATCTAGCAAACACAGAAAGAACATGCAAAGCCACACAGAAACGCCCAAGGAAGTTTTGGTTGAGGTTTGAACCCAAAACTTAATGACTGTGAATCGATAGAACTGCACCACTGTGTCCACCTTTAAGAACAGTACTGACATAAACATAATTATTTACATTTTACTACTGGCTTCAGGTCATTCCTCTTTTGTCCTTTTGTCATTTTAGGTAGCTAGGTTAAATTCAGATTTTACATTCAATTCTTCATTGAAGGGACAACAGTCTCTAGAGGGAAGTCAAGACATTTCTCTCCCTGGCCACTTCCACTTACTCCTCCAGGAGTATTCCACAGTATTTCCAAGCCAACTGAAAGCTATATTCTCCCCATCATATCCTTAGAGTGACACAATGTTTCCTCCCAGATGAACATGCACAAAACACCTTTCCAGGGAGGCTTCCAGGAAGCATCCTAAGCAGATGACCGAACCACCTCAGCTGTCTCCTCTCTACGCTCACCTCAACTGACCACCAAGGACCTTGCCTTTGTCTGCAAGCCAATCACCCTTACACCAGACCCCTGTGAATCCTCCTGTTGGTGTGCCCAATGGTGGAAAAACCCATATTTGGGTTTTAAACCCTGATTTGGGCCCCATGACTGCAGGCCCCACAAGTAGGCACTCACCTACGGACCTCTTCCTCAGGCCTGGCTCCAGAATGGGCCTCTGTTGTCCCTACAGGGAGAGTAAACTGGTTCTTGATATTTCTATTCATCAGGGGTTCATAGAACTACTCTTCCTCTGTCCCTTCACCTAGGTCTACTTTGCCAAGCGAGACCATGCCAGCAGCTAAATATTCCGGACAATACAGCTCCTAGGGTCACTCCAAGCCCTCCACCAGGAAAGGTGGCAGTTCATGGAAGGGTTCAGTTTAACTGGGACAGTTTTTTTTTTATGACTTAATTAACATCATTTATGGAGTTATTATGCAGTGATTAGATATACAGTAATTGCAATCTATTTATGTGAAGTAAACTCTATTTGATACATTACAATTAATTATGAGTAAATGTTAAAAAAAATATATATATGAAAACAAATTAGAGTTGCATTAGGGGTGTAGTGGTTAGCACGTCTGCCTCACAGGAAGTCCCAAGCCAGGTTTCCTGCAGGTATTCTCGTTTCCTTATATGGTCCAAAGACATGCACATTAGGTTTCAAATTGGCCCTAGGTGTGAATGTGAGTGTGAATGGTTGTCTGTGTTTGCCCTGTGATGGATTGGCGAGCTGTTCAGACTGTACCCAGCCTTCGCCCAGAGTTGGCTGAGATAGGCTCCAGCCTCCCTGTGATCCTAATAGGATTAAGCAGTTCGGCAAATGAATGAATGAATGTTGCCAAATATACACATACAAATAAATAAAATAAAAGTCAGTTTTTAAATGTTGTGTTAAATAGACTTAGTCCTAATGCACTAAAAGTATGGAAGTAAAATTTTATTAATTCTGCATCACACATTGATTTTAGATTGCTGATGCCAAATTAATGGCCAAGGAAAATGGGAACGCATTAGCAAAAGTTAACTAACATCACCCTTATTGCTAATTTCTCTGCTAAAGCTAACACGATAATAACTGAGGATAATTATAATTATTTTTAAACTGAATGCTAATAAGGTGGAAATAAGTGGCTTTATTAGTCTCTTTTTTGCAAAACATTTTTTTTCTTATTTTGTGTGTTTTTAAAACAATGTACTGTATAAACTCTTAGAATATTTCTTTCACAAACAATTCTGAGGAAAGAGGTTTAAAAGGTATACAGATTGAGATTGAGAGTCCAGTGAAGTCTATGGAATAAATGCTATGCTCTCCCATAGCTGGGAAGATTGGGGTTAACTGGGTTAATAGACCAGTAAGAAGCACACATTCGTCCAAGGCGCTCAGTGTGTCACGGCAGGATTCAGTGTGTCTCGGCAGATGCTGCACTGAGCTCCACGTTACAGGAAGTGGCCTCACACAGCGATCAGTGTTTGACGGGAGCAAGCAAAAGCTGAGCAGGGCATCGTATGTACTTTATATTGGCTGCAAAAATATGTCAAGTGGTCTGAAAAGAGCGGAGAAAGAGCCCAGAGCATCAGAATGATGAAAGAGTTTAAGCTGGATGCATGGGGTGGGGAAAAAAAAAAACTAAAAAATTAAACAAGCTTATTTCATTCAAAGTCGTTCAGGGGATTAATTTCAATGCCTGGAAAATGCTGAGAATGAATGTGCTGCAGTGAATAAGAGTTTCATTTGCAAAATTAAGGAGGTAGCACTCTCAAAAAAAAGTAATTGCCCCATGAATCAAGCAGCTAGCACTTTTTTTTCTTTAAAAAATCTGCTTAGGCTGATAGATGTCCTTCCAGTTGATGTGGACAGTGAGAAAGCTCTTCTATACATCATGACCTCATTAGTCATGGACGCTGGATTACACCCACACACAGACCCAATCCAGTGAGAAAACTGCTCGCTGGGGTTGTGTCTGTATGTTTCCTGTCAGGTTTTGTTGTGGTTGCTCACACAGTGAGTCACAGACAGTGGTGCCAGCCTGCTTAGCATACAGTCTATAGAGCCCAAACCCCCTCCCACAATCTCCCCCTCCCACAATCACCCCCCCTCCCCACCAACACTTTTCTGCACCCTACACGGACCAGTCCGAGGCCTAATGAAGTCTATGAGATAGTGTATGCTCGTCATGCCCCGCTGCTCGCCTCATCGGCAGAGTGAGAACACGCACTTTCCCTGCATGCCAATTAAGCAGTTCCTCATGCAGCCACAATTTCCCACCACCAGAAACCACTCGAACTATCCCGCTGGAAATGAGCCACGCATCTTTCTGATCTTTGCAATCTCTGCATCCTGTGTGTGCACATACAAACAAATATTGCCAAGCACCATGATGGTGTTTGATCAAATTGTGCAGAAATAACAGGACCACAAGGTTGCTTGCTTTGTTGTGGTCTGGCAGTTGGACTGTGTTTTGGAAAATGATGGTTGTGGAAATTAAAAACAAAACAAAACAAGAGAGAGAGAGAGAGAGAGAGAGAGAAACCTAAAGTCAAATTCCTTTTTTTTATTTGGTTAAATTAAAAAAAAAAAATATTAAAAGATCAGGTTATATTCGCTCTCTCTCTCTCTCTCTCTCTCTCTCTCTCTCTCTCTCTCTCTCTCTCTCTCTCTCTATACTCTGACAGGAACAGTGCAGGATAAAGGGCACTTTCATCTACATTAATATGCCACTCATGCATAGAGAGAATATTATTCCCTTTTATTTGTGTCAAAGCAGTGGGAGGAACCTGAATGCCTCAGAGCAGCAGTAGCTCTGAGTTTGGCAGCAGCTCCGTAGCCATCGCCATCCCTGTGTGTCTATACAAACTGCCTGCCATCTTTCTTTTTGCGGGGACAGATCTCACAGATTCATCCTTCAAAAGTGCCCTGAGTTAGCAGTTTCACATCCTTCTCATTTATAATGCACTCTTCTAATATCACTGCCTTCCTTACCTATTATACAAATCAGAAGTAATACATGTTCGCCTATAACAAGGGGGAAACTTACTTTTGGTTGGTCCGAAAAAGATTACTGTGGCCAGCAGTTTATGCTAAACATCTGTTTGTATAATTTTTCTAACATGCTAGCTTTGCGGAAGGGTTAAATAAATATGCACGCTGAGGAAGACAAAAATAGGCCTGTATACAGTATTTGTCTTCTGGAAGCTGGATGAGAAGACGGAAGAGTGCAGATTGACAAATAGTCTTTTAAGCTACACAAATCAAATATTTATAGAGAAGAAATGAGGCTGAATTACCATCAGCAGATTTTTGGAAAAAAAACAAAACAAGACAACACACAGATATGCCCAAGAAAGCTGAAAGAGAGAGAGAGAGAGAGACACAAAGAGAAAGAGAGAGAGAAATAGAGAGAGAGAGAGAGGAAACACATAGAAAGAGAAGGATTGAGGAAAGAACGGTGCCAAACGACGGCCCACGGCCCCTCCTGGAGTCTGGCAAAGGCCGCGGCTTGGACAGCTCTCTCATTCTTCTCTGCTTTATCCCAGAGCTCTCGCAATTAAGGCCTCGATAAACAGCCTTACAAAACCAGTGGTCTAAAAAGAGGAATTCAGGAACAGTACAGCCACTCATGAGCAAATTATGTTTTGGAACTTTGTGTGGAAGACCAGGCAGAGAAATGACTAATAAGCAGTGGAATAGAAGCCCACTGCGCTCCTCTGCAATTTGCCACTGTAGATCTCCTGCAGAGTTACAGCTTTGTTTGGTCTTGTTTGACAGCGTTCAGTTCCGTAAATTGGATATTCAAGACAAGTTGGAGATTGGATTGGACTGGATTGGATTAAAAGCTCCCTTGCTGAATTTCACCAGAATTGGCTAAATGCTTGAAGTGACTGGATCCAGAGACAGACTCCTTGCACAAACACTTTAGCTGACAGGTCCTGTCAAAGCCCATATGAATCCAGAGTCAGGGCGGATTCACCCTCGGCTCCACCTGCTCTCGGAGATGTATTGAGTTTGACGTGAAGGGCAAATGCTGATCTTAGAACATTTGCTCTTGGAAGATTGACACAAAAAAAGTCTTGATATGAAGCAAGCATATTAAATTGGCATTACATATCCTTAAAGTTGCCATGCTCTAACCTTGACAGCCTTGGCCTGATCAGGTACAGAGTCTTCAACTGGAAAGTGCTAGTAATTGTGAACAGTTAATGAATAACAACTGCTAATGCAATACCATAGGCATGTTCCCTGCTATTTCCCTTCTGTATCCCTGCTGAAAATCAGGCTTAAGTTGACAAGCTAGCAGCTGCACAAGCTCATCAAGCCGATGAGCCATCTTTGCCAGTTGGTAAGTGCTGGTACATCTTAGACAAGTTAATTTTTAACAGAAAGACAGTTTGGAATTAGGAAGGCTCTTAAACATTGAGTGTTCTGATCAATCTAGTCAAGTAATAACGAAGATAACAAAGTACCCAGGGTACTCAGTTCAATTCTGACATTGAGTAACACTATGTGTAGGGTTTCACATGTTCTCCCTGCGTCTGTCTGGGTTTCCTCCAAGTCATACAGTTTTCTCCAAGCTCCTAAAAAGTATCGCAGACCTCTACTATGCCCCGAGTTATAAATGTTGATGTCCATGATTCTCTGATGAACTAGCGTCCAATCCAGTGTGTCCTTCTGCCTCTATCCTGAGATAGACTCTGGAGTCGAGAGGAAGAGTTACTTATTATCAGTGAATGAATAAGAAGGCTAGAAAATTACATAAGCACTGATGAAGACTGTCTAACAGCTTGGTCTGTGTTTTGGCAGCTGGTATCTTGGAAGACTAAGATGGACTTTTAATAGTCTACTAATACATAACTGGAGAGTATTACATGTAAGCTGTCAATCAGTTTATTAATCAGAGTTGACAAATCTTAACAATTAGGGAATGTTTCCAAATCAAGATCAACCACCCATCCATTTCACCAGCCATCTAGCCATCACTTATCTATACTGCATATCTCTATATCTTATTTACTGCCAATCCCAAGTGACTTTGGCTGACAGGAAAGTACACCCTGAACAGGTCAGCAGTCTATCACAGGGCTACAACAGAGATCTACAAACAAACAATTCCCTATCAAATTTGTTTTTGCTATTCAAGGGTGATTTGCAGCTATGTCAATGGTAGAAAATGCTATACAGATAAAGTTGAATTGAAATAAATTGAATTGAATTACAACCATTCACACTCGCATTCACATCTATGAGCAATTTAAAGCCTGGCTCACAGCCCACTTTACGTGATTTGGACAAGCACAGGTCGCAGTGTTTGGTAGCTCACAGGCAGGCGCAGTCATGAATTCTTGATTTTTCACAGGACCTGTAGACTTTGCATATGCAGGACCAAAAGTCTCCATGAACATGTCTGTGACATTCTCTGGCACTGACCACACGTAAGTCTCAAGTAAATTTTATTTTATTTTCAATTTTTTTCATTTCACACGTAAGCAAAATAGTGCAACATCGGTTTGGGTTGGTTTTTGGCTGAATATACCGCCATTATGCTCGAAATGCTGTCTCTTCGAAACCTTCGAATATCTAATAATAATATCTATTAATTCTAATTTCACACCAAAGTTTTTGGACCGACTATTTCCGAAAAAATGCGAATTCCAGTTAAAATTCACTTGTACTTTCGGACAAGATCGCTTACGTGTGAGTCAGGTCTAACGGAGCATATATCCAAACTGTCATCCTGATTTCAGATGGCATAATACTTTGCCATTGTTTCAAAAAGACAGCAATACGATTGAGTATTACCAGTATGAGGCTGTAACAGGAAGATAATACTGTTTGCATTTGTTTTATGTGTGTGGATTAAGTAGTGATAAGGATTGTGTTAATGTCTGATTGCGATGCTGTATGTGAAAGAGGAAGAATAACTGCTGTGAAAAATAAAGAAGTCAAGACTGGGTAGACAGTGGCACCAGGCCAGAAACTCCATGCTCAAGGACTATCCACTCTCAGCCCAAAAATAAGCTGAATTAGTCAGACTGGCAGGCGCTCCTGACACCCACCGAGAGTGTGAATATGACTTCAGTTAGGTGTGAAAAGAAAAGCACTGGAAGGAACTGAGAGAAAGTTGCGAGAGAAAGTTCTTTATTCCCTTTTAGAAAATAAATGCACCCGATAATGACTGGAGGACAAAAAAAGTCTTTACATGTATTTATTTATTAGATTTTTTTTTCATCCTCAGTAAAAACAGAGTGATGGGGGTGGATTTAATGACAGAAGGACTCATTGATGTGAATGCTTTTGTCCCTGCTTTGAGTGCTCTTGCTTTGCTTAATGCTCTTTACTCTCCGAGAGCTTTTCACTGATGGCTTGGGGATTGATTAATACGGGTTTCTTCTTGGAGAATCACGGTCAAAAATCTCTGATGCAATTTAATCAAAAGGGTAACTGTGTTGTTATGATTTGTTGAAGTTTATGTTCCAAAAAAAGTAAGTAGGATACATTACTTTGATCCTACACCATGTTTTATACATTATCAGTAGCCGGCTGCTTTTACTTTATGATACCGTATATTATAATTGACATGAGGACTGACTTATTGGCATATTTCTCTTTGTGTACATCCAGGAGGTTCTTAGACAATGCAACACCATTTTTCGACTTTATATTTTGGCTCATGGATGCAATATGATTGGAGTGTGTTCAATGCCAAGCCCCTTTAAGGTGACTGAAGAGAGTCATGCTAATTGACATTCATTGCCATATCAGATTAAGACAAGAATGCTTTGCACGGTCACCACTCATGTCTGGAACGAGAGGACTTAAAACCATGGCACCCATTGTGAAAAGCATTATGGCTTCCCAGAACACAAATGGAGCGTTTATGCCAAACAGTTTTCTCCCATTCACATATCATTAGCCTAAAGCCATCATAGGGAAGTGAGTACACGTTATTGGAGCTGTGGTTGCTTCAGTGCTTTTTAGAGGACAGTTTATGCGTGCATTTGGCTTTTGAAGTCGGGGTGGGCGTGAGGACACACGATCCATTTCGTCCCTGGGAAACTGCAATCACGGTCTTAAAGACTCAAGGCACGCCCTCACGCAGCCATTGTGTAAAATTACTTGTTTATTCTGAAAGTAAAAAAGAAGCTGATTGAAAATTTTCCCAGTGTGCCTCTTAATAATGGAGGTTTTTGGTGTTGGGTGCCCTCTTACCTCATACATCAGGGGTAATCCTGATATCTTGAGACCCCAACACCCCACTTCCGCATTCAGTAGGACTTAGTTGAGCATGGGGCTTTTACTGTTTTGCTATGGTCCTGTGATCACTTTCCTTTTTCCTCCGTCCTGGGAACCTGGTAAAGTAATTATATCATGGGGATCAGGCTCTCTGGCCCATGGCTGGTCTGTGGGAACGGCAGTGCAGGAAGGAAGGGATTGCAGGTGTGTTTAGGGCTATGAACAATGGAAGAATAGCACAACAAACTCAACCAATGGGTGCATGCGTTAAGATGTTTTTATTAGATGGAGTACCGCCAAAGGGCTTGTCTTTTTAATGTATTTATTTATTTAAAATTCCTTTCTCTTCTTTAAACCCTGATAACACATGTGTTGATGTGTTTATAAGGTTTGATGGTTTCTCTGTTTTCAATTTGCAACCATGCCCATGAAATTAGTGTATGGGTTCAGCATGGGGCCCTCCACTATCTGGAACGAGTCATCCCTGATGTGTCTCTTGACATGCTGTTTCAAACATGGAAGGAAGATTATGCTTTTCATTAGCAAAGACACCTCACAAGACCTATTGTCAGGGTCTCAGCAGGGCTTCACACAGCTGTCTGCTATGTTTTCATGCTCCGGGTGTTGTAATCCCATTACCATCTTGGTGGGGATCCCATGTGACGTCTACATTAAAGAGCTCTGCTTGGAGAGAACCTACATGAACCTGAAGCCCAGGTTCTGGTCAAAACAAATAATGTCCGTTGACTGCCTATGGTTTTGTGTGTGTGTGTGTGTGTGTGTGTGTGTGTGTGTGTGTGTGTGTGTGTGTGTGAATGCTTGAGGAAACATTGTCTGATTATTGAGGCTACTAGTGGCTGTTATGGTGCCTTCAAGTTCTAGCAAAATAATTGGAAATGTGAGTTCCTGACCGAAAAGTTGCACATCAACATTCTTTTAGTTATAATTCCAAAGGGATGGCTTTAGTGGTATTTCTTCAGGAGTCACCATACCTTTACTTTCCAAGCCATTGGTTACAGTACATAGTTGTTTACAACAGTTTGGATAGCAATAATCCTAATCAATTTATATAAATAACAATTATTGACCTCAGAAGGGGTGGATATTACTGAGTACTCCCCGAAGACGCAAGCAGACCATTCAACATCCTAAGACCATTATCCTGAAAAAGCTAACCAATCAGATTGCACCATTCCCATGTAGTATATAATAAATCAAGTTACATTAAGATATGTAAAGGTTATTGAATAAAATCTGACCTTCTTTAATTTGGATTGATGAGCCTATTCAGCTGAGCTCACTCTGGACCTCTGCAGTTTTAGAAGATCTCTTCATCTTCTTCATGGTTCCGCTTTATCCTTTATCAGGATCACACAGAGGGTGGAGCCTATCCCTACCATCTCTGGTCAAAAATTCCAGATTTTATTTTGTTTTAAACCTATTCAAAAATGGACATGTGAAAATGCTGACAAAATGGAAATGCTGTATTTATAAAACAAAAAAAAAAAGTAAGCTGCCTAGTATTGACTAAAAGAGAATGTAAAACCGTTCAAGGTAATAGACTGTACATTTCCATGGTGAATCTGCAGCACGTCAGCGTTCAGCTGCTTATTTCCATAACTGCGTTTCCCTATGGAATAAGTATCTCAGTATTTTGTAAATACAGCGATTTACAGATAACCCGGTCGACATTTCTTTTCTGCATAATTGTTATGACATTTCAGTCGAAGCAAGCCTCGAGAGACGCTCAAGGCCGATGGAGTGAAAGAAAAGCATTGCCTTCCTCTGCTCCATTTATTCTCTCCTACTCAGTTCAGGTGAAAATTACTCAGCAAAGCGCCCAGGCCTGATTTCTTCCTCCACGGCTCAGCACACCTCCACTATTTTACACTTCAGACTCCTGCCTGAGCTATTCAAGCATCCAAAAGCCAAATTCGAAAAATAAACAAACACAGAGAGGGAAAAATATATAAATATATAAATATATTTAAAGAGATAGATTAGAAGAAACCGATCTCTGATGCGGTGACCCAGGATGTCTGCTAGTTTATTTCCCAGCCTATTATGGTTTGTGTCTGCGTTTCTCCGAGAAAATGATAGCAAATATCGGGTATTCAGTCTGGCCGTCGCAGTCTCCTTTACGATGGGTCTCTCATGCATCTGCTCAGATTTTGTGCAATTTCAGAATGTGATATCCCTTTCCATTTTGATTTATTTCATGCAGATAAAAACGGTAAAAATATCCAGTTCATGGTTGACGGAGGACCTATGTTAGGCTGAAATGGATCTGTCTAATTCTATTAAACGCAATGTGATTACAGACTAGACCTTCACTACTAGATATCAGGTCTCCTGTGGTGTAGCTGTGGATTTGCAGAAAACAATTGCAAGTGGCCAGACCAATTATTTTTCAACTGTGGCATTCGGAGTGTGTGGGTGTATTTGTGTGCGCGTACTGTCTCTATCTCCTCAGGGGCATTACAGCAAAATCGGATCCTGTAACCCCATATTTGTGTACTTGCACAATCCTTCTAGACAGCTGGTATCCAACTGCGCATTTCTCTGATAACTCTGATACTGACATGCTCCTTCAAAAATAGAAAGAAAAAGCCTGTGTTGTTACGCCTGTAAAGTTACATTTCTAAATAAATAAATAAATAAATAAATAAATGCAAAAAACGTCCTAGTGATGATTTTGTTCGGAATTATAATAGCCAGCATAGATAGCTTTTTATCCGGAGTGACAGAAACACAAAAAAGACCCAGATATGCAGAAGATGCAGCATCATTCAAGCTGGCATCAAGCCTGAGATGAGTCTCGCTGTATATCTGGAGTTGGCTCAGTCTCATCTGCATGCCTACACACACATGGCTATGTGCTAATGCACACTGGCTGCTTAATAGCATGTGAAATATGCTTGCTCTGGGTAATAAAGAAATCAAACCGATCGCCTTGACATCAAATTGTTTTTCAGGAGAATAAAAGTATAATAAAAAAGGAAGGCAGGGGAGGAACACGAATCGGACAGTTAAGCAAACCAGAATTACACATTACATAGTGATTAGTTCACCTATGGCTCGTGCGCTAATAAATCTCCACATGGGAGTTTCATCCATCTTTCAGCGAGACGACTGAAGCTTGACACGCATGCACTCAAGGCCCATATCTCATGACTTCCCAACGACTGGCTGTAGATCTAGTTTATAGGTCATGTGACGTGATATACCTGTCTGGATTTTCAACATCAATCACCATCACAGCTCTTTAATCAATGCCGTATAGACGTTACTTTGATTCATTCTGATGTAAAACGGCAGAGACACTTGAAGTTGCTTCCTAAATACAATGATCCGCTCTTCCTTTCTCTTTACTCAGGAGGGTCATTAGGTTCAAATACAGTATGTCTGATTGATAGCAAACAAGGCATGCTTTTCTCTACAGATTTGATTGCCGTTTCATTTCAGCCTTGTGGGATTTCATGGTCTCTGACATCCCAGTGACAACACCGCTGGGTCATACAAGATTGATTGCAGGCCTGGCGGAAGCAGTGGATCAGTTATCAATAATTTACTATGAATATATGCATTGCTGTGTGTGTGGCTGGTTATCTGGAGCTGGCTGTGTTCATCCGCTGCACGTTCACTGGGTTGTGTTATTAAGCCTTGTGAATTAATTGCTTACAGTCATGCACGGGAAACTACATGAGGCTCTGAATTCTACAGTCAGGTTTGAAGTGACTTCCACTCCCAAAAGGAATTCCTCCCGCACCTCTTTATTGTGCTTTAATGTAATGTACAGCACTCTCAGGCAGTTTAGAGTTAGATCAGCAGTGAATGACAGCTCTAAAGCCCCCTTTAAAAACAACCCGTGGTTATTAATATTATTGTTTATTTTAGTTCTTTATTTTTTTTGATTGTGCAAATTTATCAGAGCTATTACATTAGGGACTGATGTAGATTTGCTCAAGGTGCATTAAAATACGCCAGGGGAAATATACAATCGCTGCAAGACACAAACTCGTCATATGATATTTCTGTGATGCTCAGTTGATGTATGACCCCTGTACAGCTCAACCTAACACTGCGATATGATGCATGTTGGTATATAAGGAAGTCCGGTGGGTTTACCATAGTGCAATCATAGGACTGTAGTAAGAAATCCATATGATTCAGAGGGCATCAGATGACCCAAAAAAGTGTGTAAGATTTTTATGTCTATTATAATACAGCTGTAGGATGTTGTAAGGCATCACACAACATATCTAAGAAATGGACCTGGCACCGAGTATTACCTGTGAGATGGAAGAAATTTTGAACATGTTCCAAACTCTGTGGAAAGGATTTTCATCACACAACAGGTATGTTTCATGCATCATGCCCACAGCTGTCCAAGGAATTTGCCCAATTGCCCAACAGTATGCTTGTGCACCTGTCCAGTTATCAATCTATGCCCTATTACACTCATGTCTTTTCTATATAGATTTTAATCAGGTTGTCTAGTTTACTCTGCCTGGCCCCACAGAAAGGTTTCACACTGTAATATTTTTTGGATCACCTTTAGCATCCATGGCATGGTGGCTTTAATTGGTCAGGTCGAGGCTCAGCAACATTATGTGGTGAGAAAATGAAGTCAGCTGACAACTTGAATGTACTGAATGAGCAGGTTATCCCATCAATAGACTTTGCCTTTCCTGATGTTATGGATATGAAATTGCAGCTCGAATATTGAAAAAGTGGTTCAGGGAGCACGAGGAATCATTTTCACAATTGACCTGGCACCCCAGAGTCCTGAGATTAACGCTATTGAAAGTTTTTGGGATGTGCTGGAGAAGACTTTATCGAGTGGTTCAGTTTGTCTGTGAAAAAATAAACCCAACACTGGAACTTTGTTTTGTCCCTTTTTGCAAAGTCAGGCAGTGCAGTTTGCATTGTTATGTCTGAGTCTTTTTCTTTTCTCCTCTTTTTTCTTTTTTCCTAGTTAAATGTTTTGTATTGGTTTCTGATTTGAACCTTTTCCTCTTTGCCTTTGCCTTTAATTATGAACATGTTTACAGATGTCTTCTTGTTCTCTGACCCCATATAAAATATTTATTCATTTTGTTATTCCTTTGCCAAACAGCTTAATCTTACTGTTGTCATGGGGAGGCTGGTGCCCATCTCAAGCAACACTGGACCAAAATTGGGTACACCCTGGACAGTTCACCAGGCCATAGCAGGGCTAACACACAAACATACACACACACACACACACACACACATGCACAACCATTCACATTCACACCCACACCTGGAGCAAATTTGAGCAGCCAGTTAGCCTAATGTGCATGTCTTTGGACTGTCGCAGAAAAGAAGTGTACCTGGAAAAAACCCATACAAGCACGGGGAGAACATGCCAACTCCACACAGCAACGCCCTGACCAAACCCAGGACCTTCTTGATTTGAGGCGGACGGGCTAACCATTGCCACTGTGCCACCTGTTAAGAATTTGTTACTGGATCTGCTATGTTAAAAACCATGCTAAGAGTACATGCCTGTGTTCTGCTTTTACTTACTGCACATTGTAAAAATATGATTCACATGTTTCGCATTCTTGTTGCAAAAGTTTTATTCCATTTCATTGTTAATGATGTAACCTAGAGCTGGAAATGTAATTAGGAGCCTGTGTGCAGTGGTTAATTAAGGTGCATAATTGAATGGCGATGATCTGAAATCATTTTTGCTATTAAAAAGATGACTAGTTGATTCTGTTTTCTGAATTACAGGTCCTCTGGAAAAAAACAAAAAAATTGGCCGTCATGCAGCAAGGAACCGTAAAGCATGGAAAGGTTAAGATAAATAATTAAACCAGAACGCAAGCAAAGATGATGAATAAGTGCATAAACGAAAGAAGGAGGAATTGGTGTGAATGAGCCGGGAGCCAGTGCGCCGTGTGGAGGTGCGTGTTGATAGGTTTCAACCCTAAGGCTGTTCTCAGCTATGGTTCCTTGAGAACTTGTCGCCGCTGGCTTGCATGCACAGACTAGTGGTGGTGAGAACGAGGCACTGTTGAGAGACACTGGCATGACATTTCTCTCCCACTGTCCTCTGCATTCACTCTAAATCCATGCAGTAATCACACATCCGTGCACTATAGCCTTCACTCCCACATGCATGTTATAACTGTGAAAGCAAGAGACTGGGAAAGTTATGAGCACGAGCGTGGAAAAAAAAAAAAGACAAGCCTTTCTTCCCCCTCGAGGAATCAGGTGCCTTCATCCAAGAGTGGAAGATGAGCTCTAGCAGGCACGCTCGACTGCAGGCGTTTGATCAAACGCAGACGATGCTACGAGTACGGCGCGCTGCAGAAGATGGATTTTAATGAGCGCTTTTTCAAAGCTAGCTGTGGGCTTTCTCTCGATCTGCTCAGATGTAGGAAAAAGTTCGGTGTCAGTCGAACTCCTGGCGCCATTGTCATTCTGCGTACAGAGGACTGTTGTCGCATAATGACAAAGACGCATTGTGGCAAGAATCTCGCTCTTGTTTGACCCACAAACACAGTGCAGTGAATTCCTCTTTGGTGTTAATCTGTGCATCGACTCGAAGGATGAGCTTTTCCACTAGAGGCTCAGGATCGAAAAGCCTCCATGACAGTGCAATGACAGTAATACTTCTCCAATAAACATTCCACCTCCAGATTCTTTAGGACTCGGCTCTGCGCGAACAGGACAGACTTATTCGACATTCAAATCTTGCATACAAAACACTGAGTCCTAGCAACACTTCTTTCCCACAGACGAAGGTGTGAGTAATTGAGTATGTTTGTGTTTGAAAAGGTTTAAAACCTAACGGATTTGACTGACTCAAAGGGCAACCTGTTTACCTGCTTTCTTTCTCTCTCTCTCTCTCTCTCTCTCTCTCTCTCTCTCTCTCTCTGCCTACTGAACGAGTCCCTGCTTGTGCTTCTGCACATACTTACCCCCCCCTATCTCTTCTTTTTGGATTCTACGCTCTTCAAATTGCAAAAGCACCTTTGTGTCCATCTGCCTAGCCGAGACGCCAAATAATCTATCCCTAACCACACAAATCCAGTTTTATGCAATTGTTTTCCACTGATTTTTACGCTACCACAAATCCCTGCTGGTGGGTAAATCCTGACAGAACAATAAGCAGTGCTATCTATGTTTTAACTGGTGCTGGGAGCACCCGCTGGCTTGCTTCCAAAACACCTCATTCACATGGAATTTCACAACACACCCATGTTATTCTGCTGTCTTATTATTTTTTTTTAGGCCGAGCACCACGTCCTCGGTTGTGATTGGTACAGCTAGAGTAGACTGTTGTCCACAGGGGATTTGGAGTGTGAATCGGCGTTGCCCGTCCGGTCGTGTCAGAACACGTGTGAGTTTTGTTGTTACAGTTTTATGAAGAATGAGTGGGAGGATAACCTTGGGGGTGTTTCAGGTAAACATCGTAGTTGCCTTTAAATTACCATGTCAATCAATTCAATTTCAGGGGTCCTAGTCAAGAATTTCAGTCTTTAAAAACTCAGCATGGATTACATGCCATACTGATAACAAACCTCTGCACTAGATTGTTTGTTATCTGCACCATATTCTTCTCTTGACATCAATAACATAGTACAATTACTTCCTCCACTGACCATATAAAGCTCTTGGATGCGTCCATTTAACATTTGCACCGGATAACCCATGAGCATGGTGCAGAGTAAGTAGACGACTCATTCCAGACATTCCCCTTATCCACTATCTCATGTCCCAGTTTCGTTCCTGTTACCATGGATACAGAGCATACACTCTTGAAGGTGCAGCATGTCTGCTGTGGATGTGTGTGTTTGTGTGTGATGTCTGTGGCATGGACCCATGGGATTAAACTTTAAAAAACTGCCACGAAGCAGCGGGTGCTTTTGTGATCCAACACACTCAGTTTGCTCTCAATTAAGGGCATGAATGGGACTGAAGGGCACTTTTAGTCGAGTAGGTAGAGGGAAACAAACAAAACAACTTAATGCTGCTTTATAAAAGAAAACGAGTGACACAGTGACAATAATAAATACTCATCTAATGAATGAGAATCAATGTTTGTAGTATTCACAGCATTTCCCAGTTTTAATTCAAATCACAGGCAGTTTAGGGGCAAATGTTGTAAAGTTATTAGAACGGAAAGTGTCTTATGGGATCAGGGATCAGGGATGTCCAATCTTATCCACTAAGGGCTGGTATTGGTGAAGATTTTCACTTTAACCAAGCAGGAGCCACCTTCCACCCTTGTGAACCATCGATCTCAGAAAATGATTGGATTGTGTAGACTATTATTTGTAAATGTCAGTCTGGTGCCATTTTGGTGAGATCACTTTACCTCTGAAAGTTGTACTCAAATAACATACAAAAAATGGGTAAAATGGAAATAGCTATGCAGAGCTTTTTTTATTTACTTATTATTTATTTATTTTTTTTAAGTGAAATTATTGGTAAACGTCTGTTGAAGGTATTCTGACCATCAGCAGTAAAATTTTCAAGGTTTTTGAGCTGCTCCATTTTGAGATCTTAAAGCAAGGTGGTTTCACCAAGATGGCTGCCACTTGGCTTCAAAATTAAAACGCTAATGTGTAATCTGGTCTCGTTTTTTAATCAGGGGTTGAAACAGGAGGAAGGTGGGGCTACTCCTTAGCTGAAGTGAAAACCTGCACCCACAACGGCCCTTTGTGGATAAGATCTGACACCCCTGCGCTACATGTAGTTCCCACAGGATAGGCTAGTTACAGTGTGGCAAAGGCGTGGCTGGTTACAGTAGAGGTGTGGCTATTTGAAATGTATTCACTTTATGCAGGCACAGAGTCTCTGATTTCTACATATGTGCCTTAGATTAAAGAAAATTAAAAGAAAATGAATGTGTGTCAATCTTACCTAACATCAAGATTTCAGATTTTCACCTTTAAATGATGCAACAAATAACATGTGATGCTCGTGCAAAATACTTTGGTGCAACTCTATGTTAAAAAAAATTGGTCCAAGCGTAAGTTCTTCCTTATACGATCTGATTTTATGGGTTTCGGGCAGAAAGATGAGTAACACTTCATAGTGGTATGCAAGTCAGATTAAAGTTTTCATTATGCAGATTAACAAAATAATAGCAAATCTGTCATCTTATCGTTCAGCAAATCACATGACCTGACTTTGTGTTAGGGTGACACGTTGGCGTAGTGATAAGCACGTCCTCCTCACAACAAGGGGGTCTTGAGTCCAAGACTTGACCAGGGCTTTTTTTTCCCCTAGATGTGGTCTGTCGACCTGTTCAGGGTGTACCCTGGATTCGCCCAGAGTCGGATGAGATAGGTGCCAGCCTCTCCGCGACCCTAATTAGGATTAAGCAGATTAGAAAATTAATGAATAATACATGAAATGTTAGGTTTAGAATTAGTGATTGTGACTTTGTTCGGGATTAATTCGCACTGTCTTTACAAATAAACAATCAAATAACAGAGCACAACATAAATGCATTCCTGTGTATTATATGTTTGGTAGCCCACAGATAGCAAACCAATCAGATCTCTCCGTTTCTATTAATTGTGGACCAAATAATGTTATTTACTTCATCTGTAGGTGGTCATGATGTTTTTAATGTTATGGCTGATTGGTGTGTACAGTGTTTGCCCCTCCGATTGCAAAGTAAAATATAATCTATTTCACATCAATTTTTAAAACTATCCCCATCAAAAATGCAAGAACTCAAGAATAATGTTAAGCGCATGTGCAATAAACTGTAAAGAAACATAAATGCGGATAGAAGACTTCTCCCTATTCAGTAGCCACCTTTTCCTGCTCAGAGTTCTAGTTGGACGAAAGCACAAGAAATCAAAAACAAACAAAATATGACAACCACAAAGATTTGTGTGTGTGGATTGATGATAAGATGGAACTACTATTTAACACTTGGATCTCATCCAAAATAACAGTTCACGATGCGGTTTGTAGCTCTAGGGGGGTGGATTCAGGAGCAGTACACTGTGTATCAAATTGTGCACCATATTATTACATGTCCACCCAAGGGTATAATAATAAAACAAAGGGAAATTTAATTGCAAGCATGTTATGAAATACAAAATAACAGGCATGATAAGAACCCTCTTTTTTTTTTTTTTTTTTTGCCAAACATTATTTCTCTTACCTTGAAGAGTGTTTTCAAAAACCTACTTTTTAATTCATTTGCTCATTTGCTAAATCCAGCTTAATAAAATTGAAAATTGTGTAAAGGACATTAGAGACTGGATGCTTACTAACTTCCTCCTACTGAACTTTGATAAGACAGAAGTACTAGTACTCGGTTCGCAGGCAGCTAGAAATAAGGTTTCTGATTATGT
>JAOUQZ010000044.1:8320041-8332541 GCA_028564935.1 Neosilurus hyrtlii
CGCCCGAGCTGGGAATCAAACCCAGGACCTTCTTGCTGTGAGGCGGACGTGCTAACCACTACGCCACCGTGCCGCCCCTGGGAATGAAAATTTAATCTTTTTATTTTTCTCACATCTCGTATAATTATATATATTAAAAATCTTCCTGAATTGCTATTCTTGGTTGTAATAATTTTGTGTTAAATCTGTACCCTCTATAGCCACGGATTCACATTTCTGGCCGACCCAAGTAGACCCCAATGTGATAATCTGTTCTTGTAGCTCATTCTTTTTTAGGGTTGGATGTGTTAAATATTCTAAAATGCTCTTTTGCTTATCATGGTTGTAAATAGTGATTATATGAGTTACTGTAGTCTTTCTGGCTTTTATCATCTGCAGAACTGCTGCTTTTTGTTTATTCAAAGTAATCTCCAGAGAAACTGAAAAATCCCAGGTCTGAGTGAAGATTCTATGAGATCAGGAGTTTCTCAAACTTAAACAATTCCATCTGGCTTTAACATGCTATTCATCCCTATCCTGATCTTCGGTGTATGCTGACACTCTTCACCTGTATCTGTTATTGCTTTATGTATGGAGCTGCGGTAACAATGTTAATCTGTCTGATCATATTTCAATGTTTTCTACTTTCATATATTTACTTGCTTATTTTTAACAAAACAAGCAGCACAACCAATAGCAGATGCTAGCTTTGTGCAAGCTAATGTAACTGAATAATATGCTTGGTAGCAAAGCCTGATGGAATTTGTATATCATTAGTAAGGGGGTGATCACACAGCAGGGGGGCGATAGAAAAACGACTGACACAAATTGTTTTTGCAAATTTTTTTTGCAAATTTTGAAATTCGCTTTGGGATGTTTGCAACTCCACATGCAAGCAAATATTCAGCGGCTTAAATACGTATATCATAGGAAAGTTGTAAGAAGGTTGCGTGACAATTTTTGCGAATGATTTGCGGGTAATTTGCAATTGGTTTGAGGATGTTGGGTAAAAAATAAGTGAATATCTGGTCATAAATCTGTCATGATTTGTTAACAAACCATTCGCTTTTAATCCATGCATTATTAGTGTGAATAAAATGTGAATAAAACATGAATGATTAGAAAATATACAGACTATGGCGGATGTCAGCAAGTCTCCAACTTGTCATTTTTCCTAAAAAAAAAGGAAAATGAAATATTTGCGAGCAAAACAACCTTGCAACCTTCTGTGCAAACTGTATGAGAAGTGTTTGAGACTATTCTGCATCACAGACTTGTTTTGCGACATTCGTGGAAGTTTGCAATGAGTTCACGAACCAGGTGACCAAAATGAAATGCTGTAAATGTTGCATGACAACTTTGAGAATGAAAAGCTACAGCCACAAATTACCATTCGTGTCGGTCACTTTTCTGTCACACCTCTAGTGTGATCACCCCCCTAAGCATCACTAGCAATATTGCTAGTGTCAATATTCGGATTTTCTGGGTTACTTTCACCAGCAGTGTGACGTAGACTATGATGATGCAGACATGCTAGAAAAGTGCTAAATAATATAGTGTATACTAGGTTGGGGAGTAGAGTGCAGAACACAGTGAATACTGGGCCAGTGTGCTGTGTGTGCAACATTATTACAGAGTTCCACTAATGTAAAAGTAGAACACAGCCATTACCATAAAAAAATAGATAGATAGATAGAAAACTCCTGTTGTTGCTTCTAGCTGTTCTTGTGATTTCTTAAGGAAATTATGTAATTTAGGCATCACATATAGGCTCTCACATGCAGCAGCAAGTTTTCCTTTTCATACGACACTCAATTTCCAAATAGAATAAACGAGGTGACTACTGGAATAACACTGAATAGCATTTATTTTTATTTTTTTCTAAGTGTTGAATCATACAAGTAACATATGTATTCTCTCTGTAGTGTTTCTGCAGTCAGTAAAAGATTTGTTTCAGACATGTCACATCCACAAGTCAAGTCCAGTCAATGCTGGGTTTTCTTTAGCAGTAGATACAACATAGAAAACAATTGTATATATAAAATCTGAAACAGACAATTTGCCTATTGTGCATGTGGACTGTGGGAGGAAAGCGAGCACCAGGAGAAAACCCATGCAAGCCCAGGAAACCCATGGGAAGAGCATGCAAACTTCACGCAGAAAAAATGCCCGAGCCCAGGACTTGTTTGCTCTTAGGTGGACGTGCTAACCACTATGCCACCATGGCACCAATTCTGTTATTCATTCATTAAATTTTTAAGCCGCTTAATCCTAATTAGGGTCACGGGGAGGCTGGCGTCCATCTCAGCTGACTCTGGAAGAGGGCGGGGTACACCCTGGACAGCTCACTAGGCCATCGCAGGGCACATTCATTCACACTCACACCTGTGGACAATTTGGAACAGCCAATTCGCTTAATGTAAATGTTTTTGGCTTTGGGAGGAAACTGAAGTACCCAGAAAAAACCCACGCAAGCATGGGGAGAACATGCAAACTCCACACAGAAACGCTCAAACCTGGAAATCGAACCCAGGCCTTCTTTCTGTGAGGTAGACCACTGCACTACCATGCCGCCCACCGAGTCTGTTATTACTATAATATTACCATAATATAATAAAATGCCACATTCAAGTATTTATTAAATTAAATAACACTGTGGTATAAATATTCATTCATTTATTCATTTTTTAAGCTGCTTAATCCTAATTAGGGTTGCAGGGAGGCTGGCGGCCATCTCAGCGGACTCCAGGCAAAGGCAATGTACACTCCACCCTGAACAGCTCGCCGGAGTGTTGTAGGGAAACACACGCACACACAAAATCATTCACTCATACACCTAGGGCGATGAGGAAAAGTCAATTAGCCTAATGTGTATGTTTTTTGGACCGTGGAAGGAAACTAGAGTACCCAGAGGAAACCCATGCAACTATGGGGAGAACATGCAAACACCACTCAGGACGTACTAACCATACACCACCGTGCTGCCTGGTATAAGTATTTGTAATATAAAGTGTATAATAATATCTTACATTTTCTCTGAGTTACAGTTTCTAATACAGATCTTGTTACACAGAAAGTTACTTTACAATTCAAGCCGATATGAGTTTTAAAGTTATATCCATAAAACTCCTTTTTTTATCCACCTATATAAAGGGATAATGATGTCATCTCACTTGGAAATGTCCTTCATTTATATTATAGCAGGCAGACAGGGTGGTGATGTTGGATTTTTCACCCTGTGGTATATTATAAAGATGTCGGTGATTGTGTAGGAACAAAATGAGTTCCTGTATCACGTCTGCAGAAGAAAGGACCAGGCAAAGCCTAGACAGGTTAAAACTGACAGAATAGCAGAGAGATTTGAATGAGAATGTGAATATATGATCTGTATAATGGCAGTTTAATACGATCAAATATTCCGACTTATCAAATGCACTGAAATAACATTGTCTTCTTACAGATGGATTCTCTTTACTTTTAATATGAAAACCCATCATCTTATTAGATATTAATAACTCTATGTTAGCAGAGCAGACTTCACAAGGTGGAATGGAATTGGACCCGGGAATACTTCATGACGTGTACACGCCTTCGTCCTGGAGTCATTTGAAGATAAGAAAGACTTTTCTTTTGCTACTGGAATAATATATTATCTCCAGGCTTGAGAGTCATTTTATTATTATTATTATTATTATTTATTAGAGATACTTGCATATAAGCTTCACATAGACTAGTACATTTCTAAATGAAACCAGGCTTATTAAATTATATTCTCAAAAGACCGTTGCACTGAATGAAGCGAAGCAATTGACGACAAGAAGAACAAAAACAAGCACTGCCTGATCAATGGCCTTAACTCACACAGACATCTGCATTAATCTGAATTTGTTCTCCTCTTGAGAGAAATAGCAGAGAAACCCCTGGATCTAACAAAGAAGACACCTTTTTCCTTTTTTTAAAGCTGGGAATCCCCTGTGCTCAGACGTAACATCATTGATTATGATCATTAGGTTGTGATCTGCTGCAGAAAAATGAAGGTGACATCCGTGTCAGTGTGCATGCTGCATTTGGGGCGTTCAATCATGGGTTAAATGGACCGTAGAGCAATAAGTAATACTGCATTCTGGCTCCTTTCAATGAATCTGTACAACCTTGCCTCCAACACACACACACACACACACACACACACACACACACACAAATACACGTAGAGCCGTTTCACCCCAGGGCTCCCTGCTGGATGAAAAACTGCGTGAACGGATGTAGAGGGTTGCCATAGAAACTTAATAAGCCACCAGCTGCAGAGGGATTCGGCTAGCGTCGCTATTGAAGCATGATCGGGTTTTTAAAAGTAATGAAATGAAAACTGAACGACATGGACGGAGGTACACGAGAGAAAATAGAACTGTCGAAGTGGCACTGAGGATGATTAAGTCGCATCATGAAACAGGTGAAGCGGATAAGGAAGTCAGGATTGGAATACATCAAGTACAGTCATTCACTGTCATTCTGCTCGGTCCCACCTGGAAGGTTAGAGGTCAAATGGCCATCTGCTGGGTCACGTTTATTGTTTCCTCCCTGCTGTGTGGCATGGCACTGTTCTTTGTCGTATCTCCCTAGTATTGGCATGGCTCATGATCACCATCATGCTTCAGGTAGCTACTAGATGTTGTTTGCTATCTATTAGGCTATATATTTTGAATTAGCATGAGCCGTAAATACATTATTGATTATCGAGCATGCTGTTTTTCGGAGGGCTAGCTGATGGCTAAGAGAATTTCGAGTGGCTGTCCAGAGTGGGATTTGTCTCGGGTTTAATTTATCCTGCAAGCTCAATCATGAGTTTTGTGTAGCGGAGGGGGAGAAAAAAGAGAAGAAATGTTTATCTCTGTCTCATTCATCTTTTAACTCCCTGAGTGCTGCTTATCTGCGAAGAAACTATGAATATTTATGTAATGGAGATTGTATATCTGTTAGTGTTGTACCATTTTCTCTGCACCAGTCCCCGAATTTTGAATATTTTCCTGGAAGAAACTTTGAAGGAGGAATCTCAGATGATTTTCTGCCTAAATCTGGTGTCAGTGCTGTGAAAGGAAAATTCCTAGAAGACTAAATGAGTGAAGTCTGCTTTTCATCACCCCCCCTTCTTTCCTCTCCTCTTTTCCTCTATGTTCCACTGCTCCACGCATACTCCTGGGATGGTTATTTGTGTGATTTATTTTTTTTATTTTTTGATGATATCATGCATTTATATGCACGTGTTTAGGTGATAGAACCTTTCTGCTGAAGATGTAAATGTTTCTCCCCAGAAACCTTTCAGTTAGAAATTAGTTTTGCATTAGATTAAACGTGGGTAATGTGCAAAACCAAATCTTCTGATGAGCTCATCAGAAACCTGCTCTCCAGGACATCAGCTACAATAGAGTAACATTCCTCACAGAATCGATTACATGCCCCTGTAACACTGCAGATTAGATTGGAAACACAGTATGGCGATAACTTGTAAAATTGAAAGCTTGCAGGAGGTTAATATTTGTCCACAAAGATTCATAATTTTCTTTCTTTTCTTTTTTTTATTCACTCGACAGCCCTGAAATGTCTATACCACTTATCTGTCATAGTTATGGGGAAAGTGAATCCAAGCTAACTCTGGGCCAGACACAGTGTATACACCCTGAACAGGTCATGAATCAATTGCAGGACTAACAAAGACACTAAAACCAGTTGACATAATATGCATGTATTTGGACTGTGGGAGGAAACTGAAACACCTGTGAGGAAACCCATGCAAGCAGGGGGAAAGCATGCAAGCTCCAAACTGAAAGGCCCTCAGCCAAGATGTAAACGTCATGCATTTTTTTGAAAAGCAAAAATGTTTACATATGTTTACACAATTTCCTCCGAAATCAATAAAGTTTTCTGATTCTGATGTTGAGAATATGAACTGTGTCAAATTGGACTGAGCCTCTGAAATGGGTTGGAAAATAAATGTAATTTTATAGTTTAACATGATATCAGCTTGGTAAATTGTTATCATTATAGAAAGTAAACTGGGGTCTTGGTGAACCCTAACTAACATATGATTGGGAATGGGCGGTTAGATATGGAGATCACAACACAAACTTGGTAAAATTTTCTGCAGGAGTAGGTGGGATTGGTCAGAACTTCTGCAGGAGTAGGTGGGATTGTACAAATTTTCTGCAGGAGTTGGTGGGATTGGTCAGAACTTCTGCAGGAGTAGGTGGGATTGGTTTAACTTTCTGCAGGAGTAGGTGGGATTGGTCAGAACTTCTGCAGGAGTAGGTGGGATTGGTTTAACTTTCTGAAGGAGTAGGTGGGATTGGTCAGAACTTCTGCAGGAGTAGGTGGGATTGGTTTAACTTTCTGAAGGAGTAGGTGGGATTGGTTTAACTTTCTGCAGGAGTAGGTGGGATTGGTCAGAAGTAAGCAGGATTGTGGAATTTTCTTATGCTGGAGTTGTGTGAAACTGGTCAGATACCAGTTGCTCAAAATTTCTGTGTAAAAGAGAATGGGTGAACGGTCAAGCTAATAAATAACATCAGGTCATTCAACCCTTGTGGTACAGTTGCAGTGCTGCTGCCTATAGATAATAAAGTGAAATAAAAGTGAAATAAATTCACTATGACATAGACTTACACTACTTTATTTGTCATTTGAGACTACGCACAGGGCATGGCATGGTCAGAAATAAAAGCCATTGCATTGGATTCAGTAAAAACAACAAAAATAGCCATATGGTGAAAAAAAATACATATAGTGCAAGAGAAAATGTTACTGCACTCATAATTGGTTTAACTCTTCTTTTGTTCTCAAAATGTATTTATGGTAAGTATTTATTTAAATGCAAATGCATTAATGTTTTACTGAGTAACTCTTTGGCCTAGGTCCAGGGTTCTGCATCGAAGATGTCAAACTGAGTATTGGAGTGAAAATTCAGACAATATGTGAAGGTTCACAAAACATAGACGTGTAATTGTACCTCAGTGGATAGTTATGATTATGCAAAAGAAAAAGTTTTTATGGGAAGCAAGTAATTATTAAAGGCTCAAGAGTCTATTTTAATATGAATCATCAAACACCATCATGCAGAGTAATGCATTTAAAAATTCAGGAGTGAACTGAGACGCATTCAAGATAAACAGAAATTAAATTTATAGCCACTGTGAGGAACGATATAAAACATAAAATGGCATGTTGTTTTAGGAAAATAATCAGTGGTGGCATGGTGTGATGCAGCTTGATCAAAAATTAAGTTACAGTTACCAAATTTACTGTGATTTGATATCAGAATTTCCATGAGCGGTTTATTTATTTTTACACCACAGCATCTGGTCAGTGATTATATACTGACCTCATACATTTTTTTAAAATTGTACTTAATAAATATGAATAAATAGGAATTTGCACAGAGGTGAGCACATTTTCCTCACAGCAAGAAGGTCCTGGGTTTAATTTCTGGGCTGTGCGGAGTTTGCATGTTCAACCTGTGCTTGCATGGGTTTCCTCTGGGTCCTCCAGTTTTCTCCCACAGTTTAAAAACATGCACAGTAGGCTAATTGGCTGTTCCGAATGAGTGTGATTGTAAATGGTTGTGTGAGTGTTGGCCCTGCGATGGCCTGGCGAGCTGTTCAGGTTGTACTCTGCCTTCGCCCATGGTCGGCTGAGATGGGTGCCGGCCTCCGCATGACCCTAATTAGGAATACGCGGTTTAGAAAATCAGTGAATGAATCAATGATGCCTCAAACACACCTAACAGAGGCTTTATGTTACTCCATTTTTTTTAATAATTTAGATTTATAATCATTTCTCTGGTTGCCACAACACAACAAAATGACACAGGAGTATTTCCCACAGTCTCAAGCAGCTACAGACAGTGACATAAAATACATTGTATGCACATCTAATAGTGTTAGTTGTAATGCCAATCGGTCGCAACTTCCGGTAGTGGCAAAAAGTCAGGTATATTCAAAACAATTCAGTCAGTCACTCAGATATTGGTTTCTATTAATTTCATCTATGGCTAATGATGCAACTCTCTTACTCCTAAATCTGTATACAGTATTGAACCATACATACAGGAGTGGCACTTCCAAAAATGTTTCATGCACCTGACCACACAGTATGACTTCACTATGATGGCGACGCTTTTTGCCACTACCTGAAGTCAGGACTCATTTGCCATCTCAATCCAGGCCACATACGGTCTTTGTTTTCTACATCATTGGCTACTGGCCAAAGGTTTCCTTTTACCTATGCATGAGTTTATTAAAATGTGCACCACTTTGAGTCCTCAGATCACCCCCTCATCTTGGCACTCCTCATTAGCAATCAATTAGATGGCTTATCCGACATAAATCAGAGGCTAAGAGGGAGACGAACAAGCCAAATAGAAAACAACCATGACAGCAGTCGTAACAAATGAGAATACCAGTTGTTGCAGTTTTCCAATTAGAAATTTTGTCTATTCTTGCTTAACAGTCTGGTCACTGTTGTCTGATTCTCCTCATCTTGATGCTCCATACATTTCAAACGAACACAGATGTGGATTGGTAGCAGGCCAGTAAACCACACTAAGAAAATACACTGTTGTAACTCATGCACAACGAGGCCTGGCAGTGTCCTGCATCGACTTTCCAGAAAAGATGGTGCCTTTATTGCCTTTTATTGAATAATCTGCATGGCCACAGAAAACTTAACTTGTGTTTTTTCCAAAAACAAAAATAAAGTTTGGACATATCTAGCCACAATCCACGGTTCCAATGCCTTTCGGTCTGAGATGAGTTGAAACCCAGGCAGCTCAAAGGCATTTCTGGATAGAAATGATGTACAGCTTCCTACTTGTGTAAAAAACAATTCGAGTTTGCATTTCAGGATGTATCAGTGGACTATGGTAAGTGACAACATTTTTCTGAAGAACTCCTGAGCCCATGTGGCTATATTTGTCACAGTAGCATGACAGTTTCCCCCTAATTCACTGAGTCTGAATTCCCTGAATATGATCACAATACTATCCACTGTAAATTATGAACGACACATTTTTTTTTGCAGTCCTGCACTGAGAAATGTTCCTTTTAATCTGACTAACAATTCTTTCACATTTGCATGTGTCAGCCACAACCCATCCTTGTTTGCAATGATTGTGCCTTTGGTGGATGTTACTTTTATACTTAGTCATGATTCCTCACCACACATTTTCATTTAATTATTTTTATATTATTCTTATCTTATTATATTATTTCTAAGCTACTTATTCCTAATTAGGGTTGCGAGGAGGCTGGCGCCCATCTCAGCCGACTCTGGGCAAGGACGGAGTACACCCTGGACAGCTTGGCAGGCCACCACAGGTATTTATTATTATTATTATGATTTTTTTTTTTATTATTATTATTATGTTTTTATGTCTATAATTACAATATTACAATAAAGTTGGTCAAGTAAAATAATTAATAGTATTTTCTTTGATGCATTTATTGTATAATTAAAGTTGTTAAAAATATTCATAGTAAAACCATCCATTTTTTCCTTCTCAAATTATACAGCTTGTCATGTTACCCAGAAACTCTTTAGGGGATGAAAATTTTCCATTCCAGAATTCTTAAAGTTATAACATTACCTTAGGCTTGTTCTTCAGCACTGACATTGGAGACTCCTTCCAATAGTGCTAAAATCTTCTTATAAACATCTTCACCATTTCAATGAATCTCTATTTTTTTTTTCTTGGCAAGTTCACACTCTCTGGCCTTGCAGTACACTTCCCATCAGTCATCGCACCACTCACAGACACCTGACTTTGAACTCACAGATCACATGACCACAGCTCACCTGTTTGCAGTCACACTTGATCACCCACCCCATGTATCTGCAGACTTTTTTGGTTTTAGGCCATTGCAATGTATTGTTCAGTGTGTATGCCGCTAATCATTATTTCAAGCCTTGTTATTGTGTTTTGCCTTTCTGTGTATTGCACATTGGATTGCCTCTACTGTGTTGTTTGCCTGATTGCCTGACGTCTGCTTGCTTATTTGTATTTTTAACTTGCACTGTGATTCAGATTTTTTTGTATATTTATTAAAAGAATTAATCTGCACATTGCATCCTCATCCCTCCTTCCATGCACCTGTCTAACATTACGTTAAATGATGTGAGCAGCTGTAAGGAAATCCATCGGCACATCTTAGAAAAGTATACCATCGGTTGAGTCGGTGAAACAAATGTGTTGGTATATACACATATGCCGTGCCTTCAAACTGTGTTGATGTGAGTCAGTCTCAATTGTGTAACAGTGGCAGATTGGCCTGGTATTGTGTGGGCGAGCCTTTATTTGAGTGAGCTTAGGGAATGGAGCAGTCAGCAGGTTTGATTAAATCCCTGGTCTGGGTAGAATGAGCTTATGCCAATCGCTATTCAGTTGTAGCTATGTGTGTTTTTTCTCTTGTCCCTTACTCAGGCATTGCAGCAAGGCATGTACATTAGAAGCTTGAGGAATTTTTTATGTCTCACTCCATGCTGCAGAAGTTTAAAGCTGATTTTATATATAAATTTTGACAAGTGTAGTGTTAGGGGACGCAAGCAAATCGGAGAAGTTATGGTTGGTAAAATGGTACTTGCTGCAGGAAGTGTTCAGTGCGAGGCACATTCTCCTTGGGAATAAGAACGTTAGGATTCAGTGAGCATGGCTCCGAGGCTGCTCAACTGAGTAAGTGTTTGGCCTTGGCTCAGGGCTCTGCATAGAGGATGTGATACTGGATACTGGAGGAGAAATTCAGACAGTAGGAGAAGATTCACACCACGTAAAAGATTAATTCTGCTACGCTGGATAGTTATGATGTGGATTAAAGTGACAGAAAGTCAATAAGGGCCAAATTCAGGTTTAGTAGGCTTACTGAATTTTCTCTTCTCTGCCAAGGTATATGCACTCACAGACTAAATGTTTTGTGCAACATATCATAGCTGTTTTTCCCAGCTGTGTTTTTTTACCCCCACAAAATAAATAAAATGTATCCTAGAAAGTTCAACCAGGGTCTGTTAGAAAGTCTGTTTTGACATGGATGGTCCAGGGTCTGTACTGTCTGATCAAGAGGAAGAAAAAGAGAGCAGGCATGTGACAACTCTCTCATTCTGTCTCTCATCTCAGTGGGAATCCAGCAAGGGCTTCTCCTCAGACTCACCTGGCCTTGTCTGAATCACTGACTGCTCTGAATCTGTAATGAGGTCCCAGTGAAGTCAGAGCGCACATTTTCAGCACCAATCCTCTCCTCTTGATCATTTCCTGACGAGGCCTGGTTTCAACTGGTTAGGCTGCTATTGTTGGAGAAGTACTTTGGGTTGTTTCAGACTTTCATTTTTTTCCCTTTTTCATTTTTTTTCTCCCTCTCTCTTTCCCTGCGACCTCCCACAGGGTGTATGTTGGTAGGAGCTTTTCAACTCCAATCCAACTGTGGGCGCAGAATGTGCCAAAATGTATCAAAATGGAAATAACCCTTTAGTTTTTTTTTCCTTATCTCAGCCAGGCTCTCTTTCTTTCTCACTCTATTTTTCTCGCTCACTTGAGGTGATCCTCCAAAGGGGGAAAAAAGACGCCTTTAAGAAGCTGCCATCGTCAAAATGCAAGATGCAACAACACTCCTACACCAGGCTTCTTTTTATAATGATTAATTCAGGGTAAAAAAAAATAATGTTAAAAAAAAAGAAGAAGAAGCAATCTGAAATAAACCAATCTGAATAATCACTCTGTATGGTGTTATATTAGTACCACTGTGTTTTAAACAGCCAAAGCAATTTTTGGAAAAGGAATTCAAGTCAATCCCCTGGAGTTTTACTTAAAAGCAAAGGGCTGAATGTTCACACAGCTGGAGAACAACACCTCAAATATTAAATAGCAATGAATTATCCAGACTAGTCACTCAGTGAGCTGCTTGAACAGGTGGGATCTGCAGTGCACTCTGTAGTCCCCTAACCTTTTATCCCACTCAGAAATAAAGCTGTTGTTGCGCTGCCATGAATCCCCTCGCCGCCATACAAAAGGTCGACGCAGAAAACAAAACCATCATCTTCCATCATCGTATTACTTCACTGAACTCATAACAAAACCTTGCTCCTAATTTAAGCTCTTGTTTACCACATTCTCACTCTTTTTGCTCTTCAAACGCCATGGAAACAAGGCCTGCTTTTTTTCATTCATGCTGTTGTACTTCGATTGGCTGAATGCAGATTGCAAAGTCTGGCTTTGTGAGAGCACATCAATCATTCTTTAGCATTAGCGTTCCAAGGGCCAATTAGTAAACCTCAGAGGCACTTAGAGTCACCGAGTGCGGGCCTTCGATTAGAGCGTGACCTCACTGCCGCTCGTCTGCATGCAAGGCTAAATGTCAAATAACAGATACAGGATCTTTAACTTAATTGCACCTTAATGGATATCAAAGTTGGGCTGACGAGGCGTGATGTGTAGACTTGGGCAGAATGTGAGCAAAAATGACAGAGGGCATTCATCAACATCAGAT
>JAOUQZ010000044.1:8342770-8355270 GCA_028564935.1 Neosilurus hyrtlii
TCTCTCTCTCTCTCTCTCCCTCTCTCTCTCTCTCTCTCTCTATATATATATATATATATATATATATATATATATATATATATTCCACACAGAAATGCCCTCACTGAGGCTGTAACTCGAACCCAGGACCTTGTTGCTGGCATTATTGGGCTCTACTTAGAACTACAAAGAATTTCTTCTTTGGGCTCAACCGTGAGTGTGTCTCTGTCCACCCAGCTGCATAGATGGGTACCAGTGCATAGATGGGTACCAGTGAAAAATGCTGTAAAAGAATATACATATATTTTTCCACAAAGAAATTCCCTCACTAAGGCTGGAATTTGAACCCAGGACCTTCTTGCTGGGAAACAGACGTGCTAACCACTATGTCACCGTGCTGCCACCGCACCGCCAACTCAAAAAGTGAAAATATCTGGAACCTTTACAGTAAATTTTACTGTGTTCCAAGACAAAACTCATGCCAGCTGCCTCCTCTTCACCATATTTATTACTAATAATAATATCAGAAATATGTAGGTAGTGATGCCATGGTCTGTATGTTGCTTGAGCCGGATTTTTTTTTTTATATAGCACATAAGGTGCAGTGTCCATAGGTGTTTTCTGTAGAAAACAACCCTTAGGTATATTCAGAAAGAAGAAGGTATAATTTGATAACTATGATAATCAAATATAGAATGGCAGCTTATATGTTTTGGATCAAGGATTATCATCAAATACTTCTTCTCTTTTTCTGATCAGTACATTATTCAGAGGAGAAGAGAGGGTCCTCCTTGTCTCTGCTAATTAGATAACAATGATAGTCCAAATATTTAGAATTTTTCCAATTTTAATGAGCCTTATTTGGATTGAGACCCAGTTGTTTCCAATAAGCAGGTCTCTCAAAATGTCAGGAGAACCTTCACAAACACTACAAATAGTGTCATGGATTATTGAACGGTCAGAAAATGAGGGAGCACATGTTCTGAGCATATGTTTGCTTCTACTTCCTGGAACAAGAACATGGTCAAGGACATAAGACTGAATGATGTCTCGGAGTTTGGCTCTGGGAGTATGTGGATATTGGCTTTGCATATTCTGTTGCATATTTCATGTTTCCTCTATGAGATTCATTGTTTCAGATGAGAGGGAATCTTTTTACTCACATATTTGCAGGAGAAAGTCATACAAGTATAGAGTGTTAAACGTCAGGGGAAATCGCGAAATAATAAATTAAGTCTGCTGAAAAAGTCAGAAAATGGTCAAATAAGTTTGAGAAAATTTTGTTAAAGTCCAATAGTGAAGAGAATAATATAGTAAACATGATGAGGTTATTGTGACAAAATTGGTTGAACTGATCATTACTGGGCTCTACTTCCTGTAAAGACCCCTCAATTTAGATAGTGAATATCTTTCCAGGGTTTAAAAATAAGAGGCCATTGGAATGCACTATATATATATATCCCAGTGGCTCGTCAGAGGCTCGCTTATCCTGGGTTCTCTAGTGTGAAGAGACTTAGGAGTTTGACGCCTGGCTGGGATGGGTCGGGCCAGTGGTGTAGTGGTTAGGGTGCTGGCCTCTGATCAAGAAATCATGGGCTCAAATCTCAGTTAGACCCCACTATGCTAAGACCCCTGGGCAAGGGCTCAACCAAGAGTATGCCTCTGTCTACCCAAATGTATAAAGGGGTACCTGTAAAAAATACTGGGAAGGTAACATTTTATATATTTTTTTATTTATTTGTTTGTTTGTTTTAAGCTGAAGCCATCACTCTACTGTGATAACTTTAATACAGTTTACTTATATCTGTTCTTCAGCCTCATTCACTCACTCATTTACCAAACTGCTTAATCCTACTAGGGTTACAGGAAGGTCAACACTGGGCGAAGGCAAAGTACACCCTCAACAGCTTGCCAGACCATCGCAGGGCCAACGCATACACAACCTTACACACTCATGACAATGTCAATTGTAAAAAGCGCTATACAAATAAAAGTGACTTGACTTGACTGACTCATGTCTAACATAGGGGCAATTTGGCACAGCCAATTAGCCCAAATGTGCATGTTTTTGAATTGTGGGAGGAAACCGGAGTACCCAGAGGAATCCCATGCAAGCACTGTTGGAACTCCACAAAGAAACATTCTAGCCAATTCCCGGACTCAAACCCAGGACCTTCTTGCTGTATGATGCCACTACGCCTTCATGCAGCCCACTGTTCCACATTCATTCTTTTAAGTTAGATAACAGCACAAAATTGTTTCGGTCCATGACTCTTCTGAAGGCCTTTTAAAGTAAAGGCTTCTTTCCCACTGTGGTTAGGAAAGACATTACATATGGCTGTCCCTTACCAAAATGCCCTGCGTAGGCTTCATCCCTTCAGAACAGACTTCTGTTCAGACCAAATAGTGTTTAAATGTGGGTAGAAAATAAGAACTGCGGAGGTCATTCGCTGGTCCGGTGTTTAATAGACCAGACTGCTGAGAAGCCCAGACAGAAGCAGGGATGATCTGTGACACCTGAGTATCAGAAGAAGCATCAACAAATTATTAACATTTGAGGCAAAAAAAAAAAAAAAAATATATATATATATATATATATATATATATACACACACAGCTGAAGCCTGAAGTGTCCTTTCCTTCACTGCAGTAATAATTCTCTAATCCTTGATCATACCAGAGGGCATACATGGATTTCTATTTATCTCTTCTTTGTGATTTGCAGTGTGTGTCTGAGAGCTGGAGGAGGTCGAATGCTTTGGAATGTAGTTTCCTCAATATTTTTCCAGCTACCAGCTCTGGGGTTGAGAGATACACTCCTAAATGCTCTGGGGAGATTAGCCAAATAAGAATATGTGACAGGGGTAGAATGTGACGCTGTGGGAATCTGGGGCCAAAGTAATCTGCCTTTGGGTAATTTCACTCTTGTTAGATTGTTAGTTGCTTTAGGAGTTATTTTGCTATCATTCTATCCATTCTAGCTTGTGGGGGTGTATAATTACAGCTGGAGTGTGTGTAACTGGCATGCACGCCGATTCTGCCAGTCATCCTGCATGCCGATTACAGACAGCATGAGCCATTGATTGGCAGTGCTATTTTCCCCACACAATTATCCTGATTTTTGATCGTGTCAGTCAGTTCATTGTGGTCACATGTGACATCAAATAGAGTCTTGTCCAACTTCAGTTTGAGAAACAAACAACAACAACAAAAAAATTTTTACTCACTTCTCTCACTCAATAAATAAAGCCACTCTTCATTTCATGCTGTGTCCTGAGAGACCTCGAGAGGAAATCTCGTTATTATTCTGACCATGAGCGTTACTGTCCCAGTGTAAGTGCTGGATGATTTCACAGTATGTCACTGCTGAACTGAATTCTCCTTGTTCAGATGTTTAATTTTGTCTAACAAGAGCTCTGACAGTAGTTCCAGCTGCAGCTCACAGGTTTATATTAGTCTGTTATTATTTCTATAGTAATAGTTGTACGGCGAACGCTTCACAACAACCTATGTCAGATAATTCACTCATCTCACGTGTTTGACACACACACAGCCTCCAGCAAAACCTGTTCTCTAGGACAAATATCCATACACACTTAGGGGTCAATTTACAATCTCCAATTACTCTCATTTGCTTATTTGACCTTAGGGTCATGGGGAGGTTGGAGCCGACACTAGGCATAGGTGGGGTACGCCCTGAATCGCTCACCAGACCATCGCCGTGCAACACACACAACCATTCAATTTGGAACAATGCGCATGTGTTTGGACTGTGGGAGGAAACTGGAGTACCCAGAGGAAACCCACACAAGTACAGGAAGAACATGTAAACACAGGACAGAAACACCCCAATCCAGGACTTGACCCAAGTAACTTCTTGTTGTATGGTGGGTGTGCTAACCACTACACCACCGTTCCACTGCAGAATAGCCGATAGAATAGTTGGAAGATGTTTATGGAATGTGAGAGGAAACTGGAGCACCTGAAGGAAACACTGGCAAGCAAGGGGAGAACATGCAGACTCCACACAGAAACTCCCTTGCTGGCCATAAGGCTTGAACCCAGGACCTTCTTGCTATGAGGTGAGAGTGCTAACCACTATGCCACTATGCCACCATGCCTCTCAAGTTTAAAGGGTACCTATGGTGAATTGGTGTTACTATTTCTTTAAAACAATCACGTATGACATCAGCAGTTCCGTCAGGCAACGTCAGTCCTTCCTTCTTGTAAATTACAAAATTGCACGAGCGCTGCCACAGTACTACTACTAAGCATGCGCAGCAACATGTTGCCTTCTTCATTGGCTGTTCCAGCCCTGGTAATGACGTGAACTTGTTGTTTTGTCTTATTGGCTGGGCTATAAATACCACACTAAGACAACACAATATCACCCAGTGCTGATCTGAGTCACCAGAAAAATGGCGGAGTGCAAACCCTATGGCTGCACAAACAAGAAGCGCAGAAATTGCAGAAAACATAACATCAGCACAGGCCATACTCCGAAAACGTTTCCTTTCGGATGCAAATCAGTAGTCTACAAAGACCACTTCAACCCGTCCTGTTATCGGGATGACCTCCAGGCAGAACCCAATCTTTTATGTCTACAACCGGATGCTATTCCTACCGAAACCCTTCATAAAAAGTCAAAGGATGACAACGGACAGGAGCAGCCCCTCACCAAAACGAACCAGTAAAAGGTAAGAGCTTTTGGTTTGCTAAGAGTTTTAACACCTATAATGTCACTCGATGCTTGTTTGCTTGTGCTGGACCACCCGGTCCAACAAGTTCACCTCACTTCCGGGAAAAAAAATGGTTGTTCCGCATCGGTTCAGCCCCTGCTAATAGTCTATGGAATAAAATTGCCCAGTATAGTGATTTGTATGCTCATTTATGTTAAAATAAGCTCTGTATCACTTAAACGGATTACAGTACATTATGCACAAATTATGCTGTAAGGATGATCAATACCCGTAATTCTATAATAATAAGCAAATAAACAAATGTCTCATTTCACAAAGACATACCATATATTCACTGAAGTTATTTTTATTTATTATTTGTGACTAATCTAGTTGATCTGTCAAAACCTGGCTCTTGTCGGCAAATTACATTATACAGAAGAAGGCTCTGAAAAAAAAATGCAGACTTGCTATTTGATTTCCAGTTTTTCTATAAACTCCAGGGCAAGGCTATCAACTGTATAGTAGTGGAATCAAATGGCGAGTCTGTGCTTGCATTTTGACGTTTATTTGCCCTTTTCTTTCTAATGTAATTTACCAACAAGTGCCGCCTTTTGCTAGATCAGGTCACATTTATGGAAGTCTGAAGACTTTGAAAGTGTTTCAAATACAGCAATCTGTGGTTTCCAGTTTCTCCATAACATAAGTCTTATTTTTGTTTTATTATTAAACATAAAGAAACAGATATCTGCTGAGACGTATGTTTTAACAGTACCTGTCTTATATCCTTTGGAGCCTTTTCCAAACATTCCATTTTTTAATCAAAAGGACTGGTTTTAAAAATGCTGTAGCTAGGCAACCCAATACACAGAAAGCTGCAATGTACGGTATGCTCTGACTGCTTTCTGTTAACAGTTTGTCCCAAAGTGGCTCTTCTGTGGGATCAGACCAGATGTACTAGCCTCCCTTCATGCATGAATGAGCCTTGGGCACCAATGACACTCTTGCCTGTTCTCTGGTTGTCCTTTCCTGGACCACATTTGGTAGGTACTTAACCACTGCATACCAGGAACACCCCACAAGACCTGCTGTTTTGGAGATGAATAAAGCCAATTGTTTAACCATCACAGCATGGTCCTTTTCAAAGTGACTCTGATTCTTACGCTTGCTCATATTTCCTGCTTCTAACACACCAACTTCAACTGTTCAATTTTTGCCTAATACATCACACTCTGTGGCAGGCAGCACTGTAACCAGATGCAACAAAACCAGTGTAATTCACTTCATGTCTCAGTGGTCATATATTTTTAGTGCTAAGTCTAATCAGTATTATTAACTTTTGTGTGAGCTACACGGAAGGTACTATGACATGCCAATTTTCTTTCCTCAGGAAATGGTGTGTGTTTGTCTGTCTGCAGTCCATGAATGCACACTCGGTCCAAGTAAGTTAGTATCTTTCATCTTTGTGAGCTATATATTGTTGTTATATTATAATGTTACTATTACTAGACTTTTGAGATTTAACGGAAATTGTGCTAAAGTAAAATAATATTATGATAGTCATTACACTTACATAGACAGGAACTTTACAATGGCTCTAATGCCGGGATCTAATTAGATAAATGTGAAATCTAATTTAAAGTTCAACTTGGTCTTCAAGTTAGACAGAGCGTGCATGTGTATAAGTACCCATAACATGCGGAAGGTTAGTGAACATGTGTGTTCGCTCCTCCATTTTGAAAGCATTTGAAAATTGTCTAATTTTTATTTTAATTACTTTTATTATATTGGTATATTATATAATTATCAACTTTAGGACACACACTAACCCTCATTTTCCAAACTGATTAATCCTTGCAGGGGGGCTGGAGCATCTCAGGGGGCACCGGGTAAAGGTACACCCTGAACAGCTCGCCAGACCATCGCAGGACAACACACACAACCATTCAAAACTTTAATTCACACCTAGGGGCACTTTGAAACAGCCAATTAACCTACCATGCATGTCTTTGGCCTGTGGGAGGAAACCAGAATACCTGTAGGAAATACATGCATGAACAGGGAGACCATGCAGTTGCAACAAGTCCACTCAGACATGCCCGGGCCCGGTCCTCAAAACCTCAACATTGTGCTGCCCCTAACTTTAGGACAGATAATGATCATTTTCTTATAAAAATCATGTGTTTTATTTATTACTGGATCAAACTTTTTCTCAAGAAATGATTTTGCATGAATTTTACTCATGCAGGATGAACGGAAAATGACTCACAGCACCATAATCAACACCTTACATGTTTGTAACATCACAAAAAGAAAAACAGAACAAATTATACACAGATGGATTCAGTATAGCTGGCTGATGTTACTAAAGCTAGCAAGAAAAACAAAGTTGTTTTGAAATGATGAGTAACATGTCAAAGAAACCTTGCCAGAAAAGCACTGTATATGTGACACACATGTTCAGAATTATTCATCAGCAACAAACATATCGACCTTTAAACATTTCATTTATTCATTTGCTGAGCCGTTTGACTGGGGTCACGGTGAGGCTGGAGCCTATCTCAGCCTATACTGGGTGAAAGTGGGGTACACCCTGATCAGCCAAGAAGTCCATTACATTCATTCATTCATTTTCTGATCCGCTTAATCCTAATTAGGGTCGCGAGGAGGCTGGCGCCCATCTCAGCCGACTCTGGGCAAGGGCAGAGTACACCCAGACAGCTCGCCAGGCCATCGCAGGGCAGAAACATGCTGACGGCTATGCAGCATCCTCTTGACGAAAATCAGCAATGGTTCTTTTACATGCCTCTCACCACAGACAGTGAAAGACATGGCCGGCATTTGATAACCCAGTTAGGTGCCACAGGGGGACAGCAGTGACATCCTGTTGATAGTGGGGCTTGTACCCCCAACTTTGGGATCAGTAGTCCGGCACCACCGGGCCACCACTGATTTGCCAAAAATGCCTAATCCTATTAGGGTTGCAGGGAGGCTAGAGCCTATGTCAGCCGATACTGGGCAAAGGCAGGATACACCCTGAACAGCTTGAAGGGCCAACACACAAAACCTACAGTGTGTAGGTGTGCATAGTCTTGTCAGTTTGTTTGTTTGATCAGTGACCTTGTCAAAATGTCCTTGACCTTGTAAATTTTGTCCGGGCTAGTTCTTAAGCACTACTGGCCGGATCATTCTAAAATTTTACAAGCGGGTTTCTTATGGTGTGTAGGGGTGCACTGGTTTGTCAGTTTTCCCGTTTGACCTTTGACTTTGCCAAAATGACCTTATAATTTTTTTCCAGGATGTTTTTCAAGAACATGTAAGAGGTTCAATCTTCTCTGATGGCTGTTTTTACATGTGGATTATCACGAAATTGCTTCTTTTTGTATTTTTGTTATTTTTACGTGATTGATTAATTGTATATGTAATATTCCACACAATTATTTTATTTTTTCATCAAACATTTATTTTTGCTTGGTTCTTAATAATATTCATTTATTTCCAATTTATTTGATTGAGTGCTATTTATTTTCACATATGATTTATCTTATATATTTATATGGTTGTTAATAATTTATTTATTTTCACAGGCATTTTAAAAAAAATAAAGAATTGTAGGTTTGCACCCCATCAGCCTCAAGGGTTTGTGGTTTTCTTCTCTTTTCTTTTTTCTCTCTTTTTTTTTAGAGATGCTTTTTTGCTCACCACAATTGTACTGAGTGGTTATTTTCATTACTGTAAGCCTCGACCCAGTCTGAATGTTCTTTGTTGTTCTCAGACAGCAACAAACATCATTTCAGGACATTTTTAAATTGCAACATTTTGAGTAAACTCAAGAGTCTGTTTTGTGTGACTCCCCCCGTGAAACTTCCCACGCTTGTAAGGGTTTCCTCTGGGTACTTCTGTTTCTTCCCACAGTCCAGAGACCAAAACATTAAGCTAACCTGCTGTTCTAAATTGCCACTAGGTGGAAGTGTGAATGATTGTAAGTGTGTTGCCCTTAGATGCTCTGGCGAGCTGTTCAAGGTGTACCGTGCCTTTGCTCAATGTCGCCTGAGATAGACACCAGCCAACCCAAACACCCTCCACCCCTCATGACTCTAATAGGATTAAGCTGTTTGGCAAATCAGTGAGTAAGTGAGAAATATTCAAACCAATACTCTAACAACAAAAATGGATCAAAGACACTTTAATATGTACGCACTAGTTTCCTCCTACAGTCCACAGATATTAGGCTAATTGGCTATTCTGAAGAATTCTAAAATGTCAGTTGTATTCTATGCAGTCTGTGGTCTCACAGTGAAGTGAAAGAAACACAGGTTTGTCTAAGGTGGATCAGAATTTGGTAACAGCAGTCACAAGCAGTACAACATGCAATGACAGGTTTTGAGTTGTTTTTTTTGTTTGTTTTTTTGACAAACTGCTATGCAACAACACGCAACCAGTGATGCAAACCCACAATCAACATATCACACACTTGCAACATATGACACTGAGTGTGTAGGAAATACCAGAAAGAACACACAGTACACACATATCAATGATGCAAAGCAACTCTTACAGGAGAACCCTTGTCGTCGTCCCCCCCCTTCCTGTAAGTGTAACCATGTGTACACTACCCAGCTGAAAACATCTGGGGTGAATATTGTTACTAATTCATTCAGTAGATGATTAACAGCTCTGTATCTATAATGTGTGAAACAACCCTGGCTGTAGGCATTCAGTTTATAAGTGCAGTGCATGGCAAAAATGCATATACAATAGTGATTTAGCTTCAAGATACGGCATGTGAGCATCTTAAATGCTTTCATCGATCGACTGAGTGAATGTTTCCGGCATCAGTCATTGTCATGCTGTGACTGCAGCACTGGCATAGGACGTGTTGTTGCTTTTATTTCACATACATGCAATTTATGAGTTCAAACATAAGTGCAGTGTTTCATGGCAAATTCCTCTGTCCAAACAATAATGCACACAAAAGCTAATTGATTAATAGCTCCCTCATGTGGAGTATATATTATTCATGTACTAGAAATGGGGGTTGAGGTAAAAGCCAAGTCCATGACTGCATGAGTGTAATAATATTCAGCAATTTCACAACGTTGTGTTTACTGTTTCTGATATTGATGCTGTCAATAAGCATTACCCATCTCATATATTTTTTCGAACATAAACATTCCACATAAAAAGTATAAGCGACAAACACAGAGGAGAGGAAATTGTCATTTTTTTTAATTTAGATTCATATACTGTATACATACATATATATATATATATATATATATATATATATATATATATATATAGTGTATATATAAGAAAAACAAAAAAATTATTAACACCTCCTTCAAAGTATGAATCCTTTCCAAAAAAAGGGCTCATAAAGTATTTCCTTACAGCTGATAAAAGAACTAGAGCAGCACAGTGGCATAGTGGTTAGCATGTCCACCTCGCAGTATGTTCTCCCATGCTTGCATTGGTTTCCTCTGGGCTACACTGGTTTCCTCCCACAGTCTAAAGGCATGCACAGTAAGATAATTGGCTGTGCTAAATTTTCCCTAAGTGTGAGTATGAATGGTGGTGTGTGTGTGTGTGTGTGTGTGTGTGTGTGTGTGTGTGTATCTTGGCCCTGCAGTGAAATGGCAAGCTGTTCAAGGTGTTCGCCCAGAGCTGGCTGACATAGGTTTCAGCCTCTACCAGTAGAATTAATCGTTTCTACAAATAAATGATTGACAGATAAAATGGCTATGTATATCTACATATATACTTTGCTGAATGTAACTACTGCAGCATGGCTACTGTCGATAACACAAGGGGTGGTTGGTCTATAGGTGGTCTAAAGAAAAGCTCGGTGAAGCTAAAGCATCCATTAGATTGTATTTAGCCAAAGAAATGGTGGTGAAGGTTGGCATGGTGGCATAGTGATTAGCACATCCACCACACAAGCAAGAAGGTTCTGGTTTTGGGTCCCGGGCCCAGTAAGACCGTTTCTTTGTAAAGTTTGCATATTCTTCCTGTGGTTGCATGGGTTTCCTCTGGGTACTCTGGTTTCCTCCCATAGACATGCACATAAGGCTAGTTGTCTGTTCCAGACTGTCCCTATGTGAGTGTGAATGACTGTGTGCGTTGGCCCTGCAGTGGACTGGTGGGCTGTTCGGGATGTACCCCGACTTCACCCAGAATCAGCTGAGACACAATCCAGTCTTCACTTGATCCTAGTAGGACAATGCAGTCGGCGAATAAATAAAAGAATGAATGAATGGTGGTGAACTTATGATTAAAATAAGACGTGAAAAGACAAATTAAGAAAATATTTGATTCATGTTCACTTCTATTAAATGCATGCTATTGTTTACAAAAAAAAAAAATTAAACTTTATCAAATTTTGATGTGTTACTGTAGCACCAAGGAGAACAGAACCACATGACCCATCAAACCCAACATTTCACATGCCTCACTAATTACTTTCACCTGTGTCTTAATAAGCCTCTCAATGTAAAGGAAAGTTCCATGGTAGAACAGACACTGGGACATGATGTCGACAATCTCCACGATTTAAGAGAATCGAATCGTGATGATCTTGAGAGAACTTGGTGGATTAATGATGATCTTGAGGGCCCTTGTTGGATTCGTGGTGATTGTGCTGATGGTCACAAAATGTTTGACTGTCACATTATTACAATGCATTACCATTTGATAGAACGTGGGAAGCACAGTACTGCACAGTAGAGCTTAACAGGCCTTAACACAGCCTAACAGATCGTGATGCGCCATTCAATTTCAATTTCAATTTTATTTGTCACATACAAAATCATACACAGTACAATATGTAGTGAAATGCTTGTTACGACTGTCCTAAAAATTGAAGAATAAAAACTATCAATATCAAGAAGGCAAAGAAGAACAATATAAGTATAACTATTTAAGGGACTTTATAGTTAAGGTCAATATAAAATATCAGTATAAAAAGTGTAAAAAAAATAAAACTTTCATTGTAAAAATTTCACTGTCACAATCTTCATTGTTGAAGATCTTGATGAACTTGGCGACACGATTCCTTCAAGTTTCACCTCTTAGATGTGAGCTGCCTCCTTTTTATACCACAGTTGTGCTCCAGGCGTGCTCATAAATCATGGCGTTCTGTGCTTTTTTGAATCGCAAAGGTCGTGGACATCGTGCCCCAGTGTAAACCCAGGTTACGACTGTAGGTACTTTAAGAACACTGGGGACTGGAAAACATTTGGGACTAACTTGGCTATTTTATCAGTTTTCACGTTTTAAATATAGCCTTGTGTGCATCAAGCGCCATTTTGGTGTAGTGCTAGCTACAGATTTTGCAGAAACGTGGCAGGGGTGAACCAGTTTTTTATCCAGCCTTAGTAGGCATTATTGCATTATAATAAAGTGTTTTTGTTTTGTTTTTTTTAGCTTACTGTGTATAAATCTAGATGTCTGGCATAAAAGAAAATGCTTTCAAACAAAAAAGAATCACATTGTTTTATCGGTAGCTTAATCCTATACAAAGTTTTACATTTATAAACAACATGGATCCAGAAAAGCAATATGGCAACCACTCATGGGAACCCTTGGTGAAAGTGGGAACCACTATATTAATAGCCAGGAAAGTAGCGGAAAATAGTGGGAGGTAATAGTGAGGGAGTTCCAAATGTCCCTGCTCCAGATTTAAAAGTAGTACCAACTCCAACATGGTGGCACCACCACCCGAGGCATTCCTGAGGTTTCCCTAGTGACTTGAAAATTCTCTTAATGAAGCACTCAGTCTTTGACATAACTCGAAAGATCCTAGACATCAGAAGATTATTGCATCAGGATTGCTGATGTCGC